>QLOD02000029.1:2826500-2853132 GCA_003260245.2 Sideroxylon spinosum | reverse complement strand
TTTTAGGAAAATATGTTAATTTCTACAATAACCCTGATAAAATAGTTCATCTATAACTTCACTCATAAATGACTATTTATTTATGAGTAGGAATGATAACCTAGTTAAAAGGACTCTTTTGTTTTTTTTTTTCTTCCTTTTCCAACAATGCCTTTGAATTCTACTTACGAAGATACCCTCTTTTCCTGAAGTTTTGACTTTTACTAATAGCTAAAAATAAAGTAAAAATCAACACCTTTTTTAAGATGGTTTTTTTTTTTTTTTTTTTTTTAAAGGGTGTTTGTGAATTAATGGTTTGGTGAAGTAAAAGGAAATTGAAGTAAGAAAGAACTGGAGAAGGAGAAAAAGGAAATGCGAAAGTGTTAAATGTATACTATTGTCAAGCGAATTAAAATATAATAAAATAATAAATATGTATTAATAAATTATTATTATAAACAAAAAATACTTCCGTCAAAAGCATTTATCAGAATTATTTATTAGAATGATGTCGTAATAATATTTTTTAAATTAAAATGCATCTTAATGGTTGTTTTTATTTAAAATAATAAGCACATAAGGTGTTTTACTTATTTAGGTAATTTAGTCGGACAAATCTGTTTATTAGAATAGTATTGTTCGTTTTTTAATTTATATATATTTATTTCTTGAATTCCATAATTTTTTTCATTTACTATCCACTACAAACCAAACATGATTAGTAAATTTGAAACCCTTTCTTTCTTTTCTTGTCTCTTGAGAAGTTATTAATCCAAACATAATTTTGAAAAAAATACCATAAGAATGAACTTTTGAGTTGATAATTTTATTTGAATAAGTTGAAAATTTTAAATACATTATTTTTTTTTTAAACTCCAAGTGCAAATAGGTTTTGTATTAAATGCAACTGATTTTTGGACTAAGTGTAATTGAAGATGCAATATAAATTTATGAATTTCAAATTTCAAATATTAATTCATTAAAATAAAATTTTCAATCTAAAAATTTGCTCTTTTCTTTTTCCCACTTTTCGTTTTTTTTAAGCAACACTTATTTTTTAGATCAATTAAAAGAGAAGTGACATCAATCCTAAGTCATCGGAGAAGAGGCCCCCCACTTGATCACCAAACTTCTCACCCTCCTCCAAGTAATGCTCGCTAGGTCTAAAGATTAGCTACTGCAAAATACCATTTTTCTTTTCCCCCCTTTCTCCCCTGCTGTTGCATTCTCACCAAGAAAATCTTGTTTATAATCCAAGGATGGACCCACGAATGCACAGCTAGGTGGGAAATATAACTATGATTATTGTAAATATTTTATATTTTATAATTAAAAAATTTACTTATCTACTAAAATTTATTATAACTATTCTACTTTAATTATCTCATTTGATAATTTTATAATTCTGACTGTCATTATACCCATTGAGTTGATTACAAATACAAGTCATAAATCAAGAATGACCCATTATTATTATTATTATTTAAAAAATAAGAACATATATTTTATTTGGGATTTGAATGATTGGAAATTTGGAACTCTTTTTTTTTTTTTTTTAAATTAGGGTAGGGATGTTGTTTCTCAGTAGCTAAACCCTCCAAGTCAAAAACGACCCATTGAATTAGGGTGATGATGAATCAACAACCCTCCTTCACTTTCTCCCACCAACTTTTGGAATTTTATTTTAATTTATTTTGTGTGCGTGTTGCACCCCACTTTATCATTTGGAGGCCACAAATCACCACCATGGTCGTGTGCAAAAATCCATGGCATGATGTGCAGCTGGATTTGTCAAACCCCTCAACTACATTTTCAAATAAAGGGCTAAATTTGACTGATAAAAAAATATTTAATATTGATTTTAAGTATTAAATAATTTTTTGCGCCCACTAGTACCTAATTGAATCAGAGCAACGAAACGGTTGCCCAAGCAAGAATCAATCAATGAGGTGAGGCAGCAGACGTGTATTGGCATCATTGCCCGTTAATGATAGAGACATTGCCTTTGTTTGGAAGTGGGTAAAAGATATACAAACCTTATCGCCTTTAATGATAGAGACATTGCCTTGTTTGGAAGTGGGTAAAGATATTTTGTTAATGAAAGGGGAAAAAAAAAAAAAAAGACATACTACCTCTCAAAAAAAGGGTAAAGATATACAAACCAGATCAAGAAGGTTCGTAAGAGTGAGGTGACTGTAGCTCATAATAATGACTAATTTGGTTTGACTAATAGAATGTCATGTTTATTTCTCCTAAAAATTAAGATTAAGGTGGTTGCAGCTCATTATAAAGTTTGATTTGTATTCAACAATGGTTAGTTTGATATGGTTGTTTTAATATTGTTTATTTTCCTTCAAAAAGAAAAAAATAGATATATATACATAATTGTACAGGCCAATCCATCTGGCACCGCAAAAAGATACAGCTTTGCATCAGATATAACACGTATCATGTTAGTTTTTAATTGAGTGTTTAGTACAAAAATATAGATGTCGGGAAAAGTTAATAACAATGAAAAACAATTGGAGAAAGTTTGATTTTTCTTTTGGTAAAAATTGGTGGGGGCCAAGCACCCTCAAAATCAAATGAATCAGTCAGACAGGACGGAGACAATATGGGAAGAAAAAGGAAAAGAAAATCATTGCCACGGTTACTTTGTAAGCAAACACATGGATGGGTGCTATGTAATTCAAATATATAGAGAGCTGAACTAAGTGAAGTACTTTTCAAGTGGGACAGCAGTAAGAACCTGCATCTTTCGGAAAATGGTAAAAAAAAAAACAAAAAACAAAAAACCAAAGAGACGCAAAGAACTGATCAACCATTACATTCAACAAATTTATTAACTAATTTTTCTCATCCAGAGTCAGAAAAACAATTTCCGCCTTGATATCACTTGCACAGTATCCTTTTTTGGCAACAATTAAAGGGCTACGGAAAATAACTACGTACCCTTTTTCTGGGTGCTCATCCTCATCCTGCCTTCTGTTACGTATAAGAACCAATCGTGCAGTCACTACAGCCTTCTTCTCATGTTCCTGCACGCAATGCCCCAAAACTAATTCCATCACACATCTGTCATTAAAATGTTTCCATATGAAGGAAGAGTTAACCATGCTCGATCATAGCCTTCGACTGAAGTAAATGTTCATAAAGTATCTTGATGGATTGAAGCCACTCAGTATCACTGCAAAGCACAAGTATATATATATATATTATATTAATATGTGAGTTTCTGGGGAAGTAATCTACGAAGGAAAAAAACAGAATCAGGATTGACTTTTAGCACTCACAGATAGGTGAAAGGACGATAACAATGCCGATTGGATACAAGAAGAAAGTGGTCCGCTCTAGAAAGGGCAGTACTGCAGCAGAAAACACAATATTAGAACTTCAGTTAGTAAATCAAACCTAAAAGGATTGTTCCACAAACTACAATAGGCACTTTCATGTCAATAGTTGATTCAAAATCCAATTCTGACCCCCAATCCAACTAAACTAAAATCAGGTGGCAACGAATTTAAATAAATCAGTTCACGTCAGAATCCAGTAGAAGAAATCCAGTTAACTGGTTGAACTTAAAATCTACAATATCCAATCCAACTAAGATCCAAATACTGTATTTTATGAGGATATACTGTATTTTTTTAAACAGTTTGATATATAAACTAGTAGTAGTTTATATGTTGAAAACCTTATTCTTTATATTTGTCAGAGGCTGATAAATATAGAATTTGAGATATTGTGCTTGAAGTTGTATAAATGAGTATAAATTCATAAAAGTCAGTAGTCTCATATTTTGCGCTGTGAGTAGAAAATTTGAATTTTGCAGAAATTTTTATTATTTTGTAGAGAAACAAACAGGCCACATCGGATTTGAACTCCAATTAGCATCATGTCGGAGCCAACAAACTGAGATTACATGGCAAGCATACAAGTACAATTAAGATGGTGCCATACATGCAGATTCTGCACCCAAGACAAGCTAGCCAAATAAAAAGCAAGGGCTTCCTCGTGGATAGAAGACTAGTTTTCAAAACCATGTGTGAGGACTTTTGCCATGAAACAAGCAATAAATTTCAATTAAAAAAACAAAAAGAAAATAACTACACGACAATCAACTGCTATAAAATCTCAATTCTATTTTTAGAACGTGTTCTGATGGAACCCATCTTCCAACCCCAGATCCCTGCCATGCCCAATGTACATGGGACTGCTCAATCCATTGACACAAACTCAAGAATTCCTCATTTCATTTAAAAAGAAAGGAATGCCATGTGAGATTAAATTTAGCTTACCATCATAACCTAAAAAGTTGAGATAATGATAGCAGGATGCGGCCACCATAAACAGCAAATTTGATAGCAAAACTGGGATGAAACCATGAGCAACCAAAAGTGGCGATAGAAAATAATGTATCACTGCCACAAAAGTTAAAGACATCAGTAGGGTTCTGGTTCACAAATTTGTAAATGAAAATCCAAGTGCAAGCAACAGTTACCATAAAGGATAACAAACATTGGGAAGAAAGAGTTGCAGTGTACATCAAAAGCATACAGCCTTCAGAAGCGGTGACCCAAACAAAGGAAATCAGCACCAAAAAAAAATTAAAAAAAGAGAACTTCATTAGAACAGAGATGCCCAAATAAAGCAATTCATGTTAATTAACTAAAATGGTAATATATAACCGTATGTTACAATTATAAAACTGAACAGTGAAGGTATGCTAAAACTTCCAACAAACAACTGAATAAGTGGAAATTTTCAAACTTGCCATTCAACCCTTTGCTCCACCACATAACTATTCGGAGCCTCCTCTCGAAGATAATTATTTGTCAAGAACCTGCACAGACATTGGCAAACAGAACTTTTTAGGATGAGAAAGGATAAGGAAAGTATTATGTCATCATGTGTGGTATTTCACATTATGTTATAAATAAAATACTCTCCCCTTCTATTGCAGTCTGTTTGATAATTGACATCTGTCAATACACTGGAAGCTTGAAAGGCCTTGATCACTGGTAAAATTCTGGGTTGATGTGCATTTTTCATACAGATTCTTTAGCAAATAGGATGTGACACATCGAGATTGTTGCTTTGTTTCTGCTCTAGGCATTGTGTATGGAGTAGGAGGTAGGTAAGCTCCCACGTAGGCTGAACCCCTCCAAAATTTTCTTTTTTGCTACAGAATTCCTTCTCAACAATCCAAAAAATAAAGGTGCTTCTCTCTTTAATCATTAAATTATTTTGCACTGATCCAAAAAATGGGTGTCATAATGGTTTCAGTTATATAATGCTTATTCTCTTTCCCTAATCTCTCTCATGTATCCCTCTCCCTCTCTATACCCAACAAAAATAACAATGAGGACACACACACACACAAAAAAAAGGAAAAAGTTCACACAAATTAAACAATTGAAAAATAGTTTAGATTTATGTTTTACATTAAATACATAATTGAATTTTCCTTTAAATTATTTTTTGAATTTTTAATAATATAAAAAAACTATGCAACACCCGTGCATAGCACGGTTTACCGCTAGCTCAAATATAAAAGCCAATATTCCTTGGCTCGATAGTAGAAAACTTCGGCTTCAGAACCAGAGTGCGCAAACGTAGTCACAGTTTGGATCTATGACCGAGTTCACCCAGCCTAGCAACACCCGTTTTAGGGGCCAGCATTGAGTGATGACCTTATTTTTGTGAATGCAAATCTAGTTAAGAAGAAGATGGGAGTAACTCCTGTAATAAAACAGTAATCAAGTATTTTTTGGCAGTGATGCTTACCAACAACATGTGGCCAGAATTACTCCTGTTAGTAAAAAATGGAAGAGCAATACAGAAATAATGACAAAAACTGCATGTCCAGTGCTATGGTCATACCTGAAATAGATAGGACGGGAAGATAGAAACAGAATCAGCATCAAATTGGTCAAAAAACATATTGGATAAAGCAGATATGAAAGTTCTGATGGTACTGATAGTACAATAAAAGAAAATAATCCAACTTGATGTTACAAAAAGATAACAGCAATCGGTGGGTAGCTGGATACTTACGCAGCACAATAAGCCAAAGTAGAAACAATCAAAAGAAGACAGCATATCACGACGAAGGCTGGATCATCACGTGCCCATTGATTCTTAGTTTCTGAAGCAAAAAAAAAAAAAAAAGGAATAGGTGAATGAACATTCAATGCCAACTCCAATAAATAAGCAATTATAATCTCCAAATATCAAACTAGTTTAGAGTTATATAAGTTGATTCAGAAGTAACCTCAATCAAAAACTCTAGTCAATAAATTTTGTCAAATGAGTTGTTCGTGTTAAGCAAATATAGAAATGAGTCACACAAAAGAGACCTAACGCATCAAAAGCTATGCCAACTCAATGAAAAGTTGAAACAAAGAAGATAAAATCAACAAACTAAAAAAATTCTAATTTCAGCATCAATTTCAAACTTTAAAGAGCCATTTAAAGCTTTACAAGTTAGCATATTTTTCCAGAAGTAATATACATAATACAATGACTAATGGAACTGTTAGCTCGTTTTCGTGATATTCAATTTAGTTTACAACAAGTCTAAATAAAATCGTAGTACCTAATAGACATATATTGAAAATATAAAAAGAATGTGAACTTCTGTTCCCGCACTTCGAATGAATTTGCAGCTAGACAACCTCTTAAAGGGTACCTTTACTGGATGAAAATATCTCTGCAAATAAACTACAAAACATACTTTAAGTAAAGAGCACGCTCACTTTATAAATAGGAACTTCTATAGTTGGCCAACTTTTCGGAGTGGAGACTCCTGTTTTTTATGTTTGCTTTGGCTGTAGTAATTTACTTAAGCATTTAATAATTTTTCTGCTGATGGATCAAAAAAGTTAATGTCCCTTTTATGCATTGTGCAATTTTGCATTGTATTTCCTTGAGATGCAATTCCACACCTCTCAGTACATTTTAGAATTTTCAATAAATTAAGAAGTATCTCCATGATCATTTAGAAGTTTCAGCATTTGCAGTGCAATTTCATGCAAAGGATGAAGTAAAGAAGAAAAAGATTCTTTCTGGTGTAAAATTCTCTCTGCCCTAGAAACCTATTGTTGTCAAGGAAGGGGAACCAATCACTGCTCTGTAATTGCAATTATTCCAGTTTAGACACACAGTTTGCCCATACCTATCGAGAATCGAAGTATGATATTGACAAAGGAAAAGGCTGCCTACTGATAAAATAAACTTGAGAAAATTTGTATGCCACAGCAAATGAAAAGATTGTGATTGTTCAGATTTCAGCACATCAAATCCAACCTAAAAATATTCATCAAAACCAACCAAATGATAGCTCGGAAATTTAAGGCAGACTTACGCTTATGATACTTGGTGTGCTGATAGCTGCATCATTGCGTGGTTTGACATGCAAAAATTCATAAACCATACCATTAGGATTCTCCAGACAACTAACTTTTAAACACTGACTCTTTCACTAAGCTAAGGACAGAGCAATCTAACAACTTTAGACTAAAATCCTAGTGAAAATTACCATAACTACATTTAGCAACAATAGTTTTAAAGTGATAGCTACTACAACCGAACTAAGTGCCCATCCTTCTCATAAAACCTGAAACCATTCAACAGTAGTGAATGATTTATACCGATAAATTTAAAAATAAAAATCAACTGAATAAATTCCCTATTTAAAAATGCACTGAAAGATCTCATTACCATTTTTTTTTTTATAAATAGAAAAAAATGATCTCATTATCATTAATGTCAAAATGTTCAAAGGAGTAGCAGCACCTAAGAATACAAGGAATAAACAAACATGTACACAAGCAGCTTTTTAAGTACAATTGATTCTGTTGTAACAAATCGATAACCTATCAAAGGAGGACAACAAACCACACAAAGGCATAAATTTGTTAGTCAATCTAGTTTGCTAGTCAATCTTTAGCATAGGAAAGAGCATAAACATACATCAGTTGAGTTATGTTTCACTGTTTTCTCTGCTGTAATGGATGTCAACTGAGGGTGAAACCATTGTGTTGAACAAACACCTAAAAAGCTTCTTTTTTTTTTTTTCCCCTCTTTTTTATTTATTTATTTTGTTGGGAGGAATAGTGTTGTCTTCTATGCATGAGTAAGAAGTTATACACTAATATGGTAGAGAGGACAACCTAAAGAAAGATGTATTATGTCAGCAAAAGGCAAAAATAATTCCTGGGTTACTATAATAGAACTCACATCTGTTGATGGAGATACTAAAAGCCTCCCCAGAATCCAGACAAGCTGACCTGCAGTCTCTACTTGTCTACTTTAAGTTAGTAATAGAGCCTGCATTTTCCATCAGCAAGGTCTTCTAGAAGACTACAGTCAAAAGACTCAGCAAGAACCATAACAAACACACTGCAGTTATACATAAAAACCTGTTGATGGGCAGCTATAGTCCGATGCCACCTAAACAAGGAGCACGTCAAATAGATAGGCAGATTTGAAATGTTTTATCAATAAACTTTCAAGCAGTTATTCAAAATTTATTAAAATAATAATACTAAAGAAAACGACCAAAAGTACATGGTCCACAATTACTGGATTACTGATTACTGACCAGAAATCCTCAAAATGACATATATCAGTTTTACAAATCATGACCCTGTACCTCGAATATTCATTTGAATGATTTTTACGATGACTAGAATGTCTGAACATATGGGCTTCTCGATCCAACTAATTACAAGTGTATTCTAGATAACTTGAGGCAACTAATCTGTAGTGCTAATAAAAGTAGAGTACGGAAGACAGAATGGGACCATTAAAGGTAGTAACGGTGCCAGCCGAACTTTTGATTGTTCAGGCTCATTTTCTGACAGGGTGAGATCGAGCTCTGCTCAGGCATGTTTCACATTCACAAGCTCGATTTGGAGCTCAACTTGACTTGTTTAGATATAAAATATTATATTTTATATATTATTCATATCACAACATATCTTATATAATTTTTATAAAAAGTATAATAAATATCAAATATATTTTACTATAAACGAGTCTAAAGAAGCTTACACAAATCGAGCTCAGAATTGTTCAAGTTCGGCTCATTTACGAAATAAACAAAGACAAATACGCTTTGGAGTGAGCTGAGCCCGAGGTGTTTGCAGTCCTAGGAGCCACACAACACAGGACAGAAGGATGGACTGCAAAGAGTTATAAATTTGATTTGTCTCAAACTAAAGCACAAGATATGCATGCTTTTGTCCAATCCAATATAACCAGTGCAACTCATCCAAAACATAAAAAGGTTCAGAAAATGCATCATGAATATATGTCACCACAAGTCAGTATGGAACAACCTTTTTAAGTGTTCAAAGGATTATCCTATCCTACCCTTTAAAGCAATTCAATAATCTGACTGTCTGATAAAAATTTTCTGATTCTAAGTCTCCCATCTACAGGATGATTCTTAAATGCACGCACATTCAAAATAAAAATAATAACTACCACTACCAGCACCAACACGACTGAGAATTCTCAAGATGGGAACAGCATAAAAGGATAGATACATACACAACTTTGGGTGAGCTGCACAGATGAAGCATTTGCCAAAAAGTATATTCGACGTCCATTTGTTGCCACTACAAATAACCAGCCCAAAAAATATTAGAGGAAATTTAAAAATAAAATGGACGACACAGAACACTTTCCAGATACGTAAGTAAAGGTGAAAAAACAAGAAGTAACTTAGGACTTTGATTAAAATTTAAATCTCCAATCCCCATACACATTCACTGAAACTTAAGAATTAGAAGGGGTTACCATATGTTCTGCTTGAAGGCATATAAATTTAAATTCCTATAAATCAAGGAACACTCTTTATGGCGTAACATCCCGTCTACCTCTCTCTAACATATTACCATCTAAAGAGCGATAAGGTTACACTATAATTGCCTAGTTTAACTTATCACTTCATTGAAGCAGTTTTCTCCTTTTCTTCTTCTTTGTTTTTCTTTATAGAGTCATGCTAGTCTTAATTCTTAAAATAGATATTTTTGTTGATTTATCTCAAATTAATGAAATAGTGCCTCTAAAACCGGTATATGATTCTAATAAGTTTCTCCACAATCTGCCAATTAGTTTTGAATTGAATGCTTTAAAATAGTATCAGAGCTAGGTTTGAAATAACTTGCCTACACCCCCTTTTGCTTCTCAATCTCCCGTTTGTGCATTTCTCATAGTCAGTGCACTGGTCTACTTCTCCACATAAAACAAAGATCGCATTTGAGTGTGTGAGTGTGTGTGTGGGTGTGTGTGTGTGTGTGTTAGAATTGAAATTTATCCCACCATGAGGAAATAGTCTCACAAACCAATACAAGATCCTAATGGTAAACTTCTTACTAATTGATTTTGAGTTGAATTCCTTAAGAATTCCAACTTAGTTCAATTGCCTTTTTTGTGATAATAAGTTCCTTTTTCATGTAATTTAAATTTTCGTGTGTACAGAAACCCTTTGAACAATAAAAGTCCATTTAACCACGACCAGATTTCTGCAGACACAAGATTTTGAGAAATCTTCCGCGGATATTCCACCATCTAATCCACTCAAAAAGCCTCTAGTTCACAGCACTCAACACTGAAAGTCCTAAGCACCATAACAAACAGTGCGCTGCTCCAAAAATATAAATCACAAAATTGAGCTCGTCAACAAGAACCGTTGGACCCTGTAAACTCACAAAATCATGATCACCCAAACCCGTTGGTTCACAATGAATCCCGGAAACCTAGAAGGATATCGCAAGAGATTGCTCTAGAGATATAACTACACATATTCAAATTTCTCCCTACATTCCTCAATACAAACGATACACCTCTTCTTCCCATAGAACGTTCTGTCAATATCAGAACGAAAAAGGAATAGAAATCCGATATATATCTGAAATTAAGCATTAGAAAAATAAATAGAGCTCAGATCAGATCTATTGCGACAGTTGATATTTGACGCAGACACATATATGTGTATGTATGTATGTATATATGGAGAGAGAAGGTTGGGGGGGGGGAGTGATGAGAGTGTGGAACCTTGACTATTCGTCGGAGATACTGAGGGAAGACGGGATTGGCTCGAATTTGAGAGGACGGACGCCCTTTTGATGCGGTGGGCAGCATTTTCTCTTCTTCTTCTTCGACAACTCTTGAATGGGAGATCTGTGCAATTCTAAAGCCTTCTGCAGTTGCAAGCAAGGCGAGAACTGGGCGTCAATTAACGGGAAGCCTCTCCCTCTCTCCCTCCGGTGACACCGTGATTGCAAGTAGAACAGTCGATGTATGGAGCGAGTTACCTTTGTAATCAGGTCGGCCCGGCCCAAATAAATCAATCTGACCCACAGGTTCTCGGGTCGCTCTGTTGTCCGACTGGTGGAGTAGCCCAAACCATTCCTTCCTCAGTTCCTCTTAAAAACATGATATATCTTTTTTTTTCCCCCTCCTCTTCCTCCTCCTTTTTTCTTATGTTACTTACTTTTTTTTTTTTTTTTACCAAAAGTTTAATTTTCTTTTCAAAAACTATAACTTTTAAGCTTGTTAACCGCATTTGTTTAAAAAAAAAAACAAAAAAGATAAAAACAAAAATTTCATGTCCGTTTAGATAAAAGTTAAAAATATCAAAATATCAAAAATTTTTTACGCAAATGAATAGTTTTTACATAAACATACATGAATTTATTTATTACTTTTTTTTTTTTAACGACTAACACACCTAAAAACTACGGTGGCATTTGATTTGTTTTTTTATTTTCTGTTTTCTATTTTCGTTTTATGTATTAAAAATCTCAAAACAAAGAAACAGAAAATGTTCTATTTTTTTATTTTAAGATTTTTCTTGTTTTGGAATGAAAACCCTCAAAATGACTTATTGTTATTTTTCGTTTCATGTGTAAACTCATTTTCTATTTTTTAAAACAATTTTTAAAAATACAAGTGACCAAATGCATTTGAATTGTTTTCCTTGTTTTCAAAAGAGTAAAATGAAAAATGAACTAAAAACTGAAAAAAGAAAATAAAAATAGAAAACAAAAAACAAAAAAACAAATCAAACGAAACCTACAATTTCTGAAAATTAAATTAAATTTTGGTAAATCTAAGGTGTTTATTCAGTGCATCGAAGGTTTTTATTCAGTTTTCCGTTTGATTATTTAATTTATTTTAATTTTTTGAATTATTTCAATTTTTTAGTAAAAGAACCGAATTGTCTGAACAAAAAAATAAAAAAAAATGATCATATTAATTGAAATACTGCGGTTGAATTAGGTTAGAATGAATTAACCAAAATTATAATAATATCTAATTTCTAATATTATTTTTTTAAAATTATTATCTTATATTAATCAAAATCATATTTATATAAATAAATGTTTTATTTTTTTATCATTGTACATATTTATTATTTTTATATAAATTTATATTTGTAAATAAATATTTAATTCAATTTTGGGTTCTTTCAATTTGACAAGTACAAAAGTCGGAATCGAATCAAAATATAATTTTAATCTAAAAAATAACTAGAATGAAGAAAAAAATGAATTAAAAGAAACCAAATAATCAAAAACTAAAATTTCTACTCAGTTATTCCAACTTAGTTTGGAAAGAAAAAAAATAATATTTTTTGTGTTAAAAAAAAATGTTAACTTTTTACTAACTATTTTTAATTTATTATTAATCTAATTTTGTTTTGTTCTTTACAATGAAAAAAATAAAAATGTACAAAGGTGATTTTAATTATTTCAAAAAAAGTTGAAATTTTGACAAACATAAACTAACTTTTAGCTTAGTGGCACCAAACTAAACTCTCAATATCCTTTCAACTAAATTCAAATTAATTATTAAAAGGAAAAAATACCAAAAGTAGTTCATTGTTAATAAAACAGATATATGTGTATGTAGACAAAATAAAAGTACCAAAAATACTTTGGTATTGATAAAGGGGTTGTTTGGCCAACAAAATTTAATTAAAACCTACGAACTTTATATATATTTTTTAATTATATTTTATCATATATTATTTTTATAATAAAAGTACAGTCTCATATTTATATTTTTATTGTGTTTTTTAAGTAACTTCTTATAAACTAAACATTTCCAAAACATTTATGGATGTGTGCGTATGGGGGGTGGTTGATCCACGCAGCCAAAAGTCGCTGACCTCACCTAAAGCACAAGCACCACTGGTGCCCGGAAGAAGCGAAGCTTTAGCGGTATGTGGGAGAAAAAAAAAATTAACAGAAAAATATAGTAAAAATATAAAGATTTGAAATGAAAACGATAATTGATAAATTTTAACCGTAAAAAATATAATTTTTTGATAACTTTTAATAATTTTTAATTATTTTTTTGTATCACGTTTATCGAGTTATATGACATCACGTTTGTAAATAAATAAAAGAGCATTATTCGATTACCTTACGAATTTTGTTTTTGGAGTGCTTGGACTGTACAAACTGTAAAGTGAATTTTTCTCGGAGTTGAAAATTTTTCTCGGCTCATCCCAAGCTGTGAGTGAGAGAGAGAGAGAGAGAGAGAGAGAGAGAGAGAGAGAGAGAGAGGTTTTACATATTTTTTGAGAATTGTTTAAAAAATTAATTTTGTTTTTGAAACTAAAAATTAATATGTTTAGAGTTATACAAATTTATAAGAAAATTTAGTTTCGTAATTTATAAAGATTCCAAATGGTCATAATTTATAATTAAAAATGTTTTGATATAATTATAGTCAAAAATATAATTTTTAAAAGAGAGAATAACAAGAAAAAAAGTAAATAATATATATAATTTAACGTCAATTTAATGTAAAAAAAATCATGTGTTTATGTTGCATTTAGAGTTTCAAATTTAATTAAAAATTTCTAATTTTCTTTAAAAATTTTTTACCCAAAAAATCTCTAACTTTTTTAAATTTTCTTTAATTTTTACCCTTTTTTAATTTTTTTAACTTTTTTTTATTTTTCTTTTTTACTTTTCGAGAAATATACCAAACACACAATAATTCAAAATTTATCTAATTTTTTATTTTTAATCAAAATTTAGCACCCTAAGCATTCACTTAATTTCAAAAATTAATGAGGACATCTTTTAGATGTTATCAGAATTTTATTTTTTTAAATTTCTAAAATGTAAAATCTATAACAGAACAACCAAAAGGAATTTCAAAAAATGAAATAAAAAAAAAAATTGTTTCCAAAAATAATAACCAAAGCTCTCTCCAGTGCTCTCAGTTCGCTAATCTGGCTGTGCCACTTAGCCAAGAAAAAGAAAATTAGCTGTGCCAACTTTCGAAATCCATTGACATTCGGCCCCAATCGAAGGGTTCCTCTCAGCTGTCTCTGTTTCCTCTGTTTCATAACCAGAAACCCTAATCGCCATGGGAGAATCTCGTCCGATTTCTGTCCATCAAGCTCTCGGCGCTGGTGCAGGTTCTCTCTCTCTCTCTCTCTCTATATATATATCTTATCATATGCACATATTAATTTAACACACAGATTGACTAAGTCTGTAATCATACATTAACGTTATTTCAGAAATTGAATTCAAATTGTTCTTGTTTGCGTAATTTTAGAATTCGTTTTGATCAGTTTCCGATACGATGGCAGAGATCATGATTTGATTTGAACGACAATTCGCAGTTTCTAGTTTCATTTACGTGTATACATATTTTTGGTACAGTTGCCGATGTGTTGCTGTGGAGGAGATGGTGCGGAGGGGTTGTTCTGTTTGTCGGTTCTACCACCCTGTGGTTCCTCTTCGAGCGGGCTGGTTACAATCTGTTGTCTTTCGTGGCAAACGTTCTATTGCTTCTGGTTGTCATCCTCTTCTTCTGGGCTAAATCTGCTTCATTACTCAATAGGTGAGTTCATCTCTTTTGCCTCAGTACTAGCATATTAATTAATATGAAATTGTATTAAAATATGAAATAGAGAATTGATCTATGTAATGATAAATGGGAGATCTCCAATAATTATGACTGCAATAGTGGAACCACTACTTACTAAAATGGTGGAGCTATTATTTTGAAGGATTTCAAATAATTATTTTTTTATAACGATTTCAAATCCATCATAATCAATGTTAAACTATTCAAATGTATGTTGAAATTCCTATTTCAACTAATAGAGTTATATTTAAGCAAATTTCCTTATATAATTAATACCAAATCACTTGATTTCGAATCCATAAATATAAATGCAATCCTATACTCGTTCTTTGTGCGAAGGATCGGAACTTATAAATTGTAATATTAAAATTTTTCAGACCTCTGCCTCCCCTTCCTGATCTGGAAGTTTCTGAGGAATCCATTTTGAGAGCTGCTGAGGTAGTCCGTGTGTGGATCAATCGTGCATTGTTAGTTGCACGTGATATTTCTATTGGTCGAAACTTGAAACTTTTTCTTCAGGTATAATTGGTGGATGTATCTTCATGCTCTTATTGCAGCCAACCTGTCATGCATTTAAATGGTTGAATGTGCCTATGTAATGTGAATTTGTTCTTCAGGTTGCTTCGTGCTTGTGGATAATTTCTTATATTGGTAGTTTCTTCAACTTTCTTACTATGATCTACATTGGTGAGTTTCTCTTGCCTTTATTTTTTCATGAGTGCATGGCCTTTAAGAGAATATTTTGATTCAATATGGTTTTTTGAATGTGATTTTTCAAAGGGGTTCTCCTTAGTCTGTCAGTCCCTGTGCTGTATGAGAAGTACCAGGATCAAGTTGATGAGAAGCTGATTGTCGCTCATAAGATCATTCTAACACAGTACAGAAAAATTGATGATAATGTCCTCAGAAAGATTCCAATCCCTCTTAACAAGGAAAAGAAAACTCAATAGGCCAAGTGTAAGTCGCTGTGTGTGTTTGTGTGTTTTTTTTTGCATGCGTAGCAGCTTACGTGCTTGATAATTAGTGTGTTTTGTAGACCACTGTGCTTGCAAATGACAATATCTCAAATGCGAGCAATGCTTGATCTTTAAACCATGTTTAAATTTCTTCTTTATTAGCACAATACATTATTACACATTAATTTAAAACCAATGAATAAGTAGCCTCTCACAAAGTTGTATCTCCAATGGATGTATCTAAACCTAAGGTGACTAAGGTTTCAATGGTCTAGTTAATTGTAGGCAATGTCCATTTTTTTTTTTTCAATGCTTACGGTATCTCTAGATTGTTTCAATTCAAGATGTCAAGTCATGCTGAAATTATTATTCTAGTGTTGTTGATTGGAGGCTTTAGTTGGAGTTTTTATAGTTCCTACGTTGGTTTGTTTTTCTCAAGGATGGTTTTGAGTTATTTTGTCCAATATGAATAGGAGTGTTACTGTTAAAATGGATTCCTTACACGAGGGATATCTATCATGTAGAAGAGGATATTATTATTTTTTATTTACTATATGGCATGTACTCTTTTTAAGTAAACCACCTGCAAGTACTTTCAGGATGACGTATATGTTAAATGTCAAAATATTAATTAGGTGATCAATCAATTCATTAATGTGGGCAGCAAATTTCTCTCTTGGTTGCTTGTATGTTTTGGATTGCCAGTACTTTGTAGCACACAAGTTAATCTATGGTCGTATGTAGTACACATAATTGAGATTATGACTTTATAAAGTATCCTAACGCGTAGTGGGCATGTTCAGGTTTGTGTTCACTGGATGCTCCATGTCAGTATCAATTGTCATCATATATGGTAAATCATCAGGAGCAGATTGAGTTAGCTGTGTAGACACTTCTAGAAATATATGCATTTGTGCCTTCGTGATGGATTTTGATTTTTCTTCCTTCCCACTAACGAGTTCCTCCCACGGTGGTCTTGGTATGGTATTGCAAGCTTATATATTGCAGGGTTGTTCATTAGATTATTTGATGTGCTTCTTTTTAGTTTGTCTTTTTCTTTTTTTCCTCCACTGCAGAGTTGGTTCCTTCATGGATTAGCCACAGATATGTACTCCGATATTGTAGCTTTCGGATGTAATTCTACTGGTTCCAATTTTTCTATAATTTTTAAGGTTGGTCTGTGATGGATTGAATTGTGTTCTAGGGATGTTTAAATGTCCTTCCCCACGTGTATTATTTTATTTGCTTGCTTTGAGAAGAATGATTATGTGGGACAGAGAATGCTTCTGAGAAATGCAGCAGCCATCAGAATAGGCCCCGCTGTTGTTGAGCTCTTAGGATAACAGGAGCAAGGTTTCATTCTTGAAAGGCCGTACTTTGCATTTTGTCAACTGCAGAATGAACCATTGGACAGCGGAAGTAGTCTAATATTGATATAAGGTGGAATTATTAGTTTTTTTTATGTGAGATTATTTTTTTGGTGTTTGGTTGATAGAATAAAAAGTGAAATAAGAAATGTGATGTAACATAATATCTGACAAATAAATAATTTTAAACTTTTAAATTTTGATGAAAAATTAATCAGGTTATGGGATATAAATCCGTTTGACAACGTTATCGTTTTTCTATTGTTATTTTTTCTGTTGTCATTTTTTGTTTTGTGTTTTGTGTTGTTGTTTATTTTTTATGAATTAAAAACTGAAACTGTTTTAGATTGTAACTTTGTTTATAATTATTAATTTTTTATTTTCATAAAATATCTAATTTTATTATTTTCAAAAATGTAATAGAATTTTAAAAATATATTTTATATTATTTTTATTATATTATTATTTAAAAATTAAATAAAATATAATTATTATATCATTTAATCCAGTAAATATAAAATATATTAACTATAATTTCATTACAATAATTATAAACTTTTTATTTTCATAAAATATTTAATTTTATTAGTTTTAAAAAATGTAATAGAATTTTAAAAATATATTTTATATTATTTTTATTATATTATTTATTTAAAAATTAAACAAAATATAATTACTATATAATTTAATCCAATAAATATAAAATATATTAATTATAATTTCATTACAATAGTTTCTAAAATATATTTCATGATAATTCAAATAATTTAATTATGATATTTATTAAATATAATTTAATAAAATATATCCAATATTAGTTAAATTAATTATAAAATTTAAGTTAAATTAATTAATTTTATTTCATTATTTATCAAAAATAATTTAACAAAATATATTTTATATTAATTAAATTAAGTATTTAATTTAATTAATATAAAATATATTTTGTTAAATTATTTTTGATAAATAATATAGTTAAATTAAATTAGTTATTGAATTAAGTTATAATTTTTTATTTATTAAAAATAATTTAATAATTAATTTTCATATTAATTAATAATTAATTTAACTATTTATTAAAAGTAAATTAATAAAATATATTACATATTTATTTAGATAATTTATTCAATTAAATTATAATATTTATTAAAAATAATTTTATTTTAATAAAATATTTGAATAAAGTAATTTTTTTAATATAATAAAACAAAAATGAAAAAAGTAATAAAATTTATAAAAATGTTTACAAAAAAAAAATGAAAACACTTTTTTTTTTTCTGTTTAAGTTTTTATTTTTTTGGAAATAAAAAAACACGAACAGATTAAAAAAATATGTTTTGTTGCGAATTTACCAAATTTTAAAAATATAAATAGAAACACAGAAAACAAAACGTTACCAAATGGGACTAAAATAACATGCTCCCATGTTTTGCATATCCTTCACTTTGGAGGATATGGAATTCAAACTGAGCTTTACATCTGGTGTTTTGTCTTTTTTATCAAATATGGGATGATTTACGCTTCATGAATCGATTACTCAATTTCTCATCTTGTATCCCATAAACAAATATAGCATTTAGATTATATTGCGTCGAGACTCACTTGTATGTGTTCATGTGACACAATTATAATGGTTAAAGTACCTTCAGGTTGCACTTAACTGAGGGATCTTAGATGATAAAGAATAAATAATATCATAAAATAATGTAAGGATTTGAATATAATATGAAATTATTTTTTTAGTATTTAATTTATGAAATATAAAGTAAAATAAAAGATTTAATTTGACATAAAATGTGATAAATAAATAATTTCAAATATTTAAATCTTGTCGAAAAAGCAATACAAACATGAAAATACACAATATCACCCCTATCATGATATTGCATATTATCTATTTTAGAAAATACGAAATTTAAATTGAACTCTATATCTACTATTTACTTCTTTTTATTTTTTTTATCAAATATGAAATGAGATAAATCTCACAAAATAGTAATTCAATCTTTCCCGTCATATCCCATGTAGTCTTAGGATTATGACACAACGAAACTCGCCAATATGACTTCATGTGACATAATTATAATGGGATAGAGACTCAGTCATGTGTGTTATTGTAGCACAATTATAATGAACATGGAACCTGTACTTCGGAAGTACCTAATAATTTCTCTTCCTCAGGAGGTTGTTTGCCACTCCTAATCATTGTGTAAAAAAACATAATTGTAAGCGGTATGCTTGTCTTAGTGTGCAAGAATGACATTTCTGATCCTGCACTACAAATCATAGCCGTCCTAATTTGCAAAAGAGATTAATGCTTAGGGCTGAAGGGACACAAGAAAAACAAAGTTCAAGAAAGAGTAGAATTCACTCACTTTGTCTGGACCAACCACGGTGAATCTCATTATTACTAGCTCTTGTCCATTTTCGACGGGGCCCAGTGATAAGAAAATACAAAAAAAAAGGACATAATTTAAGATAACGTATAAATTCGTAATTCATATAATGAAATAAAAAATTAAATAAATTTTAAAATTTTAAAAATTTCAAGAGTTTTTTTTTTAATCAATTTTCAATGTACCAAACACACTTTAATTGGATTTGAGGATGATAAGCCAACCCTTACCAATAATGTTTGCCCGTGACTTGTAATAAAAGTTATTAAATTAAAATTTAACGGATCAAATATATTTACGTTTTTTTAATTAAAATAATGTAAATAAATCTAAATAATTAAATTTTAATCTAACAATTCCGACAATAATGTTACGAGGCTGACAGCCTCTCCCTTCTCATTTCAATTCCACTTGTGAGTTTGATCTCTTTGCATTAATAAATTTGTAAATGGTGTTATAAAAAAAACAAATAGTATTAAGCTGACAAAGGAAATGGTGTTGTAAAAATCCAAATACAAGAATAAACAGAATGAAATTTGTAACGTTATCATGCAAACACATGAAGAACCTCTCTCTCTCTCTCTCTCTCTCTCTCTCCCCCCCCAGTTATAGTTGGAAACATGACCACAGGACTAAACAAACCTCGGAACTGGAGGAATGCTTTCTGGCGGTGGCAAAGTAACCGACCGTAACAGCTCCAGCGAGAAAAGAACCCCCAAGAAATGGGAAAGTATAGTATTTGCTGATGCCTGCAAAAGAATAGATGGCTGAGAACATATAGAACAAACAAATAGTCCATTCTGCTAACTACTACACGTTTTCCCTTACTCAGGGAACTACATTTCAGTCTTATTGTCCTAAAAATTTGTTGCTAAAGAGTTAATCGATTAACCTCCCAAAAGAGAGATGGGGATTCACGCAAAGTTCCTTCTGCATTTCTAAATTCAATCTGCTAAAGTAATGCCATGTTTTGACCTATAATTTTGGTAATGGAAAAAGAAAAGAATATGAAATTAGTCATTGAGAAATGCCTGCTTTCTCAAAATTTTCCAAGCCAACCAAACAAGAGCACGTAATTTGGAATCTCTTATTCCCGTCTCCTTTTCCTTTACTTTTCACCTTCTATCTCTTTCTTCTCAATAAATCAATGATCAACACAAGTTTGAAAACAGAAAAATCAACTTTTTATTTATTTATTTTTTTTTTTGGTTTTTTTTTTTAAATAGTAACTTTCAGGCATGTTATTCACATCTTATGCAGCACGGACACGTCAAAATAGGTGTTATATTCATATCCAACACGTATAAATACACATATGTATTCATATCCAATAAGTATGAATACATATACTCCTTAGACACTCCAAGTTACATGTCGAGACACTCCAAGTTACATGTCAGACAAATTACAGAGTGAATCCTATTATTATATCATTTTTATTTAAAGTATATTATTAAAACAGAACTAGACTTTAGTAACCAAAACTTCAAAAATTATAAAATCTCATATCTTATATTTTGTTATGTTTTGTGTATATTGAATTATATATAGAATTGATTTTATTGTGGACATTATATTTATATATGTAGCTAATAAAAATATACACAACTAATAATTTTTGTCGTACCTTTATTTTTTTTAAAATCAACGTATCCATACATACATCATACTCGTATCCAGTATTCGTAACTATATCCATGCTTCTTAGTTCACATCTATTTAAAAAAATGATAATAATAAAAAAAGAACTACAAAAAGTTCTCCGAAATAAGAAAATTCACATACGTATGAAAAAAATAAATAAATAATAGCTTTTTTCACCCATATGCGAAGAAGCTACCAAATAAGAGATAAAATAATATCAAATTTTGGTTTAAAAAAAGAGTCAACTAAGACGAAAAAAGTTAAAAAAGAAAAATTATTGGCTAGTGGGTTCCTAATCTTCAAGATTTAATCGCTACTGATTTAACAATTTTAGGTTGACTTTGTTATGCACTCTAGGCTAGTCCCAAACTCTCTGTATGCACTAAGATAATTATTGACAATTGAAATACTGCACAGATTTCTAGATTTGAAAAAATCTTTGGAACTCAAGACTAGAACAAGTTAACAATCTGGTCAAGTCCACATCCTTTAATCTTCTCTCTCTCTCTCTCTCTCTCTCTCTCTCACAAGAGAGAGGTTATAATACTATCTGGCTCTCAAACAACAATATTCTAGCAGTGATTTAATTAATGACATAAGAGGCTCGAAAGTGCCAAAAGGAAAGTTACAAGTAGCCTATGGAAGCAACTGCATACATGACGTGTAAAATCAAACCGAAAGCACTTGGAAAATTAGGAAAGAAACCTATGTAAAGATTTTGAGACTGTTCATTGGATTTTGACGACACGCCTTTCAGTAGTTCACATTCAAACATATGCATGCAAAGAGAGGGTAGAAATGTTTGAATTAAATCTAGATGAATACCTGCACCAAGAATATATCCAAGGGAAGAACAGGGCTATAGCCAGGTGAGGTACCCCGGTAATAAGGATTGACAGAAGAAGTTAGAGCTTTGGCAACCAACCACCCCACAGTGGCTTGCATTCCAAGGACAGCAGCACCCATTCCCAGAAGGTTCAGTGCAATGCCATTTTTCAAGCTTTTCACAACATCAGCTCGAGGAGGAGCCTAAAAATACAAACGGTTACATTTATCACTATACCCAAAGTTGTCCAATATGATAATGCATATGTTTTAAAATCTATGGGCATAAAAAATAGGCACAGAAAGCAAACATCCATTCCCAGAAGTTGCAGTACTAAGACATTTTCAAGCTTATCACAACATTAGCTTGATGAGGAGCCAAAAAATACAATCACCTAGATTTATCACTGTATCTGAAGTTGGATTATTTTTTTCCCTCCCTTTTGATGAGTAAAAATATATTAAAGAGCGTCAAAGGGATGCCACCCGAGTACAAAAGATTTCATAACTACAAGTATCAAGAGATATCCATGTGCTTGATGTAGTGCAAAAAACTATGTAAATCCGGTCCTCAACCTCTGGATAGCCAACTACACAAAAGAGAAAAAACAAATTCATTTCAATCTTGAAAAGTTCTCCTCTCTCCTCCCATGATACAATAATAACACAAGACCAGTTTTAAATTTATGGCTGTGAAAATAAGCATTAGAAAGTAAATAAGAGCTAACTTTGGGCAGCAAAAATCACCTGATAACCGCCAAAATTGGAGCGTGATATAAATGATTGGAGGATAGAAGAGTAGACTAAGCTCAGGATTAACTGTCTTAAAATTATCCAGGGAAACAAAAAAAAGAACCAAGGCTAAATATAGTAAGCTAAAAAGAAAAGAATTTTGGATTTCCGGCACATAAAGATCAGTATTGAACTCTTACTTCAGAAAACACATTGTCCCTTTCGTCCAAAAGAAAATTTTCATATCTAGCAATGACAAAATTGTACTCCTTCGTTCTAAATATTTACAATAGTATCAAATTGTTCCATTGTAACTCCCCAGTCACATTAATATCCATGTGAATGACCCACCAACACATTTTTTTTTTATACTAGAGGTATCACTAATTAGAGCTCCTAACCCACTCCACTAGAATTAAAAACTAGGTAATGCCAAGGGTGTTTGAACTGGTGACTACCAGTTCAATTGACAGAGATCTTACCATTTAACCCGCCATCACAGTTAAATTGGCAGAACCATCTGGGGTTGACCATGTATATATTGCTTACCTATATCTTTCCTTGATACCACAATTTACATGAAGTTTAGACTTCCCCTTGCCCTTAATAGCACTTTGAGTGATGCCTCACCTGTACATTTCTTAGTCTTTGCCATTGATGGAAAAACCACCCTAATCAATTTCACTCAATTTTATCTTCGAAGTATATGCTGCTTTAAATATACAAATGTGTCCATTTCTATTTTTTCTTTTCTAGTCACAGATACAATCTCATGATTTACATTTCAACTCTCTGCATACTGAGGCCACGATCAAATCCCAATGTCTATCCAGAAGGCACGGTAATCTCACAACTATTGTATAAACTTTTCTTTAAATTAAAGAAGCATACATGTGTACTTCATTTAATAACTTCTAAATTTATATTTAAGTTACTTCAATCAAGCCTTCGACAATCTGAATGCCATCTAAATTTCACTATCCAGGAGATTCTCTTCCACAGATGCCAATAGAACTCTCCTGTATGAAGTAGTTTTTACAATTTAAAAAAAAAAAATATGTAAAACATGGGTTGCAAGAGTTTAAAAAGACCAACAAAACCATATTTTTTTTTTTTTTTGATGTGCATAAGCTTGTATGGTAATCAGTGAGCATACAGTGTATATGTATCCCTTTAGATATAGGATAAAAACACATCCATTTTCATCACATAACATATGGGTGCAATAAGTCAAGAAATAAATGACTCAATTCAGTGATGCCCTAACAGATTATCAATGCCAAGAATTATGAAAATTTGGCAATCATCACCGTATAAATTGCTTAGTATACACACGATTCGCCAAGTAGGCATCAGCAACTCCATTAGAATTTAGAAGTGCACCGTTCTTCACTTATCGGTGGAATCCAATTAAAACATACAAAATGAGGAATACTGCCATAACAAGAAAATCCTGGCTGCTAATATATCCAACAAAACGGTAAACAAATATAAGAGATGAACATACCTTCGAAGGGTCATAGGCAGTTCTCCGGAGCTTGTCGGATAGACGGATGTACCCAAATGACCAAAACACTGAAACGAAAGCAGCTACAATTCCACCAGCAGTAGAGTAGAATGTAAAAGGCGAAGTGATCTTCCCCGTGATTACGACAGAAAAAGAAAGGATCACGGCGGCTACAACAGTGGACACTAGCTGTCCCCAAAACCCTAAACTACCCAATCTCTTGAAGTGCCTAGCAGTAGTCTCTAACCTTTTTGAAACCTGTGATCAACATTGAAAGCACAAGGTTCAAAAACATAATGCATTAAAAACCCCCTAACTCTTCAGTGTCTACAACTATCCATGAACAAACTGGAAAATTAGGTCAGGTACCAACATTTTGACATTCTAATAAAGACTCATACCCCCCAAAAAACGATAGAGAATTTGCGTTCGTCAAAAGAACTAATTGATGAAATACTAAAACTGCTAATTGAATTTCAAATATGCCAACAAGTTGTCTCAATGCGACCACTCAGAACAATATTTTTGAACTCCAAATGAATATTTCACGATCAATGCGTTCTTATTCCGGGGAAAAAAAAAAAAAAAGCCCTATCGAACAATTCAGAATCGGTATTCAAGTTCACGTCTATTTAAGAATTAATCACAGAGATTGAATCGTAGAAGAGTAAATAGTTAGAGCAAGAGAGAACCTGAGCGAGTTTGGCCTTTTCGGAATCGTCAATTGGAGAAGTATAAGCAGCAGAAATGGGAGCAGCCGCCAAAGGAGTTCTTCTCTTACTGAGCGGAATATCAAACGAAGATTGAGATACAGATGAAGAAGAGAGAGACTGCCGAGATTTAGGGGAAGAGAGAAAAAATGAGTGAAAGTGAAGAGGGAAGTGAAGTATGGGGCCTTGGCTGAAGGAGTGGGGAGTAGGTAGAAGGGGTCGGTGGTGCCCAGACCGTAAGGGATTCGCCGCCACAGATGACGGTGCGCCGCCGCACCGCCCGGCCGGCAACAGCAGAGCTTGCATAACTCCTCGTGTCGTGGATTTGCTTTAGTCCTCCGGCTTGGTGATGTAAAAGAAAGGTAACACCCGTCATTTGATGCACTTTTTTTGGGGTTAAAAAAAAATTGTGAGACTTTTGAATAGTACCATTGCCGGTGAAAAAAAAAAATTGTAAATTTACTTTGGGAAAATTTTCAAATAACCAAAAAAAAAAACAAAAGAATTTTTTGACAAGTAATTTTATTTTAATAAACAAAAAAGTTGAACTTTTAAATACAACATTTTCAACTCTTTATTTTTTAATTAAACCTAAAAAAAAACCCTTAATTTTAACTATAGAAACTTATTAAACTTAAAAACCATTTTGTCACACATATATTTATATTTATATATATATATGTAACTTTACATGGAAACTGTCACACGATACTTTAGTGATGAATTGAACGTTAAAAATTTTATAAAAGTGAGAGAAACTTAGTAACAATTAGAGAAATTTGATAAAAATTAATAAAAATTAATTTTATGTTTGGTCCAGAAAAATTAAAATATATATATATGTATGATATGTCAAATGACATATTAATTTAACAAATTGCACCCCAATGATTGGTTTTTAAAGCATTTTTAGATTTAATAAAAACTAATCAATGACAAATTATTTATTTAAAATTTTGTGTATTCCTTTCGTTTAAATAGATTATAATAGTGTTTTCATTCAGAAACTTTTGTCAAACAATTATAGCGAAGAAATTTATTTTATTTTTTGAAAAAATATTTTTTACCTATTTTCCTTAAAAACAAAAATACCTATAATCAATTGAATTGTCAAAAATGATAATGAAGCAATATATGCATCTGTGGATTTTTGGGCAGTGTAGGTTGCCTAAATAATTTAAAAAAAATAGGATGCCCGTGTCTAGGTTAGTTTGTGTGCATCTCAACTAATATCTGAATTGTTCACTGGCCTTGAGAGAACTCAAACTAGGAACGTTTAGAAAGTTAACACAACGTCTTACCAAAGTTAAGTTAGCTCTCAAAGTTTTACATCTATTTTCATTAATACATAGGTTTGAATATTTTTTATTTATTTTATTTTATTTTTCAGTTAATTTGTAAGAAATGAAAAAATTAAAATGTCATACCAATGTATTGTTGTAAGCAAAAAATTTAAAAAAAAATAATAGTTTTTTTTTCCCCACAAAGTATGAAACTAAGCCATAGTTATAATCTATTGGAAAAATATTGATGATATTTGAAGGAACAGTGACTTTAAACTAATTTGAATTTTGTAGGTGGTATGAAAAATACAAAAAAAAAAAAA
>QLOD02000029.1:2791249-2801282 GCA_003260245.2 Sideroxylon spinosum | reverse complement strand
AGTGAATCTCCAAATTTAAATGGAAACCACTAACCAATAGTCATCTAAAATGGATGGAAGCAAGCCACGCATCCTCAACTGTAAAATAAATAGAATATCCACTAAAAAATTCAAACTTGAAAGCACTTAATAGGATTATGAAACAACCACACAGCAAACAACTACCTAACAATTTTTCTAAAAGATACGAGGCAATATGCAACCCCAAGGACAGTTATAATGACCATGACCTTTTGCGAGCCACCTGGGACAGTACATCAGGCTTCTCAAAGGAATAAAGGTGCTTAAAGAAATGGGAAATGCCTTCTTATCAAATCCTTTACAAATCGTTGCCCAATCCAACTGTTCGAGTAGTTTCTCATGGCATGCGCAAATCCATTAATTTGCCCCAAGGCATAGTACTTTCTCATGTTCCTATAAACTCCCTAGACAAAGAAGATAACAAATGCATTCAAATTTTCAGTTCAGTTCTTCTTGCCTTTAGAATTGCATCGTATTTGTTTGGCATCCCACTGGCCAGCTCAAAAAAATTTTCCCACAAAAATTGAATTATTTTTTTAGGCAATTTATTTCCATCCATCAATAAATAAATAAAAAATGCAAACAAAATACTTCCAAATAGGAAAATTCATGTACAAATGATTTTTTTCACCCATGCATGAATTTTTTTTTTTTTTTTAAAGTCATATAACACAAAAAAAGAAGAAGCTAATGGATGCCAAACGGAGCAAATTTCAAGTTTAACACACCGAGCGATACTAGGATCACTACGAGCATGTTATAAATTAAAGACGGATGCAATGATGAACTTATCAGTCCATCATGAAAAGCTAGAAATATTGACATCTTCCATCTCATGTGTCAACAAACCAATCCCTCTTGATCTAATGTTTTGACCTTTTTAAATATTTTTTTTCTTTTTTGATAAATTAATATATTAAATAAAAAATGGATAGAGGGGATGCCACCCATATACAAAATATAATGCCCAAACAAGCCAACTAATTGGAGCCCCATGTACCAAAAATATTGGCCTCTTATGCATTCATTCATTAAAAATTTAGAAAGGTCCAAATACACTTGCCTCCGATGAGCTGAGCTAGATTAGCGAGTTATGGGGCACTCTAAAAGCCAACCACAAGCTAAGGTCTCTTGGGCTCATGCAAGCCGAAATAGATCTCAAAGTTGAACAAACTATCTTTGGGCAAACTCAAATTGAGAGGCAATGGCCAAGGCAACCTTGATTTAACTTCCTGACGACAAAGAAACTTGGTATCCACATGCATGCATCATCTATAGTTTTGTCGGGAAGATAAATGGGAATACCTTTTTTTTCTTTTAAGTAAAAGTTTTATATCAAAAAAAGCATCAAAAGAATCCGATTCAAGTATGAATAGACCAGGGAAAGCCTAGACTTATAATTCCAAGTGCTCGAAAAAATTCAATAAAGAACATAAATCAAGCTGAATCCCCCCTGGTTAAACTGCAACATCCAATGCAACTAGACAACAATTTTTTAGAATTGCCAAGTAATTCCAAGTACCGCCTGGTAACCCTCATTTAAAGAGCCTAATGATGATGTTGAAATAAAAATAAAAGACAATAAATAGAATTGGGGAAGAAATATAAACTCTACATCTTATCATATATATCATAAAGATTAAGAAATGAACTTTAAATAGGCGTACAATGAATGGTATGTATGGTAATGACTTACATACCAAAATAAGCCTAAATACTTACTAAAAACTAAAATATAGAATATTAGGTATATATATAAAGAATATTTCATAACCTAATATAGAATATTCTAACACCTTTCTCAAACTTAAGCTGGTTACCAACTTAAGTTTGGAAATAAGAGAATTACAAAAATAACTAATCGGATAGTAGAATAAGCCATAACTTGTGTAGAATCCAGAGTTGTGTAGTTGTTGGCGTCGATGAAGCTTTGACAGTAAGTTCTTGAATAAATTTCGCTTCCACTGGTATGATTATTTTTTGGATTGGATATAAAAAAAATAATCAAACAAAATATAAAGTGTACAAAGATGGAACAAAAAAGACAAAATTGCAAAACGTTAGAGGAAAAATAGCAATACATTGCTCTCAAGAGTTTATGGCTAATCAGAAAGACTAACATCTGTCGGTGTGTTGCAATAAGTTCCGTTAAGAACAGTACTGTGAATAGGATGAATATATAATGTTGAGATGTTATTTTAAAAAAAAAAATGTACGAAGACAGTGAAATACGAAGAAATAGATATCAGAAGCGAAATAAGAAGGGTAAAAAAAAAAAAAAATCCCTTACGAACTGATTCAGACTGTGGAGGAAAAAAATTTTGCAATGGTTGAGGTAGTGTTGTGGTAAAGCAAGGCTCTAAAAGGAAAAACACTAGAGAAGAAAAAAAACGTAAAAAGTTTTGATATAGTTTAGAAAGCGGAAGAAAAGAATTTTGTAATAGTTGTGGTGCTTTTATGGCAAAGCAAGACTTTGAAAAAAAAAAAAAAAACACAAATTTCTAATACCATGTCGAAATAGAAGGTGAAAGAATTCTCTGTATATATAGTGGTGATAAAAAATAGTGCAGCAGAATAATGGTATGCCATAGAAATCAAATCTTGGAGTATGGCTCTGATACCATGTTGAAATAAAAGTAAAAGACAATAAATAATAAAATTGGGAAGAAAATATAAAGTCTACATCTTATTATATATATCGTAAAGATTACGAAATGGCCTTTAAATAGGCTCATAATAAGTGGTATGTACAATAATGATTTACGTACTAAAATAAACCTAACTACTTACTAAAAACTAAGATATAGAATATTAGGTGTATATATATATAAAGAATATTTCATAACATAATATAGAATACTCTAACAAATGATAACCACCATAGTTGCATCTATAAGAACCTGAAATGACAATGGTTATTTGAAAACAGCATAGGAGAGCCATATCTGCTGCAGCGTCCTTAACATGAAAATTCAGTGCACAATAGTGGGTACTTACTTGCGGTATTCTGATGGAGGTACTAGTTTCCGCAATAAGGAAACCATGACAATAGTGGAGGTCAGGTTATCGAGGACTGAACTTAGGAAAAAAGTCACTAAACCAACCTGCAATAATCATTAGACACCACATTTTAGAGAGAAAAAAAATGGGATGAGGAACTATAGCATTCTAAAACTTTACTTAAAAACAATTTGTCAAACTCCCATAAAATACAAATGAACCTATCTTCTATAGCCAGCTCTCTCAAAATTTTTATCACTGCCCACAAATTGCCAAATTGTATCGTTGTTAATCTGTATGTACAAGCTCACTATTAAATGAAAAAGCTATTAGCATTTAATGATCTTCAGGTAACAAATGCTTGTGCTAAATTATTATTGCCTTTTAAGCAGATACAAGTGGATCACCAATAATGAGTGACCTAGGTTATGTACAAACAACTGAAGTTTCAAAGTGTGCTTGTTCAAAAGGTCTTATTGCTGCTTCCTTCAGCACTACATGGATTCCCTGAATTAATTGCAATTTAGGAGAAAATGTCTTCATAGGAAGCTCTAGGACAAACTTCAAAAACTGATCTTTGCATGAATTACATCATGGTTAAAAGGTTGAAGTACATTTGAAATGGGATGATAAAAACAAAACAGAAAAAGAATTGGTATGGATTTGTCACCCGAATTTTAGGTGTTGGTAATCTTTATCCAATTAATATTTTCATAAGCTTATATTGACAAAGAAACGACATCAACACAACCCACACACCCCCCCCCCCCCCCAAAAAAAAGGAAGAAGGAAAAATAAAAAGAAAACCAAACACACACACAAATTTATCACCCAAATTACCATACTTGTGGTGTTCAGGAGATTGACTGAAAAAAAAAAAAAAAAAAAAAAAAAGCTAATGTATAATGACGGTAACATAAGCATTTCACGCAATGTATTCAGACCACAGTGAAGGGATATGCAATAGTTGGAAGAAACCTTAGAGGGTCTAAGTATAATCTACCAAAAAAAAAGAATGAAAACTGACATGTGCACAAAAACTTAGGAGCACAAGCAAAATTGGAAGATTTATAAGGCGATTACAGATTAAACAACAGTCAATGAAGAAGAAATAGGTGCAACAATGATATTTTCTAAAGAAATGGAATCATAGTCTTAAACATTTCGAAATACATTTTAATGACAAAATATGGTCTCCTCCGCCACCAACAACTCAACAAATCCTTCTATAGAAAGGTATGGCACTAAGCAATAGGCCTCAATCTACTTGAAGAATCAATTCTTTTAGTTTGCCTGAAAATAAAATTGAAATACTTATGTCAACAAAAAGGATAAGTAAATGCGAGTACAAGAAATAGAGAACTAACCACCCAAAGCAGCGTCCTTGGCTTTCGAGTAGTTATGTTGTCAGTAACCAGCTTAAATCCTTGATGAGCATCGATTATCTCCACAATGGTCATGGCACCCAGCAAGAAAAACACTATTTCACTGACTTCAGTAGATGCATGTTTTAACTCCGAAATGGCTACATCAGTTGCAGGAGCCTACACAACAAAGTGACACAATTTAAAGACCAACACGCACAATACCAACTGAGAACTAATATGCAAAAAAAAAATCTACAATTCTTGGATATAGATCTAACATAAAAATTTCTGATGTGCAGATACTAATGAAGCACTGGAACAAATATTGTTGTTGTACAACAGCAGAAAAGGTCACCAATAGACAGTTATTTTGCTATTTACATTTATACTAACACTTGAACAAGCATTAAGTCTGTAAATTTTATAATTATTATCAAATTGTAAGTTTTGTGAAAAGAAAATGTATCCTGTAAAACACATCAAAGTGCTATAGATTAACACTAACATGCATTGCCACTCAGATGATTTTGAAGGAAAGTTGCTTATCTAAAGAAATTGATCTATTCAGAGAGAAAGAGAGACTTGGTTTAGGAATTACCCTTATTAACATGCTTAAAAGTAACACCCAATTTAGCAAACTCAGTGTTACATGGACTTATCTTTCTTCAAAAGTACTTGTGTGCAAGGGATACAACAAGAGTAGGGGTAGGGGGTATATGTCCAACTCTGATGCCCAAATACCCACTTGATTTACATTTGTTTGAATCCATGGGAATGGAGGGATATATAATATTGTGGGATAACAAAGCATTAAACTTTTGCATGAGATTATTTATATTATGTTTGGTATAAAGAACAGGACTGGGGGGACAATAGATATGAATGGACATCATTACCCCCATATAAAACTGTTATTTATATCATGTTCAACAAAGACTTTTTGTTGGTTGATGTGCATGGGGCAAAAGTGCCAAGCTTAACCAATGGGACTTACCACACCACCCTCTATGAGGGATGTAGTAACCCTTGGTTCAGATTGTTGAGAATACAAAATAACAATATAATAACAAAATTACACTTCTCCCTAACAGTTCCAGGTTTTAGGTGAGACAACAATTTAACATGGTACTAGAGTAGGAAATGTTTTGCATTTAAACCTCACAGCCAACCCAAAAAGTCAATATTCACTCACGTTTGGCCTTATAAAAAATAAGTTAATCTGATCATACAGGAGGGAATATGTTGAGAGTATAAAATAATAAAGTTACCTATATCTCTAACAGGTCAAGCTTTGAGGTCAGGTAGTGGCTAACAGTTCAATACAAAGGATATGCAAAGCAAATTACATCTCTCAACTTATTTTAGCAACTTTCACTTTTGAGGTTCACTAGATTGTAACCCAATTCCCCCTAATCAAACATAGCCTTGGATCCTCTAATTTTCAATTAAATTTGAAGAATCAGTAAATTAATTTGATTGCAATTCCTAAAACACAAAACACAGTTTTTCAGATTTGGTGATTTATTTGAAAAACACTCTAAAGTGGCAATCATAGCGATCAAGTTGTCCCAACTATGCCCTAAATCATTATAATCATCAGACATATATGCACATGGAACCTCCTGCCTTTTGAGGGCTTGGAGCACTTGGTTTTGCAGTAACAAAATGCTTTGAAACTAGGCATTGAAAACTTCTCCAAAATTAAAACATGACAGAGTCTTGATCCTAAGTATTTTCCCAAATACAACTTTCCAACTTGGTTCCTCATAAATGTCTTTCTCATCTCTTACCAGGATTTAGGCCACAAGAATTATTGGACTTTTCTACTCTAAATCATTTTTCTGATTGCATGAGGATCCAATTATTGTTCCTTGAAGGTCAAGGTGAAAGTAGTAAGCCGATAAGCAGGGGTCTACTGAACCTACATTATAAATGCAATTGTTGGCTTTGGACAGTTTCAAGTGACGGAAAACCATTCGCGTCAGCTTCCTCTATCAAGTGGTAGCAGGTGCAGTTCCTCCTGCTCTTGGCAGATATGCTGGGCGAGATAGTGACAAAAGGGAAAGTTTGAGCCCCGTAAAGGCAACCACTGCTACCTGTGCTGGTTTGTTCGTATGGATATGACAGATATTCTACCTCAGTTGGAACTTGCCTCTACAACTTTAGGGTATGAAGCCTCCTTATTTGGATAAAAAAAACTTTGTGTGCATAGTTGCCCTAAAGAAGGTGAAAGTGGATACGGTAGAAAAGTAAATCATTTATTCCATGATTCATGGTGTTTACATGCAAAAAGATGACTTTATTACCCACTTCTTCCTCAATTGTGAAGGGACCTTTTTTATAATAAATCAGTCACAATTGTAAACGGATCACTAGCTTTGCCCAAATCTCTATACATAATCCACTTTGACGGAAAATGAAATGATTGAAAAAATGTGTATAATTTATTATGAAAACATGCGCCATAATGCTTTTCCTTGATCATCCAACCAACAAACCTTTAATGGAAGTTCTAAATCTTAATCTCCATAAATAGCACATCAAGCCCTTCCTATAATCAAATTGGCATAACAGTTTTCCCAAAATAAATAAATCTCAATCTTAAATTTGACCATGTTATCTCATGCAACAAAAGTTAGTTAAGGATCTCGATTTAGAGCATCTTAACCAATCAAGTATGGTGGATCTTAGAAGATTTTAATTCGGATTAAAGAAAACTGTATACAAAGGTGTTAATGAATTTAAAAACAATATCAGTGTCAATAAGTACATTACAGATGGATGTAAAGATCCTTGGAATCTAGCTTACTGCTTCTAAAAGAGTACTGATACCCCCAAGAGTCATTCAATGCGGATCGACTTGGCTAACAAGAGCTGCCACTGAAGCAAGCTGTAGATAGGCATAGTTCAGCTGCAGGCATAAACTATATATTCTGTATTCTCACTGTATAATTCATCTTTAGTGCCATTGGTAAAATATAAGCTTTTTCATTGTGATCATCTGCACACTTTTTTTTGCTGGGAACTCAGATCACTTAACTTGTGATTGTCATTTTGTGTTTCAACAGAATCCCACTCAGATGCCCTCTTTTCATCATTTACTGCATTAGCGCCGGTTTATTAACTTCTTCACAAAGTCAAAGGGCAAATCACATTAATTTTAAAGGGCAAATCACATTAATTTTAAAAACCAGACAAAATGGTGGATGATCAAGCGATGGGTCTATGAGAAGTGGTTGTACATTCATCTTACAGTAAACAAGTACCTATTGGTATGCAGTACTTAGCAATCATGTAAATTTACATATATTGTATTAACCCATATACAATTTTGAGTTACCAATTGCAATGTCAGACAGGATTTTTGAGTGAAAATACCAATCAAGGACACGGATGAAATTATGAAGAAAAAATTATCGAAGTCCAGCACACATTGAATACTACAGCTTGCATGCAAGCATAAAAGAAGAAGCCATAGAAAAGGGAAAATAGTAAAAATTGAATTTCATATACATTATTTAGGGGGTGTTTGGCTTATTAAAACCCACCAACTTTTACCAAACTGAAATAAAAACTAAAACTGCGTTTGGAAATATAATTTTGTTTACAATTATTGATATGAAATATATTTTATTAAATTCAATTAATATATCTACTAAAAATCATTAAATTCAATAAATCTAAAATATATTAAATTATTATTCATTAAAATTTTGAATAAAATATAATTATTATATCATTAAATTCAGTAAATAAAAATTATATTAATTATAATTTGATTATATTATTTATAAAAACAATTCAATAAAATATATTTCATAATAATTTAATAAATTATGATATTTATTAAAAATAATTTAATCAAAATATAATTGATATTAATTAATGAAACTAAATTAATCATTAAACTCAAATCAAATTAATTAATTTAATTTTACTACTTGTTAAAAATAATTTAATAAAATATATTTCTTATTAATTAAATATAAATATTAAATTAAATCTAATTAATTAATTTTATTTTATTAAAAATAATTTAATAAAATATGTTTCTTATTGTTAATTTAATTTAATTTAATTAATTGTTAAAAATAAATTAATAAAATATATAAAAAATTTAATTTAGATAATTAATTTAATTTAATTAAATTATTTACTAAAAATATTTTAATTTAAAAAATATTTGAATAAAATAATTCATTTTAATATGATACAACAAAAATAGATAAGGTGTTAAAATAGACAAAATACTCGTAACAGAAAGAAGAAGTAAAAAGACGAGTGAAGTGAATATAAATCTTACCCCAATGCTTCGTATAACCCACAAACTTACAGCCATTAATAATCCTACTCCACTTTTATTGAAGGCCAGCGATTCTTCAAAAATTATGCCTACATATCCTACTCCAAACAGTAGTGCCATGGCAACATCCTGCAACACGAGAAACAAGGTGAAATGTTTGCCTATTACATCTATGAAATTTGTCTGCCCAGTTTATGCAAGTCATCAAAAACCTTGGAACAGTAACATCAAGAAACAAGACAAAGAAGGACCTGGTTAGCAGCAACCCAGGAATGATTAATTGCCACCGCCCCAGTTGCAGCTGTTGCAACAACTGCAAGTGCTTTAACCAAATCAGTTTTTGGCCGATAAGTCGCCTCAAAATCTTGGGAGCTTGTTTCGTCAACTGAACACAAAGGATCACATGCTCCAGATGATGGTATCAACTCCTGGGGGTGCATAAAAATTAGCATGAGGTATGACTATTAGCAGAAAGGACACAACACATTAAAAAGTGCGCATAACAATGACATATGATTGTTAAATAAGTTGGACAAGTTCTCTCTGCCTTCTTATACATGGGCAACATCCCTTACCCTTGATGCCTTTCTAATGCAACTCCATTTCTACACGTTTTTTTTTTTTTTTTTAAGTTAAACAAGTGTCCAACCAAAGTTGCTTGAATGGAAGAAAGTGTCAATATGTTCCATGAAGTTTCCATTATGCAAGAAAAGGAAAGGACGTGAAAATATAGAAAGAGTCCAGTTTAGTACTTTATAATCTGTTATTCTAATCAAACTCTAACTACAATTAATCATTCAGTACAAAAATCTCCTTCTTTCTATTTGCTTTTGCAATTAATAATTCAGTAATTGAACCAAGAAATGTCAGAATATCAAGGACAAGCACATCCTGATCAACTAAGACGATCACATTTCTTTGTTCGAGTTGGTTTCCCACTAACGAGAAGTTGTCTTACGTGAAATTTTGCTTCAACTGGAGAAAAAAAGTGAAAAAAAACGATTACGCATTTCAAAAAGAAGAGTTGAGGAGAATTTTTGTACCATTGCCCATGGAGCACATAAAATGAAACCTAGAGAAGCACTGCATCTTCACATATCCCAAACTCGACCTTCTTTTTTTCAAGTAAACTAGAATAGACCTCCAACACCAACATCTGGAGATACTACTCCCTATTAGTAATCAAGTTCTCACACGGTAATTAACAGAACATGATTAACACTGTTTTCAAATTAATTCAATCCATTCGAGTCTTTGATAACAGCACACCGAAACAACTAATTGAGTAAGCAAATAATCAATTTCGTGTCAATTTCGTTCGTTGAGAAACTGTTGAACGGAA
>QLOD02000029.1:2772050-2786236 GCA_003260245.2 Sideroxylon spinosum | reverse complement strand
CCCTGCCAGTGCTATGGCTCCCCTCCCGCTAATGCCACTGAGTATCGTCAGGTAATCGGTGCTCTCCAGTCTGATCTGGTTTTGCCATGAACTCCCTTGGGAGAGTCAGCACCATCCTGCAGTCCACCTTCTCAGGTAAGCTTCCGAACTGGAACTTCGAATCAGATTCTTTGGTTACAGCTTGATTGCTGGACTCCTCATCCTTCTGATCTTCCTCCATCAGGTCATCTTCTGGAGCCAAGCCTTCTGAAAGCTCATCAGAAAACTCCGCTGACAAGGTCTGTCCCTTCTGGCCGGGTTCTTTCCTCTTTTCGATTCATGTATCACGGGGAAGCGGATTCAGAATCCGTAGAAAGAGTACAGGCAAGCCCGGAGTGAACGCGAAAGAAAGGAGGTTCGCGTTCCGGGTTAAGCAGCAGACGGGTGACCCGCAAGAAGGAGATGAGATCAATCATTCGATGGGAGCGAAAGAGACGTCAGATCCAGGAAATGCTTTTGTTGAACTAATTTCTTGAACTAAAGCCTTAGTGCCAAGGGACTTTCATCAAGGGTTCTGGGAACGCCCCTATCTATAGGGATAGCTCCCGACATCGCATCAATATCTATGGATTAAAGCAACTCCCACACCTCTCGTAGTTGATCCCTTGTTCACAGCTTTACTCGGCTCATGCACTCAAAACGGGAAAGCCCGTATGTAAGAGACGGGGACTCCTACTTGCTTGTTAGCAACTTATCCGCTCGGGTCAAAGCCCTTCTCTTCTTAGTCTGGTGCTTCCTTCATCGAATGAGTATTCATCCCATCCGTTGAGATTCCTCTATCCCTTTCTTAATGTGAAAGCTACGTAAAGAAAGAAGGTGAGATGGGCCTCGTCTTGTTCTATGCCGATGGTTCGATACCCTGGAAGGGGGGAGTCTAACTCGCGTACCTTCTATCTCGATGCTGAAATACCTTGTTTTCCTTGAAAGAAATGAATTGAATTACTGCATCGAGAGCTACGTGAGATGCCGGACCAATATATGTGGATTAGAGCAGCTTCATCAACTGATAAGAGATCCCTTTTGACAGAAGAATGAAGCTCATCAGCTCGCGCAACAAATGCCTAGGATCAGGATGTGAACGATAGGGATCTAAATTCTATCCTTGAATGAGCCTTTGCTAGCCTACGAGAGCGGAAGCGGAAGAAAGAGCATTTGCCTTTCTTTCCAGGCATTGATTTCGATGAACATCTTAGAGTAGGTTTTTGGTGCCCGATCTTGATCGACTACTTTGTCTCGATCTACAAGAAATACGGGTGACTTTCTCAAAAGCTCTTACCGCTCCGTGGGCCTAGGCTACACGGAAGAGCATACGATTTACAGCTTTTAGCTGCATTTTCTCCTCTCAGTTGCACAAAATCCCAGGAACGTAGATACCGAAATCCCTAGGATCAGTCTTTTCAAGTGCAGAAGCAGCTCGCCTATCAAAGGTGTGGAACGAAGTAGCTCGAGCATAGCAAGAGGACGTTCTAGTCCTTGTTCCGGCTGAGGATAGTGCTTCGTAGCCTAGGGGAGGGGTTGCGAGAAGGTACTACTTCATATAAGAGTTCGAGCTATTGATCGGAGGTAGGGGAACTGCCGTGATATTATTAAGAATAGTTCCCAGAGAATTCGATCAATTGTACTACGTAAGATGTGTTACGCATCACACACTTGAGACTTTGCACTTAGGTTCAATCAGTCTTGTTTAGTTAGTTGCTCGACTAGAAGGAGTTGATCAAAGGAAATCCCTATGAGCTGCCAGCTCAACACAGCCAAAGCAAGTAAGCGGTCTGCCCCACGCAGCTGCAACAAGACGCGGTGACTACGGAGAACGGCTACACCAAGTCCCAATTTCGAAGGAACACGACCATGGAAATCGATATTTTAGGATATGATTTAGATTCTGAAACGATTCATAGATCAGATGATACGAGGCGAGTAGCTTTACCTGAGCAAGAAAGGTGCTGCCATTAGTTAGCTGCAAGGCCTCTCTCATATAGACATCTAATCATAAGCGTCTCGGCCTCTTATGATTAGATGTCTATTAAGATCGGGAGTAGTTTGATTCTGGGAACCTATGGAATGACTGAGAATAGGTTGTTGCTAAGGATTGCAATCTTAGATTCCCACTAATCAAGCTGAGCAGACGCAAGCATCTCTTCCGCCAACCCGGATTCATGTAGCGCTTGACTTTCTTAATACTTTCTTAATTTGGATAAGTGCCTGGTCTTCCCTGAAACTCTTAGTTGACGCCGTTCTCTATCTTTGGTCAAGTCGTTGATCGTCGAGTCAAGCTGATCGAGGAATCAAACCCTTACCGAATGGGATCAAGTCGAGATCTTAAGAGGAGGTTCATAGCGGGAGGGACTCAATCGAAACATCTCTAGCAAACCAAGTAGCGAACTGCTTGTATTGCGTCTATCGCCTATTTTGAAACAAAAAATCCCTTCTTTCCTCAAGTATGATCATTTTTGAAGCAGGTTGGAAAAGGTCTTTCTTTAGGAAAAAAAGACGCCGTTTCCTAGCTAGATGCGGTAGTTTCTGGACTCCAATACCTGATAGCTACTCGAATCTTGCTTCTAGTCGCCGAGCTGAGGCTCTCTCTTTCCTAGGTTTGGCTAAGGCAAATGACTGAACCTATAAAATAGGAAATGAAATGTTATCCGCCAACTCCCCTCTTTCTTCTTCTACTGATGCTAAGTATGCTTTGCTTTCCCTCCAGGGATAGGACTGATGCCCGCTCAAAGCAGCCTTCATTGATATTGATCACTTTGACTATAGGATAAAAATATTCGTAACTAAAAGACTGAAAGGAAAGAAGACCTGACTAGGATAGCTTCTTGGCCTAGGTAGTTTGTATGTGGTAGTTAGCTTTCTTTTCCCTAGATTGCTTAGTGCTGAGCTAAGTTCCGCCCTTTCCTATTAGCTATAGTAGGAGGTTGACTATGTCCTCTAGGACGGAAAGGGATAAGATCAAAAATGCCATCATTGACTTCTTCCTTTGACCGGGCTTTTTGTTGATTGATTGAACCCGGACTTCTTTTCCAATCCAAGCAACCTACGTGATCAAGTCTTCACGTAGTTCCTTCTCTCACGCGCTTTTCCACGATTCGCCTGTGATAAAGCAGCTCTCTAATATTGAAATCTTGATGCAAACTGAGATCTTGGAGCTAAGGCTAAGGCCCTTCGCCGATGGGGACGTAGTTTCTTGTTCAAATCAAAAGTCTTAAGTCTCCGCTAGGGCTAAGGCTGTAGTTCAAAATTAAGAATCTTATTAAGTTAAGCTTAAAAAAAAGAAGAAAGGGGCATCTGCCCTGGTAAGCAGATATTCCGATGGCTGTATGGAAGAAGGTGTAGCGCACATCATTTCTCAAAGAGAGTGAGGCGGCCAACCGTTGCGTCTTCGTCGCTGCGTTAGGAGACATTGGTGGTTCAGCGAAAGACCTAAAATGCGGGCCCGGCTGGGTACGATGAAGATTTTCATACCAAAGAATGTCTAAGGGTGAACTCATACTATATCTCTGCCATTGCTCTCTACTAAGGCTGATTCGAAGCTCTCCCGCTCCGAAGGTGAGGATTTGACTTTAGATGGATTCAGTTATAAGTATATAAGGTTCCACCCTGAGCACTAAACTAAGGTTGGCCCCTACTCTTTTAAGTTTCGCATCTTGACCCAATACTGAGGGATAGGCTAACCATTCCTCCTCTGCTATGGTCGACGTCATTCATAGCTTGATCGGTTCGTTCGTAGGGACGAACAAAAGCTTTCTTAATAATAGCTTGCATACTCCGCGAAGATAACCCGCTTCTCAAAGGCGGGGAAGGACTGATGAATCGATTCCAAAGCAAGGGGGAAGAGGGGCATTCGAAGTAGCCGAATCTTAAGCTCAAGCCGAAGCAGGTCCTAGAGAAGAAGCAAATCCCGATCCCTCAGCATCAAAATCATTCGTATCAACTCTTTCCTAATAATCCGCAAAATAAGAAGCAGAGTAGGAAAGCCCTTTTTCTATGGTATGGAGAAGGAAGCGGAAACCACCATTCGAATAAAGGGCGGCGGATGGCATAAGTAAGGGTTGGCTTAGAACCGGGGCGGTGGACAGGGTAGGAGGCAATAATGGTAAAGAAAAGACTGGCTAGCATAAGGCAGGTGCTCCACTGATTGATTCGACCTACCTTATCCGACATGTGGAGTTTGGTAGCTTTCTCTAATCTTCCTTTGAAAAGTTCTCTTCCTTTAGGGAGTTTAATTATTTCGTAGGAGACCTATCCAGAAGGAAGTTTTCGTAACTCACGGGTGAGCGAAGCAGCGAGGGTTGTCCGGAGCAGTGTCAGCGTCAAAAGCGGCCTCGGAGCGCAGTGTTAAGGTTGTAGTTGTTGAACGCGCAACCAGAGAAGAGAGCTATAGGAGCAAGACTGTGTTTGGACTGGACGCGTGCCGAACGAAGATCGTGTCTATTTACGCTCAAACAATCCATATAGGTGGAAAGCTGGAAGCTTCAATAGTTCCCTGCTGAACCTTAGAGCGCTATGATGGGGTCTTTTTGTCCGTCCCTACTAAAGCGGCTTAGGCGTCGCCACGGATAGGGCATCAAGGTTGAAATCCTTCGAAGAGAGTCCAGTTAACCACTCCTATCATTGGCTTCCCGCATCCTCAGGGGGCCGCTCGGACGAGGCAAATCGAGTATGGAATTAGAGCTCGGGTGGGCTTACAATTCACCTTGTGACTCATTCCTTGCCTTGGCCCGGCCTTCAAAGGCTAGTCATTGACACCTAAAAAAAGTGATTTCGAGGCCTGCCTAGGAGCAACCGAAGCATCTCACGCGCCCAATGCAAAGTCATTATCCTGGAATTGTCTCAGATGCTGCAGCTGCTGGATCAGACTGCTAGATCTGAAGGATCGGACGCGTAAGAAGAAGAAGAGGACGGATTCGGCTACTGGTGGAAGAATTGGTATTTCGCTATCCGTTTCGGCTAGTGTGAAATAGGGTAGCCAGTCGATATCTTAAGATATGGGCATATCAGGATATTCTCAATCGAAATCTCTATTCTTTTGTCTTTTGCCATTTTGTATCCAAATCTCGAGTTCCCTCCAGATCAGATTGAACTGCTTTCCCCCTAATCACACTAATCACATAAGAAGAAGGATTGAAAGTCTTAAGCCCAAGCTGGTGAATCTCTTCCTAAACAGAGTCACCTCCCCTCTTCGAAATCTGTTTGATGCCAAAAGCACAAGGTTTTCTAAACCGGCTTCTCAGGTTGAGAATATTCGTATTCGAAATTCGAACACAGAACGCCGACTGAACTCGCTCGGGCAGCTGCCGATGGATAAAGTGGACGAATTGAGATTCGATTCAAATCCAATCTAGAAGAATATCTAGTGTGAGGCCCAAAAGACGTCGTTTCCTAAATGCTTCCACTTACGAGCTCCCCAATGAGAAAATCCAGTTGTGGATGCCACTGAGTAAGCAAGCTACCTGCATTTCTTGCCGTTCACTCCGCTTTCGTCTTTTCCCCCGCGCGTTCGAGCTCACTAAATTGGATTGCCTTCTTTCCATTCCGCAGGGATGGTGTCCGTCCCCTATTCATATTGCCTCAAACGTGCTTCCGTTTCCGGTCTCTCAAAGTCGTGGTTTTTGTATCGAAATAGGCGTCTGCAGATCAAGTGTTGTGGTTTGATGAATCGAAGGAAATGTTGCCGGCTCTTTCGTCACAGCCATCAAGCTAACAAGAAGACTACTAAGCCTATTTGCCCCACAAAGATATGCCGCCTTCGGGACTTCTTAACAAGGAAGACAGACTTTCAACACAGTCTAAGAAAGAAAAGTAAGTAACGGCAGAGTAGGTCATTCTATTTACCGGTTCTCTTTTACCAGCCAGCCTACGGCACCTTCACATCTACATCTACTTATAACAAGCACGTACACTTTTCAAGCTTGAATCCTGTTATCTTAACTGAGAATGCCCTTACTTATAGCCTTTTAACGGCAGCTACACATTGGTCGAGACTCACACGACAGTCGATACTCAGGATTTCGTTTAGCTAAGTGGCCTGTAGACTAGAATAGTCCACCTCACCCTAATTTAACATCTGCTTGAACTCTCAATCTACTTTTAAACAAAAAAACTTCTCGAGCTGGATTAGAAGATTAGTATATGAATTCCCTGGTTACTTTCTTTCCAAAGCCCTACATGAGCAAGCCAAGTTACTCACTAAGACTGCCCAAGCTACTCATGCCAAGCAGCTAACTTCGAGACAACTAAGGGCAAACTTCAAGCTAGAACTAATAGATTAGCATTAATAGTCAATTCCCCGGGGGGATTTCTTTCCTATGCTTGCTGGCTAAACAGAGTTGCCTTCCACACTGGAGTTTTAAGCTTCTCCACTAATGGTTGATTTGACGGGTAGATTGAATCTGGTCAGACAAAAGGACAGTTGAAGATGGAATCGGGCATGTAAGACAGATAGATTAGGCTCACAGGCCTAAGAGAGGCAACTTCTTCCATTGATCCGAACTCACCAAACCCTATTTCTCCGGAACTGATACACTCTTGGATCAGTACAGTCAGGCTGAGTTGCTTGATGAGCTATACGAAATCCCATGAAAGCTTTGATAAAATAGACGTAGAAGCTTCCTGGCAAAGTAAGCAACCACTCCGAAAGAGGACCTTTCAAGCATAGCCTTTCTACCCTGAGACGAAATGCCATCAAACCCTTCTGTTCAATCCGTCTTCTCCACTCTATTTATCTGGGAGAAGAGGCGGTCTAATCTTAATTAGCCTTCGCATTCGCTTTTGAACTCAACTATAAGTAATCGGTACAGTTAGGCTTTACTACCGCCGGATCCTACCACCGCTTTCTTCTAAGATTTCATCTTGCCTATAACAACCAGGGTGTACTTGATTGGCTCTTTCTCGGCTTGACTAAACCAATCTATCAACCTTAATGCCCTGCCTTTCCGTAGTCCACTTCACTAATCAATGGAAGAGTCAGCAAGGCAAGCATAAACTTCTGCTTCCGCCTAAGCCGTGCTTGCTACTCTATGCTTTCTACCCTCACTCGAAGAGGAAGCAACCTTTGATCCTAAAAAATAGTACAATTCAAGCATTGATAATAAGAAATAGACTAGTGCTCACTTTGATTTGATAGGAATTTCTCTGCACTTCGCCCTGCCTTCACTCCGCCTTCTTCTTCGGTCTTCTTCCTTGACTTCTTCTTTTTTTGCCTGGAAAGCAAGCTTCCTTATTCATAGAAAATATTATATTGAATTTCTTCTTTTTGCCTGAAGTGAGCTACAAGACAGATACGGATACTTGCTTTTGCTTGCAACAGCTTCTTCTCTGACTACGGCTTGCCCGCGAGAACCCTACTGAGCTTCATTAAGCTGTTGGAAAAAAGGAATTCACAGTCAAAGACGGACCGAAGCGAGTAAACTACCTCCTAGGATTGAGATAGATACGAGACTGGCCCTGAATTCCAGCGAACCACTACAGGACCCGAATTGGACTGACCCCCCGCCTAGGCACTCCTACAACGGATAGAGCCTTGACTTCTTTTCTTCGGGTGATGCCTTAAACTAATAATCCCGTACTCGCTTTTCTAAGTAGAGCTGCGCTCTCCCTATAACGCCGCAAATCCCAATAGAACAAAGAACTTACCTTATTATTACCCAAACGAGGAGATAGACTATCAGCTTACCACTTACTTAGATACGGCTGAAGCAGAGCCGGGGAACGAGACTCCCTTCGTAGAAAGTGACTGGTTCAGTGTATTAAAAGAAGGATGTTCCAACTGAATGAAGATTATGGCTTTTCATCTTGAATATATCTTTTGACTAGATTTTCATCTTTCTTTCATTGGCGAAGACATATCACGAGCGAGGGAGGCAGAAGCGGTGAGTACGCGGCGAAATCCCCTTCTTTCTTTTTCGGTGAAAATGACTTTTTGTTTATTTTCCATCAGTATCAGGCCGGGGATAAAAGACAAGCTACAGTAACATGGTTTCGACCTCTCGTCTCAAAGGAACTTAGGCGGACGTCCCACTGCTGGACAGCTATAGAAAGGGGACTTTCATCCAAATAGATGGTGGAATCCTTTCCTCTTTTGTTCTTTTTTCAGTTGTCGAGGTTTGTTCGCAGTTGCAGAATGAAGGCACTAGAGTTCCGGCCGCTACCTATTATCACTTAGCGAGGGCCCTTTCAATCCTTTCGATTTTTTTAGTATAAATAGAAAGCACCAGAATGGATCGATTATACCACTGGGAGTCTTTCTCAAGTAAAAACTACCCCCCTTATCTAGGGCTAGGGAAGAAAAGACCTCCGATCGAGACTGAACAGGTGCTGCCCTATGGTCATTCAAGAAGGTGAGAAGACCGAAAAATACCATATAATTTTTCGGGAAAGAGAAGTGTAGCTATGATAAGGATACAATCAATAGGAATCACTCTCACTTTGAAGCTTTGAATTACTTAGATAGGGATCGCTGGTTCTTCGCTGACTATTCAGTGAGAAGTCAATCTCTTTTTTTTTCGGTAGTAATGTAATGATTGTGAAGCCAAAGACTTTCCTGTCTAAAGCTCACTTGAGTTAGAAGAACCTGGTTCGCTACGTCGACCTCTTTAATGACATGAAACTAAAGGCTATTGTAAAGCGGATTCTTTTCATTTCTGATACCTTGAGTACCGTACCCCTTCACCTAACGCTCGGGATGCAATCCGTTGTGTTCCTGACAACGTGGCCTGAGAATCAATATTGCGTGTTGAGGGCCGTGCTCGAAAAGGGAGGATTGGGGGCTGACCACCAGTTTTTCTACCGGTGCTCCCACTAAAGCAATTGTAGCAGCTGAGAGCTACTGGTGCAGATCCTAATTGAAATGATTGTGCAGTGGGAAATTTTATTGTTCAAAACGCTCTCTCGAGCTCAGCGAATGGATCTATCTTTGTACTGGGTTCTCTTTGTTATGATGAAATCGTCCACTTTACAAGAGAATGACTGGCTTGGGTGCTCCTAGAATAGAGAAGGATCGATGCAATCGAGTTGGCTGTAGACAAGGATCAATGATTATTATATATAATTAGTTGGAATCGGACCATAGACTTAGCAGACAACCTGCCTTCTGTGGTGAACCAGAAAAAAGCCCTTGTGCCTTGTATTTGGTGAATCTTAATGGGCGGTATCCTACTAAGCCCCCGGATACAACGCTTTGAGCTAGTATAAGCGCTCGATACAGAAGCAGATTCCTCTCCAATTGCTTGGGGAAACCGGATTGAAATGCTTTGGATAACCAAGAGGCGGTAAAACCGGGATAGCGGAACCAAGACTCCTTTTCCAGTTAGGGCTGCGCCCTTTCGTACTGACCGAGATACGGAAGAATGGAGCTCCTGGCTAGGAATTCAATGCATGATCCGAGAAAATGAAAAAAGAACAAATCGGCTCAACGGATCGTGTCACCTCTGCATTTATGCTGCTAACCACTACTGAGTAAACGGCTGTACCAGCTAAATATGTAAATATGAAAGAAAACGCTGCTATCCAATAAAATGGATTTCTCACGAACCCTATTTGGTTAAGTCCCGCCTCTTGCCAATGCTCGCCGAGACAGGACTGGGGACTTCCCATCGGCCTTGTACAGCCATAGCAGGACGGTTCAAGGGGAACAACAACAGCATTGCAGTTCGCTGAACTCGCATTCATGAAGGACAGGACATGAAGAAGGAGTTCATTCTGTATGGAAGGAGGAAACGAAGGAGACCAAGTGCTAAGCTACTCACCGAGCGGGAAGAGCTATTGGCTATCGTTCCGAGCAGTCGATCTATCCAATATATATACCAAAAGGCATCCGCGAATGACAACTAGCGCACAGAAAAGAAGAACGTGTCGATTTGACATTTCGTCTATCTCCTCGCCTAACATCAATCAATTCCGTCCCGAGCAGCAACACTTTACTATACATCATTTCATCGATCATACTCAAGTAGACGAGATCAAATTAGACCATGTTACCCTTCCTGCCTATCAGACGAGGAGTGAAGCGAGCTACACCCACTCTACTACCGAACCCGAACCCCAGTGATACAATAGATGACTGATGATAACCGAAAACAAGAGAAAGGGGAGTGGAGGGCCAATCTGAGTAGTGAAAAGGTAGTGAAAGGGTAGGCGGAATCACCGTGATTTATGAGGGAAGTGGGGAATGTGCTGTATGAGGTGGGGAATAGGTTGCATAAGGTAGAAAAAGAGGGTCCGGGCAGGAAGAATCTCATGGAAGAGTAGAGTGGAAGCAGACCCGGAAAAGGCAGCAAGAGACGGTTGACCGAGCGGAGGCATCGGAGGAAGCTGTACTAAAGGAAGATCCAGAGGCGATTCGGATGAAAGTCGAAGGGTATAACTTCATGATTGATTCGTTGTAACCGGTCTTCTATCTTTCCTGCAGGCATGGAAATCAAACTGGAATGAGACCTTCCTTCTGATTCTGAAATGCCGAGAACCTGGTCTTCTTGTTCACGCCTCAGCTGCTAAAGAAAGAAATAGATCTTCTTTTCTTCCCCGGAAAGCCTATAAGTATAAGGAAGAACTCTTAATTACTTAATTAAGCCGCCCGGATGAACTTCTTTGTGTTGTGAGTGAATACCGAGCCGAAAGGCCCAGCTCTGACTTATTGATTTGATGCCGATAATCCGATCTGCAGATGAAGCAGAAGCAGGCAAAAGGCTCAAGGCCAGCGAGGAATTTCCCATACTAGATCGAACGAATCGACTCTGAACTCTGTTCTGTTCATGGTTGGCTCTAAACAAAGAGTCTCTTTAGTCCCATCCCTATCCTTAGAAAAAGGGAAAAGGTCGAGAACTTTGTTGCGAGCTGGAATCGAACCAGCGTGCTCCAGATGCGATGCATGATCTAGATTTCAGCCTTCCTGATCGCAACTTTGGTTACCCGGTTCGCCGAAAAGGCTACGTCCGGGGGGATTCGTGGAATTTCTGTTGATTTATTAATAGTCGAAAGTTCCCTTTTTAAAAATTTTTTTTTTATTTTTTGCATTCGCTTAAAAGCCCGGGAATTGGCTAGGGACTCGGGGTTATTCATATTCAACTGCTCCACCATCTCTTCTAGATAGTGAGGAGCGTAGTCTGCCTGTTGACGAGTCAGAAGGGCATCTCTCATCATTCTATTTTTCTGCTTTCGCCAAAAGTCGGAGGGGCTAGGCTACTATAAGGGAAAGATCCCTCACTGCACACTTTCTATATATCTGTTCTGTGCTTCGCTTGCCCTTGCCTCGGATCTTTCTCTTTTGTAGGTAAACTTTTTTCTCATAAGCCTATGAATAAACTAGCTGTAAGAAAGACCATATTTGCCTCATGGAGCTTCGATAGAGATCTGGAGATGGAGGAGTACGAGGCAAAGACCTACCTGTTCAACTTTTCTAACCCACGAGATCGTGTAATCAATCAGGGGCCTTGGAATGTTAAGGGCCACCTCCTTGTCCTTAAGCCATGGCCACCGGGTTCTGCAATAGAGGAGATCCCAAATTACACCCATGTGGATTCAAATCCACGGGCTACCTCTGGATCGAATGACCAAATCCAATGCCATCAGAATTGGTAACTCCATCGGTAAGGTACTTGAGGTTGATTATAATGCAGCGTTAGGGGTTTGCTGCACCAAATTCCTTAGGGTTGTTGATGAAGAAGGGAGTAGCTTTTCAATGGGACTCAGCCTGCCAAAATGCTTTTGAGAGCATAAAGGCAACTCTACTGAACCATCTGTGTCAACCGACCCCCCAGACGAAGAGGCGCTTTCTATAGAAGCCCCTGGACTTTGGCTTATATCTTTGGCAACTAAGGGAGATGTACTTTGATGGAGCTTCTCAGAGAGAGCCGGGGTCAGGTCACGATGCTCCAAGCGCGCGGGAGCTGAAGTGGTGTTTCTCACTCCGGAGAAAGGCGTCCTGCATTATTACTTCACCTTACTAAAGGAGAATTGCTAAAATAATGAAGCCGAGTATGAAGCATTGAGTTTCGGCTTGGAAATAGCACTTGATATGGGAATCCGAGTCCTCTATGTTTTCGGAGATTCGCAACTGATCATCCGAAGAAGCTACAACAGAATGGGGCATAGGCCAAGCCCTTCAATCAGAAGAAGATCCTATGGCTGAACCAGAGCCTCTCATTCCACCGTGACATGGCTAAAGGAATTCTTTCCACTTTTTGAAGGAGACCATATCTCCAAACCCATCTCTCATTAGGGAAAGCTACCTACCTCGTTTTGCTGAAGCTCTGCCAGTATAGTACGGTGCTCTTTTTTAGTGTCTTTCTCTATATTCGCTGAACACTTCCAATACCTCACCACGCCGATTTCACAGCTCGATTAGAGCAGTTCGACTTTCTTCGCAGCTTTCGAGCCCCTTTCTTATTATTAGTAAGATAGGGCGTTCCTGCGCGATACGGCTGAAAAGCCTTATCTTGCTTGCTCTTCTTTTTAAAAAAATTGCTTGAGCGGCTTTAAAATCTTACCTTTAGCAACGGCAGGAGTCTTTCTTAATGCAATACCTTCAACAGCCTTTAAAGCGTGCGAGCGTCCCTAGCTAATAAAGTTGCGAGATTGAAAGGTCCGAAGGACTAAGCTTCACCCAGTACGCAACTCGGTTTTCCGCCCGAACGACCCTAGCGTACGGAAAAGAAAGAAGGTCATTAGTCCTTGTAGTCAGAAAGAAGAAAGCCAAACAAGCCGTTTCACCCCTGACTATAAAGCTTCTTGCGAGGAAGCCCTCCGTTACACTACCCTTAAGCTAATGGCAGACATAAGGAAGCATTAATCCAGGCCTAGAAAGAAGAGAAGGATTAGTAATAACAAAAAAGTCGTAAAGCCAAGGTGTTCTCCTGTCGTCAATCTTATTAATCGTTGTCTCCACTAGCTGTAGGGCGGAGCAAGGCATTCAGCTAAGAGCAGCCAGCAGCAACTAGAGCATCCCGTCTGAAGGCCGAGGGCAGGAAAGCAAGGCAAGTCTGAAGGCAAGGAAGGCTAGTACGGCAACTGCTGGCTATCGACGAGGAAGAGTCAACTAGCGATGCCAGCTTCTGAAAGATTATGATTTGAAAAAAGATTTCCGCCAGTTCTTCAAGTTCTGGAGTTCTATTGCATTAATGAATCCGGGTGGAAAGACCTACACCTACTATCCTTTATCAAACCTTCTCCTTTCCTTAATAATAAGGTAAGCTTGGGTTCCAAACCTTTTTTTTGATATGCGGTCTCGCTATTCTTTGTTTGCATTCAAAGGTCTTGTGCCTGCGCTATCGAGTCACGTGCCTAACTTCCAAAGAATGAATCAATGAATATGGTAGAGGAGCAAAAGTGGCCGGCGGCGGTATAGAGCTACAAGGAGCGAAGCTCACACACACCGGGGAGGGCGGGATCACATTCACTTGCTTGCCGCCCGGCTCCATAGTAACAAAGTGGAAAGTGATCCCGCCCCCATAACCACATGGGAAAGTAACGAGATTCAACTGGATGGTCACACTTCTTCGAGAACGGTTTTTCCCTCAATTTGAGAGCGGGTTCCTTGAGTCCAAAGTATAAACAAGGCAAGCCAAAAAGATGATTTTCCTCTTCCTCACATCGATGTTCTGGTGGACAACACCGCTGGACATGGGATGCTTTCTATTGATATAAGCAGATCAAGATGGCCGAGGAAGAGAGAGAGAAAACGGCGTTTATCACCATATCAGATAGGAGGGAACGTTTTGTTACAAGGTGATGCCGTTTGGTCTAAAGAATGCCGGGGCGACGTACCAGCGAGCCATGACTGTGCTGTTTCATAATATGATTCACAAGAAAATGGAGGTCTATGTCGATGACATGATCGCCAAGTCTTGGGCTGAAGAAGACCGTGAATTTGAAGAAAGTGTTTGACAGATTGCGGAAATACAGTCTTCGTCTTCATCCGCAAAAACATATAAAGCCGGGAGGAGGTTTGGTGCTTCGTCAGGTAAGCTACTCGGGTTTATTGTCAGCAGAAGAGAAATCGAAGTCGACCTGCAAAAGCCAAAGCAATTATCGACATGCCGGTACCAAAGAAAGAAATCAGGGCTTTTTTGAGCAGGCTACAATACATCAGCAGGTTCATTGCCCAGCTCACACCCATCTGTGAGCCGATCTTTAAACTGCTCAGAAAGAAG
>QLOD02000029.1:2706316-2718353 GCA_003260245.2 Sideroxylon spinosum | reverse complement strand
ATATATATATATATATAATTTAAAATCAAATTCATTGATTTGAAACCCCTTGTTGTCGAAATGGAGACTAAAGCTATTGCCAGGGTGGAACATCCATTTCATTGAATTAAAATGTGATGCTACCTTGTCAAACCCATCAAGATCACTCGTGCTAAGAATTTTTCTGTTCTCGATCATTGTTGTGTTTAACCAGCTGTAGAGAAAACAGAAGGAACAAATTGAACAATTAAGAAAGCATAAATGGAAATGTGTACAAGCTAGGTGCTTCTATTTTATTTTACTTTATTTTTAGTGGGGTATACTTACCAGTAAAAATCTCCTTGGCGATCATGAAAATGAACTTTGAAATCACCAGCCAACTCGGTCAGACCAGGCTCACCAGGCAGAGCAAAAACCATTATCCCTTTTTTTGGGGCGCTGAACCAAAAGTCTTCAGGCTGCATATATATATGTATGGGTGAAATAATACATCAGCAAACAACTTCAGAATATTATAGCTAAGTCATCACCATGCTAGAACCCTGACTTGTTTGCTACTATTATCAAACAGACCTACCGACAGATCCTTGGTTCTTGGATGCTTCTTTGTGGAGAACAGAACACCTGCAAGTCAGGAAAGGATCACCAATAGATATCACTCTTAGCATACAACTAAATGCATCTCTAGACGATTGAAGCACGGATCCCATTGTTTTTTAAATCCATACAAGTTGCAAACCTGTGCCAAGCATTAGATCCGTAAACTGGAAACAAGATATACTGATTGTTGCAATCATAATACAAACACTGTCAAATTAAGTTTAGCCAGTATAAATCAAGCTAATATAGAGAAGGATATAAAGACAGGCTATTCTTTCAGGCATGTTGAGAAGATATAATAAAATAATATTTACAGCAATTGTTTATAAACACCCCAAATGATTCAATTCGAAAAAGATGAGATAAAGTTTTCCAGGAAGAATGATCAGATATCACCATAGCTCCAACGGAACCAAAAGAGAATCAATTGTTCATTTGACCATAAACGGTTTCAAATATAATAATATCTATATGCACATTTGAAACAACATTAAAATTCAAATAAACTCTCCCACAAAAAGGGCACCAAACCGCTTAATTAGATTGAAAATTGGTGTTCCATAATGCAAGAAAACAACCAAATCAGAGGTCCTCCAAGCAAATTTTACCATACATAGTAAGAAGATCAGAAAAAAATAGCAAGAAACCTCCCAGTTGAAGTCACCTAAAGAAAAGGCATATTACCATTCTCCTACCCATATAACTAATCAGGACCAAGGGCAATTACAAGGGAAAGAGAGAGAGACTAACGAGAACTACCATGACAACTTACCATAAGTTCTAGGATAAATCAGTTATATATAATATATGCATATGCAAGCCAGCTAGGCCACTACAGTACATGGACACAGGCACACGGGATCAGGTGCAGTTAGTAGTTGGATGCATCAAACTCTTACGTTACAAGGACACACTTAGATTTCATATTACTTAATTAATTACTTCATTTTTAAAGATAAAATGGCTATTTAATTGACTTATATATATATATATATATAAGATAAAGGAGTATTTTATACAGCATTATGCATAAAATAAAGTTTTATACATAATTATATTGCAAAGTCAGCCATTTTCACAAATGTATTTGGTTCCATGTTAGCAAGGCACTCAAATTTAACATAAGCAATTAAGAGAGACTACAACAAATCCAAAAGAATTGGAATCATAAGCCAACTTCAAACATAAGATGGGAGACTCATTAGATGCAAAAGGCAGTGACAGAAAGAAGCATACCATTATGATCAGAGACAGTAATAGAGGGCCTAATCCAATAAGGGCACCGGTGAAGCCGAAACCCCCTAAGCATGCATCTGCACAAATGCAATTTAGTCAAGTCAACAAGTCAATTTTCAGTCCACTGAAGACCTGTCCTCTAATTGCAGATAACCCCCCAACATTGAGATTGAAATTTTCCGTCATGCTCCTGACAGTAAATAGTTTTTCAAAGTGGAAAAAGAAAAGAAATGTTTGAGACATGCCCAGCTAGAAATATACCTTCGCCCAGGCTGGTTTTCTCCATTGAAATATGTTAGGACTCGTTCGAAATATTTGACATACCTCTGTAAAAGTAGGGAGACAATACACTCATCAGATAAGAGGTAAAGAAGCTCAGAAAATAATATAAAATGCGACTTCTAAAGGAAGATCAAAAGAGTAGACAGACTAACAATCTGACTTGGAAGCACAAGCCCTTTTCCATCTATACATCTTTTCTGGTTGTAGTAATCAATGGATTCCTCAGCTGTGGGAAAGAACTGCAGAGAGACGCAAATGCACCAGGGCGGTCAGAAAACTGAGCAGTGAAACCAAAAGATATAATAAAACTTCTCAATATACACATTGCCAACAACCTATGCCACATAATATAAAATCCCACCTTCAAATATAGTAGAAGGCTAGAAATCATTAGCCCTGTCCTTGCCATTCCGGCCTTACAATGCACAACCACAACATTTTCAATATCCTCCTTCAGCCATGAGTATGCACTTTGACAAAACAACGTGATGAGTTGAATAGGAGGGCAATTATGGTCATCAAATGGGAAACTAGCCACCTGTAGAAAGGGAGAGAGATCAAAATAAACAACAATAAAAAAATGGTAATCACACACTTACACATCCATGTGGACAGCAGCCTTGGTCAAATCAAGCTGTCACAATGTCCAACTTATCAAATGTCAAACTCTTTTAGTTGTAATAAGCAACTTAAACAGAAATATTTGCTTCCACAAGAAGTTTATATTGCAAACAGCCTTACAAGTGCTGTTGAAGGAAAAATTCCGTACACTAGAATTTAGTTTGAAATTATCGTAATACCCCCGGGTGAAATTTCTCTTCCTTGGTATTCATTCCCAATCAGCAAAGATAGAACTATAATGATCTGAAAAAATACACACAAAGCCTGGATACAACGCATCACAACTGTGTGAAATACTAACAGACTTGAACAGTTTCATGGCTAAAACTGTTCAAAATTTACATAAAATACAAGAATTTTTAGAATTGAGAGAGATCACAAGGCTCTCAAGCTGAATCTGCCCAATAAACTAAGTAGCTTTATTGAAAAGACTATAAAATCTGCGAAAACCTCCAACAATCTTGAAAGAAAACACGAGGTCAGATTGGAGGCTGCAAAAAGAATTATGCAGGCAAAGTACCTCAAATATCATTCATAAACTTAACTTATTTGCACATAAATATGGTTTCCAAATAAATCTAAGCTATCAAAACCATTTAAATGCACCTTCAAAGATATAGGCACTCAGATCTTCATTTTAATTAGCATTAAAAGAATATGATAACACACCTTTCCTTCAAATAGCGACACATCATACAGCCTCTCAGAACAGAGGTTGTATACTTTATATTTATCCTGCATACAGAAAGTAGAGAAATAGAGTTACACATACTTATTCTGATACATCTCTATAGAATGTATTTCTTTAAATTATGAAAATTTTCAGATCCAATCATTATTTATTTGTTTTCTGTGTTTTTTAAAACTAACGAATCCTGAGTTACATCACTTATGGTTCTGAACTCCTGGCTTTTGAGGTACTAGTCTCTTTTGGGGATAAGGCAGATAAAGTTAGCATTGGTGCGCTTGTTTGTAGTCCTGTTAATAACGAATTTTCACAAAACAATCTCAGTAAATCAAATTTAACAGTATCACAGCAGACCTAAAAACTGCAAAGGAAAATTCTCACAGGCCTCGGGGCTTATCTCTACAGAAGTCAAAAATAACTCTCTTAATTTAATCAAAACAGAAAGGAGATTCTCAGGCACTAGCAGATATTTGATCAGTTGATTCCCAAAATTATCTCAAATTATCACCAAAAACAGGAGTAGACAATTTAATGACACAAAATTATCTCAAATTTCCTTTTTCATTGTCTTCCCCAATAAATAAGGTTACATTCAATTTTATTAGAGAATACAAGCAAACGAGGACATTAATAATCAATTGGGTTGTTGACTGCATTGACAGAGATATGTCAGCTTGGTAAGTTAATTGATACTAAAATTGAAGCTTAGTAAACTTGTTTGTGTTATTTATTATGTCCACCACATACATAACAACAATATTGACAGTCAGCTATCAAGGAAACCAAATGAAAATAGACTCCAGGTCTTAAAATAAGATAATAATAATAAAAAAAAAAGACAAATATTTTTAAAAACAGGAAGGAAGAACTAAATGCACCAAATTCAAGCTGGCATGAAATTACGGGCTTCATTTCAGTTTCAGCATAAACAGGCCAAAATTAAAGCATACAAAATGTAGAAAAATTGACAAGACTTCTTAAAATTCCACATAGGTAGGAGTTTCGTACACCGGGCTGCCCTTTAAATGTATGGTTCATTGACAGGCAAACTACCAAACATAAGCATGCCTTACAGCCCTTACCAGAAAAAGTAGATGATATACTCTAAATCAGAAAATTCTATCATGCAGAGGGTTGTATGGGAAAAAAACATGAACAAACAACATAGGAAACAAAAAAGGATAATCTGCTCACCTGCTTCCATCTTTCCATTAGAGGATAAAACAAATTTAAGAAACCATAAAATGTTTCAAAATATCCAAATCTAATCTCTCACCAAGCCAAGTAAATTATTGTTAAGCAGAGATCCTTCAGAATCTGGCTAAAGCGGAACATATTCAGATCAGGCTCTGATCATGTCACCATTGGAGGCCATGAATAGGTCTGATAAGGCACCACATGAGGAACTCATCAAGATAAGACAGTGGATGCCCAGAAAAATCCAATGGGAGGAAGATAACAGAATCATTGCTTGATTTTCAGGAAACCAGAAATAAAGGTTGCGACATGATGCAAGAAGAAAAGCTTATGCAACAACTTTAATACCACGAATACAAGCATGATTGTCACTCAAGAGGATTGCAGATAGTTGTTTGGTTCTTGGCCTTCAGACCATCCTCTCTTGCTAAACAAATTTCTAATTGTTCATGATCAAAAACAAAGTACTAATGAAAAGAACGCCAAACAAGCACTAAGACTTCATCACTGTTGTCCACAAAATAAGTAAAAAATTCTTGGTGTAACCTCATCAAGGAAACTAGGAAAAAAAAAAAATAAGCATAATATTCACTGCTAAGCTGCAAAGTTTGGACATGCAGAAGACCTCTCTAAAGGGAAATCATGGAAAACAAGTGTCAAAAAAAAAAAGTCAAAAGTCAGAAGTGGGCACTTGATATCATCGTATTTGACATTGAACATTTTGAGATGACAATGATTGTGCAGTAGTTGCAATACTTGTTCTAAGCTCCTAGTACTATTGTGATCCTGCCCACTCAGATTTACAGGTATACATATTTTTAACGAATCTCATTACCTTGTGATGAGTTTCAAAGAACCTGATGACTTCTTCCATGTGGTTTCTGTAGAAACCCTGCACCACAATTTTTCATAGAGTCTAGACGTAAGTGATATAATTGAACTAGGATGAGTAAAGTTTGCCCATGGGGAATTTCAGTTTGCCAACCTCAACATATCCAAAAAAACCAGAACTCATATCACCAGCAGGGAATCCCATAGCAATAATATTCTCCGTGATGTACGTCATATCTAAATCAAATCCTCCTTCCTAATAACAGGCAAGCAGTCACCGTTACATATTAATTCATAATTAGATTTACAAATATTATTAGAAATAAAAATGACATGGTAATATCCTTAGACATAAACATAACAGAGAATATCAAGTTAGCAAAAAAGATAATTCCATCAATGTAAACTGTCAGAAATCAGGTGTTCACTGCAGGCATGCATCAATGGTTGCACGTCCTTCAATACCCATACCTCATAACTTATGTACTTAGAATTGCATTCACAACAATCAAAACAAAAATATTTTATTAATTTGCGAGTGTTCTCTGCAGGTGTGCATCAAGGATTGCATGTCCTTAAATACCCATAGTAATTTATGACTTTATGCATTTAGGATTGCATTGGCAACAACTTCCAATCTATGATGGGAAACAGAAATATTCAGTTGCAGACCACTCATCAATGTATAATTGCATATTGGCTCCAAAAAAAATCTTCACCAAATTGCGAGTTGCTATATTATATACTTATTAATAGCATGGTAGGAAGAGAATTTTTTTAATATTTAAAATTCAGACAAAAGTATTATTCAGAAGAAGTTGCATGTGATGATTGCATACTAACTAATCTCTAAAACAGCTTTAATTCTGACATATAAGATTTGGCAACCTGAGCTGATTGGTATATTTACATGATTTATTTGGAGTTCAATTACTTGCACCTAATTAACTTATAGGTGGTTTGAAATTTTGTGGTGAGTATTTTTTACTAGAATAAGGCAAATATGTTATATGGACCTTGTCAATATCAGGTGCAATTATGTGTCAAGGTGTCGAATTTATCAAATTATCAGGCCTAAGGACCAAACATGACTATGAATTATATTTCTTAAGAACATCTTTTATGTTATCAAGGTAGAATGGCATTGACAAACTAATACAGGGCTTATTGTGCAAGGTTTTTTTTTTTTCTTGGTAAGTAGATAGTACTCATTAAGCAAAAGGGGTTGCAATGACTCGCACACATGATTTGGTACGGGTGGGCCATGGAGTGTCTTTTCCACTTCATCCAGTCTCTCTAGTCCATATTGTGCATAGCAGCATAGTTAAATGGTAAAGTTTACCTTTGAACATTAATTATTGGTGCATGTTCCACTAAACATGTCTAAGGCATATTTCATACCCTTACCCTTACCCTTACCCTTACCCTTACCCAAGCTCATGGGCGACCACACTTTGTGGTATGGGGTACCCGACCCCACTGAGAAAAGAAAAAAAGTAGTTTATTATGTATACCTATTTAGTATCACCCTGCATAATTTTGCTAATCTGCCCCCAATATAATTTTGCTAATCCCCCCAATGTCCACATATAATTTTCATTTCTCCAATGCGGTGCACATGTACAAAGCCAATTGATGCCAAAATTCCAAAAATGATCAGTTTTGTTAAAATAATTTTGATTTTTTTTAAATTCTTCTCGCAAATTTTATTATATTACCATATCTATTTTTAATAATTTTATGATAAAAATATTCTCATTTTCCTCTAAGACATTATGTAATTTAGGCCCCTAGTAACTAAGAAGGCTGGTTCCGCCCCTGCATAAGTTTGATTGTGCAACACAAGTACTTAACAAAATTTGCAGATCCCATGTACCGAGGATAAAACATAATGAGGTTTGACTTTTACTCATGACGTTCATCACAATACAAAGAAGAAATTAATGTGAAAATAGACCAAAACATCATTCCTGCACACCTCAATAAAACCGAGTAGAAGGGGTGACAGTTTTAAACAAAATGTAACTCTAGCAAGAAACTCTCCTAAATACTAGTCTCAATGCAGACAAGTCAACAAGTGAAAGTTTGGCTCTGAGCCACATGTTTGATAACAAATATACCCACGATCAAAAGAAAATCATAAAAGTGACAATACAAGTAAGCTACCTGGTATCTTCGTTTGTTTTGAGAGACAGCATGTCGAGCCTTGACCTGCACAGCCTTTACAGCACTCTTAGATGAATCAACTAACCCTTTAGTAAAAGTACCAATAAAACCCGGTTGTGCTGTCGTTGGAGAAGCTCTGTCAGAACTATCATCTGGCTGAGAAGCTTTTGGAGATAAACGTAATCCTAACCCACTAGTGAAACGAGCAAAGGTCGATTTCCCAGCATTTCCTGAAGGTGATTCATCTTGTGTGCCCACCAATGACTGGGGAATTTTCAAACTTTTGGCCCAGGTGGATATGCCAGAAGGAGACAACCGAGATGGTGCATCTTGTGCAGAATTATCTGGCCCAGAATCTGCAGAAGTGGGAACTTTCACTTCAGGAGTTTTAACAGAGTGTGGAACTGACGAATCCACCGATCCCGTATCCATGATGCCACCCAAGAGATATCAACAGTGCCCAATGAAAAAGTACTCAACTCAGCATACAAGATATTACTAGTACCCCACAATCACAGCTGCACCAAAAAGGGGGGGGGGAGAAGACGGTGTAAGCAGGGAAAAAGGCTACATAGACGGCTAAAGAAATAGTTTTGGCTTCAAAGAAAATAAATGTAAAACAACAAAATCAACAACTCTTCTTGTTTTTTTCACTCCCGGTGAACATTAATGGTGAATTTATCTAGGACATCCAAGAAGAAACCCCCAAAAGGAATATAAAGGAACAACAACTAGTCACAATGTTCAAAGCAAATCATAATGTCAATTGAGAAGAAATGAATGTATAGATGTACACCATGAAATTCCTGAAACTAGAGTACCTGCATTTCTAAAGCAGTTCAAAAACAGAATTGTCAACAGATATTGCAAGTCAGTGAAGATCTTTATACATAATGAAAAGAAAGAGGAATAGTTTGATAAGGTCCTCTCAAGAAATTTGTTTTTTCGTGGTCGGAAGATGTACACTGCAAAATTTCTGTATTTGTCTGCATTTCCGCAGCAGTTCATAAACAGAATCGTCAACGAAGATGCATATCAGAGAAGGTATATGCATAAGTGAAATGAAAAGAGTAATAGGCAATGAGGTTCTCTCAATGTGTAAGCCACTAAAGTATTAGACAGATGATTGACATGAATAACAGATGAGAAAAGCACCAACAAACAAATGATACCAAAGCAGGTAAACCTATGTGATTATGTTGTTTTGACCTACAAAAGTGAAATTCAGCAGCATAGCATTCTGTACAACAATATGTCTACAGGAGGGACCTATCTTGAATTGTGAAATCTAGCAGTACCTCCCTATGTACACGTAGCACCATCTATCAAAAAACATTGTACACATAATGCCATATGAAAGTAGAATAATGAGACCCAGTAGATTTGGATACATATAACTTCTCCAAAAGTCAAAATCAAAATTATATCCTTATCACATCATGTAACTTCGAAATATTTATAAATAGTTTCCTTTTTCAAGTGCAAGCTGCAAATGGTCTTCAACCCAGCCTTAAACGTAGACTTTGCCCCACATAATTTTTTGCTTTCCATAACAAATACAAATAATAATATCAGTAAATGACAAGTAAACTGTTAAAATTAATTATATCAAAATCGCTTCTTTAATTGCACAAAGCAAGAGAGTATAAACTAGCTCTTGCCAGAATGGAGGGACTGTGATGGAGATGAGTCACTGGTGGTTAGCAAGGTGACGAGATGAAGGCAGGGGCTGCAGGGTGGTTGAGGGAGGGGTCTATGTCAGACAGTGGGGCTGAAGCTGGGTGGGTTGATCAGAGGAGGGGTCAGGCCTGCTGGGCAGTGATCACTAGTCAGCCATGACCACTAGTCAGCAATGAGCACAAAGACGGTGAAAAGAAAGAATGGAATATGAAAAAAATTGAAAATATTATGGTGGCATATTTGTCATTTAAACACAGTGACTGACCGGCGTGCACTGTGATATAAATGAAATTTAAAATCCTAAGCTCCATGGAACATGTGCAATTAGCTTGAACATAGACTCCAACTTTTTCACTTTGATATCTGCCACATGGGGGTTTTAGTGTCATAATAAATTGACTTTAAATGAGGCACCTTAATTTTGAGCCCAAACCCGGGGTTGTAAACTGTAATTTACCCCAAACGTATTCACACAGAATCACCCACTCAGAAACACACAATTCTGACTTGACAAGATTAATCTAGAAAATCAATGATGAAATTCCAAATTGTAAGTATCTAGATGAAGGGCAAAATCCTGTCAATCAATTCAAGGAAACTAAGATTGTAATAAATGCTGAAGCCTAGTAGAAATAATGGTGTATTAGTAAGTACTTCAGCAACTCAGTTCCTAACAGTCAGGTCCATAAGTGGCTTCCCAAAATAAAATACTCAAAATTTTTATCAACTCAGTAAGTAGGACTCAACAACGAACAAAGATCCGCTTGTTCAGCCAATATTCAGCGCAGAAGCAGACATGGACATATAATTTGGTAAATTTTCAAAATCAGTAGCACCTGGTAAAGGCAAACGGAGGGAAGCCTACATGGATCATATTCACCCACAAGTTTTCTCACGGCGAATTAATATTTTATACCATGATTTAAATATTCGATATATCCCCAAATCAAAGATTGACAAAATCGTATCTCCGCCCAAATGTCAACGAAAACCATTCAAGGACAAATAATTGGCATCACAAGCTATAAATTGTTCTTGAGAAAATTTCTTGATTGGGGAAACACACAAAACGGCCCCCAATCCAGACTCAAAAACTTTGAATTTGCTGATTCCACTCGTTTCACTTAGGATCCTGCGATCCCCGAAGATTCCGTCGAGTACGCAGAAAAAGACATTCGTAAATGCCTGTATATACATACATAGATGCGTATATATAGACCACACACCCCCCTAAATCCAATAGTCTGAAATGGAACGCGAAGAGCTTGCAGATCACCTGAAGAGGGCAGCGGCAGAGGCGACGTATACGGCGGAGCCAGATGCGGAGTGGCGTCGGATGCGGTGGCTGTCGAGGGTTTCGGTCTCTTCGTCGTCTTCTTCTTTCGGTGAGTCTCTATCTATGAGCTCTGTAATTAATTGACCGATTAAACAAACCATTGGTCCGAATTACTGCATTTCAGAATCGAGTCCCCACTCTTTTCTTATTTCCTATTGGGCCCCATCTGTTGTGTAAATTATTGGTAATCCTTTTAATCGAGTATTTGGTTGGAAAAAAATTAACAAAAAAAATATAATAAAAGTAAAAATATTTGATAAAAAAGTAATAATTAATGAAATTTAATTAGAAAAAAACCAATTTTTTTATAATTTTTGATAAATTTTGATTTTTATTTGATATTTGGGCCTTAATTTCTCTCACGCTCCCTTTGTCCCGCATGGGCCCCGTTTTCTTATTTCCAATTGGGCCCCTTGTGTTGTTTAAATTATTGGTAATCTTTTAATTTATCCCCCCCCCCCCAAGCCTCTCTCTCTCCGTCTTTAATTTCTTTCTCACGCTCTCTTTTTGTCCCTTATTGGCCTGTCTCGTAGTGAAATTTGTAAGAATTGATTTTATTGACAAAGGCTCTATTTGGAAGTATAATAAAAAGATATAAAATTTTATAAATCTTTAAAAATATAAATTATAAGATTATAAAATTTAAATTTTTTACTTATTATACAAAATAGAGATATTAATTCTTACAAATTTATATCGTTTTGTAAAATTCTAAACATACTAAAAAACTATTACGAGTTATTTTGTATGCATTTGAAAATTTTCGAAAGGTTTAGTAAAATTTGGGTTATTTAGTAAAAAGTTTGAAAAATTTTGAAGAATTTTTAATAATTTTCTTTAAATTATCAAATGGAAAAATAAAATAAAATTACTAAAAATATTCTTTTTTTTTTTTTTCCACCCAACCGTGATTTATAGATTTAAGACTTCCCACCACAGTTTCAATATAGAAATAATTATTAATGGGTACCAAATTGTTGTTTCTGGGTGCAACAATAACCAATGAAATGGATTTGAAAATATGAGAATATTCATTTTACCATGTATCATTGAAATAATTTGTTGAGTTTAGTAAAATAAATAAATATATATATATATGGAATTTATAAGCCTATTAAAAAAGTATTCACTTTGAGTTAATTCGAAGGATTTTTCCAAAAAGATAAAATAATTAATTTCTTGTTATTATGTTACATATCCCTGAAATAAGTTTTGGAAAAATTATTGATAAAAAAAAAATTTGGATTAAAATAAGTCTAAATGATATATGCTATATTCTAGTTTTCCGTTTTGAATCATTAGTTTTCGCCCTCGAGTAAGAAATTCATTAGAATTCGTCAGGCAAGCTCTAATTTTTGTGTTGACGATCACAAGAATCTTGTCCCGATAGTATTTATTATTATTATTATTATTATTATTAT
>QLOD02000029.1:2624242-2636946 GCA_003260245.2 Sideroxylon spinosum | reverse complement strand
TAAATGGTTCAGTTCAAACGGATTTGAACAAATATATTTTAATTTTTCTATCAAAATTTGTGAAATTTATTGAAATTTATAGAAATATTATTATGATTTTTTGAAAGTTGTATTTGGATTTGTAAATATTTATTGAGATTTGTAGAGATATATAAAATTATAAAGATTTATATAGTTTCGAGGTTCCGGACTTTAGAGATTTGTAGAGAGTTATAGGAATTTTTGGATTTTTTTTTTTTTTTTGACTTTTTTCAGAACTTCAAACAAGCTCTAAGTGTCAAAAATAAAATTATGAAGAACATTAATGCAATTGAATCAAAGTACATAAGTAAAAATGTAATTTATCTTTCAAAAAATAAAAATGGAGTAATTCGTGCAGAACAAAAGCATTCCGTTTGATGTTTTATTGGGTAAATTATACTAACTTTCTCTAAACATTATGCTAATTGCAAGAAACCCCCAATCTTATTTTCTTTATTCTCAAATGTTTGTCACATTTAGACCCATTAGTAAGTTTTTTTTTTTTTTCCTAATGCCATTAAAATGTCACAATAAAATGACATAAATGCCCTTAGTAAGTTCAAATGATTAAGAAAAATTCTTGTATTTAGTCAAATGTTTAGGAGAGATTTCTATAATTAGCCTAGTTATATTATTTTACCGAAATAATTTAGTAAAATATATTTCATATTAATTTAATTATATTATATATTATAAATAATTTAGTAAAATATAAGTTATATTAATTTAGTTAATTAATTTAATTAATCTCATTATTAATTAACTTAATCAAATTATTGATTATTAATTATGAAATATTATATTTTATTGATTATTATTGAAATTAATTACAACTAATTAATTTTATTTAATGAATTATAATTTAGTAAAATGTACTAGTTATATTAATTGATTAATTAACTAGTTATATTATTTATTAAAAATAATTTTATTTTAAAAAATGGTTAAATAAAATAAATTATTCTAATATGATATAGCAAAAATGGAAAAGGTGTTGGAATTAAAAAAATATTTATGCAAGAAATAATGACAGAAAAAATATTTTTTAGCTTTTTTATTCTTTTCTGTGTGAGTTGTCATTTTTTTGAAAAAATAAAATAAAAATATTAATTAATAATTTTTAGTATATTTAGTTTTTAATTTTTGGATTTTGCTTGAATTGTTTTTACAGGTTCAAATAGTAGATCCACCAAGTATATTGCCATATAATACATGAAAAAATTAATCAAAAATATTAATAAAAATGATATAAAGAGATCGTTGATCTATTATTTTAAAATATTTAAATTCTTAAAATATCACATAGTTTTAAAATTATCTAGACTAAAACTAATGTAGGCAGTTTTGAATTCTTTAGCTTATAAACTTAAAAATCACTTCAAGGAGATCCCAAAATTTAAAGTAAATACATAAACACATATTTAGTAAATTTGTTTTTATTTTTATCTAAAAAAAGAGAACTTACACTATTAAGAATTAAACAATTTAAAAATGTTTTTTCGTTCATAAATTTTTTTTTTAATTTTAGTAACTTATCAATTTTTGTTGTATTATATTGAAATAATTTATTTCATTTAACTATTTTATTAAAAAAATAATTTTTAATAAATAATTTGAGTAAGGTATTAATTAATTTATTTAATTAACTAAATTTTATTTTGCTAAATAAAATTAATTAATAATTTAAATAAGTGAATTAGTGATAAAATTAATTAATATAAATTGAAAAAATTAATATAAAATATCTTTTATTAAATTATTTATAATATATAATATAATTAAATTAATATGAAATATATTTTACTAAATTATTTGGATCAAATAAAATAATTAGGCTAACTCCAGGAATCTCTCTCAACTATGTAAATTTATTTATGGCATTTATGTCATTTTACTGTAACATCCTAATGAAGTTAAAAAAAAAAAAAACTAATAAGTGGGTTTAAGTGTGACAAGCATTTAAAAATAAGGGGCCGATTGGATGAGAGATTATAATCCTCCAAAACTTTTAGCCCCTCTTAAGTGTAGGTCCCACACTTAAGCCATTATTTGGATGGCAAACTTTGTCCTCCTATTCCTCCCTCTTAGGTTTCCCTCCCCCTTAGCTTTTTCCAATTGGGGGATAATTTTTGAGCACCTCTAGGGCTAGCCAAAAGTTATCCTCCTTTAAACCCCTTGTTTTTGATTTTTTTAGCCTTCGTTAACAGTATTGTTACTTTGATAATAATAAATATAATACTGTAAAAAAATAATAGATAACCCAACAAATCAAAATAAATATAATTAAAAAATGAATAATAACCAACCATTCAAAAGTACATATTTAAAAAAAAATATATTTAAATAAATTTATAAAAAAATTAAATTTTTAATAAAATAAATAATACAACTTCAAATTTTTCAAAAGTAATTAAATAGAGTTGGTTTTGAGAATTTAATATTTAATTTAATGAGTAACAAAGTTTGGGACATCATAAGGGCAAAAGAGTTATTTGACTACTTTTTCTATCATCAACTCCTCTTATTTATAAAACATCCAAATCAAGTCAAAAAATTATCCCCCCTCCATAAATATCACGTTCGTGTGGATCAACCTTTTAAAAATAATACCCCGTCTTATCTTAGATCCTCTCTAAAACTTATCCCTCTAAAATTTTAGCACCATCCAATCGAGTTCTAAAATAAATAAATATAAAAATCAAATAATTAAGGGTGATCTCCTATAATTCACTTATTGTTTTTACGAGAGGTAAATGTAATTTACCCAATTTTATTTGATTAGTTGAAAATCACAAAAGGCTCGGTTCGCCCGGCTCACGAGTTACTGTGCACTTGAATTCGGCTGCGTAATGTTTGATAGAGACTATTTATACTTCTCAAACTAAATATTACATTTTATTTTTTTATTAAATGAAATTATACAATTATTTTTTTAGTTATATTTCTTTATATTTTAAATAGATATAATTAGTCATCATACATAAATCTTTACAAAATTTGACAAAAATACCGAGCTTAATTTGGTAGTTTTATGGATTTACCTTTTAAAAAAAAAATTTTAAAAACTATGGTGATTGGTTGGCCAAAACTAACCAAAATTCATTAACTTTTACCAATTTTATTATATTTTCTTCCAATCAAATTTCATCTCATATCATTTTTATATTAAATTTTTATACTTTTAATATATTTTTAAATCAATTTTCCCAACCAAACACTGTTTTTAATTTAAATGATGAAATAAATTTTACAATAAATTAATGGAGGACAAAATTCTGGTACGGATTCCGTCATAAAAAGCCCTTGCACAAAGAGTAAGGCCGATCAGCCGACAGCTTCATTAGCAGTAAAGAGCACAGCTTCGCGTCAGTTTTTCCCCTGGGATGTTTTTAACTAGGTTTATTTCACTCAAAGGAGGTCCTCAAAGTGAAACCTCAGTGGAAGGAACGAGCAGTCAGCAGATTGAATCTGATTTGGGTAGGTCAATTCATAAGACAATCGAGCTTACCAGAAGGATTGATCAAGAATTTTCAAAGAACTGTTATGTTCCAGATGTTGCTGGTTCAGAAAGTGATCGAGTTACTTTTCCATGCAAATTTCCACCAACTCCATTAGACTACTTGGTTCGTGTTGTCCGATGGAAAAGGTCTGAATTAGGCATTGTTCTACAACAATTTATTCTAACCGGTGATGATTTGTTGAACGGGAAGGTCAAGTTTGAAAAATTTGCTGCAGAATTGACATCAGCACTGGACTGGATTCTTAACAACAGCATTATATCACAAGATGTTTCATGTGTGAAGGAGGAAATGAAAGAGCAATTAAATTGGGATAAATTATCAATTGTGCCCGAACTTGCAGTTGATGGGCCATTTTCTGAGTCAGACAAGGTTCGCACCTCTGAAGGGCATTCATGTTTGCTTACTTCGAATGTCCAAAAATTTAAGCTTGAAATGGAGAAGACCCAATCTGATTTGCAATTAGAAAAAATAGGGACTAAAAGATGAACTGAAGACTATGGAGTCTTCACGGAAAGATTTAGAAGCTAGGCTAAGGTCAGCAAATGGTAAGAGTGAGGCCTTGATGAACCGACTCCAGAAATCGGAACAAAGTATTGGAAACTTACGAATGGAGTTAAAAACTATGAAAGATTCTAAAGGATTAATTGAAGATCAGATGGAAAATCAAAAGCTTGTTAAGGAAGACCTTGATACCCAACTTACTGTTGCCAGAGTAAAACTAAATGAGGTTCTTCAGGAGTAGTCATCACTTGAAGTAGAACTAGAAGATAAAAGTCACTGTTGTGAGGAACTTGAAGGAACATGTCTCGACCTTCAACTCCAGCTGGAAAGGTAAACAACACTTTATTAGTCTCTTGTTTTCTGAGGGAATCAAACAAGAATTTTGCTTAATTACTATTTTTGCAAGGAAAATGTTCCTCACTAATGTTGTATTTTGCAAGGATGTTTGGATTTCCTCGTTATAGGTTCGAAAATATGACACCAAGATGTCAACGGACTACAATAGGCGAGGAAACTAATGCTTTATTTTTCTTACTAATAGTGGAGTATAGGATGGAGTATAAACGGGGAAACTAATGTTTCCTTGCGGATGATGGACTAACTTTGTTTGCCTATAGACAAGGAAATTTAAGTTCCTCGCTAATAGTGGGGGATAGGTGAGGTAATTTAAACTTTCTTATTAAAAGTACTTAACTTAAAAGATAAGTTTATTGCGGTCCACAAATAATCTTTTATACTTCATTTTATTTTTTTATTGCTGAAAATTATACAATTAAATATAAATTTGTAAAATAATTAAATAATTTATTATACTCAAAAATGTATTTGATGGAGTAAGAATCAATAATTAAGTTCAGCTGTTGGTGGATATGACAATAATTTATTATAGAAATTGATGTTGAGTATGGCAAGGGAGAGATATGTTAATTACCAAAAAAAGAGAGAGAGATGTCATAAAAGTGTAAAAGTGTATTTATTTTAAGTTTTATGCATATTAAAATTTAATTTTAATATAAATTTTTATTTTTAAAAAAAATTAAACTCTAAATGTCACATTTTTATGTAAATAATTTTTGTTGACTTTGTTTAATATGTATTCATAGATTGTTTAAAAAAATATTAATTTATTTATTACAAATATTATCATATTTTAAAAAAATTAATTTAAAATTTTTTATAACAAATATTTAAAAAATTATGAAAAGAGTAAGGAAATGAATTCTCATATGAAATAACAAAAAGACAATCAAAATAAAGAGAAAAAAAAAAGTAATTTAAACTATTGAACAAATCTAATGTTTGAAAATATCAATTGAGCTTCACTGTTATATAAATGTTACAAATAGTATAAAAATGTATGTATTTAAAATTTTATGTTAATTAAAATTTAATTTTAACTTAAATATTTTTTTAATATTTTTATAAAAATTTAAAGTCTAATGTTAATTTTTAAATAAATAATCTTAGTTAACTTTGTTTAATCAATATCTATCGATAAAATAAAAATATTAATTTATTTATTACTAATATTATTACATTTGTTTAAATATTAGGTGAGAAAATATTTAAATCATTGCTAAAATTCTAAAACTCTTCCCTTTGGCTCTTAAAAAAGACCTCATTCGCCTTAAAAAAAAAAAAAAAAAGAAAAAAAGAAAAATTCATGGGTAAGGAGTATTTCCTCGCTAAAAGCCTAAACAACTCTTTCGTAAAATAGTTGGCCTCCGGCCAGGATCATCGGCCCTCCGACACAACGTCAACAACATCGAAATCAGCGAGGTTGCATCCCCAAGAGCGTGGTGGATTCGGAAGACCCCACAGTTGTGGGCCCTCAATAGGTGTATCTCCCAGAGAGGCTTGTTTGGGCTGAGCGGCAACGAGACTGTCATATCGGCGACGTACTCGTTGACCGCCTCTTCGTCGTCGTCGTCGTGGTGGCCGGCGACCGGTTCGTCTCGGACGATGACGTGGCGGTCAATGTCGACCTGCGTTTTGTTCCAGTGCTCGCCGCCACAGCGGTCCCTGACCATCAAGCTGGAGAATCTTGGGTGTGTCATCATGCCGGAGTTGCTTATCGCCGATCGGATGGCGTCGACGTCGATTGGGTGTTCGAAGCCGATGACACAGTGGACTATTTGGTCCATTTCGGGCGTCAACAACAGCCGGCCCGCCGGCGTCAATGGCCCTTCCTCCTCTATTTCCGGCCGACCCATCTGGAGAGAATCTTAGGTACCAATTACACACGACAAAAATTCATACAAGGGCAGACTCTGGAACAATTATATCCACTTAATTAAAAAATTATACTATAATTTTATTTATTTTATTATTTATTTAATATATTATTTTTTATACTTTTTTCTATTGTATTATTACATCTACTTTTATTTATTTTAAAAATATAATTTTTTCATTAACGGTCTTTTGGCATAACAAATTTTATTAAAAACATCTGAAATTTTTGGTTACACTTTTATATTTTTTTTTCCATCTCAAATTTCAAATAAAAGTTCAATATTTTTAAAAAAAATACATAACTAGAATTCCGTTAATCGAATTACTAAATTTTTTTTAGAATGTAAATACGAAATCCTAAATTATTAAATGACACTCACTTTATCTATTTTTTATATATTTTTTGTATACCGTCCTAACGGAAAGTATCAAACTGTTCCGACAATTTCCCTATTACTCCATTCCGTCCAAATGGTTAACAGAAAAGTCAAAAAGTTCTAACACAAAACCGTTCTAACGGAACTAAAAAACCGTCGTTTCTCTTCAAAAAATTGACACAAAAATTAAAAAATTTCACTATTCGTTTTTGAAAAACGTGATTTGTTGATTGTATACCAAATATCAAAAAAAAATTTTAAACCATATTTTTTATTGCTTTTCGTTATTTTTCATCGCTCCAAATGAGTTCTCGTCGTAAATACTGGGTCCGTATTTCAATGTCATGTCTAGCAATCCAATACACTTCTCGTACGTGGATGGACAATCGGGAAAAAAAAAATTGATAAATTGTATTTTTCACCGCCTTGTACTTCCGTCCAACTTCACTAATGTCCTCTAAAATTTTATTTTTTTACGTTAATTACCCTTGTACTGGTAACCCGCGCGCGGTAAAACTGATATAAGTTAGCCTCCGATTGAATGTATTCAAAAATCCCTCCAAAATTTTTACCCCCATAAATATAAGTTTCACATTTATGCATTACTTAGATGGTAAATTTTGCCCATTCTTCCCTCTCTTAGGTTTCCCTCCCCTTAACTTTTCTCCTATTAGAGGATAATTTTTGGTCACCCCTAAGACCAGCTAAAAGCTATCCCATTTAAGCCTTTTTTTTATGTTTTTATTTTTCGTTAACAATATTGTTAATTTGATCAAAATAAATATAATGTTAATAAAAAAATAATAGATAAGCTAACAAATCAAAATAAATATAATTAAAAAATTTTGATAATAACCAACCATTCAAAAGTATATATTTAAAAAAAAAAATTCTTTAGATAAATTTATAAAAAATTACACTTTCAATGAAATAAATAATTCAACTTCAAATTGTCAAAAAATAATTAAATAGAGTTGGTTTTACAATTTAATATTTAATTTAATGAGTAACAAAGTTTAGGACATCACATGGATAAAAGAGTCATTTGATTATTTTTTCTATCATTCACCCCATCTTATTTAGAAAATATCCAAATCAAGTCAAAAGTTAACCCCTTTCGTAAATATCACATTAATGTAAACCAATCCTCTAAAAATAATACCTCATCTTATCTTATACACCCTCTAAAACTTATCTCCCTAAAATTTTAACACCATCCAATCAGGCTCTTAGATTTTTTACTAGAATGGCAACACCAACTCTGTATAAGCTAAGCCTGTTTGTTTGCACGCACAAAAAAAAAAAAAAAAAAGTAAAATTTTTAGTAAATTTTAAATTTTACTTATTTCATAATTTTTAAATTTAGTAATTTTTACTGAATTTTTTTAATTTTTAAAATTTTTACTAAACAATCAAAAATTACTAAAAATTATTCAAATTTTCAAATTTTACCAAACATAAAAAAGTTTTAATTTTTAAAAATTGAACTTTTTTGTGCAACCAAACGCAACCAAAGTAATATTAGCATTTAAGAGTAAAGATAAAGCTTTGTTGATACAAGATAAAAATTTAAAAATTTTGCTTTTGGTCGTTGAAAATTTGAGACAAGAACAATCGAAGTACGAAAATTTTTAGATTGAAGAATATGATGTAATTTTCTTCTTTTACTTTTCCTCTTTACTTGGTTTTCTTTAGGCCCATTCATGAAAAAAGGAAAAAAAGAAAAGCTAAGCAAAATAATAGCTGATAAAAAAACAAAATGAAATTAAAAAAAAAAAGTTAAAAATTTAATGAACTTTTGGGTTTTAAGTTAAAAAATAAAAAAATAATTAATAGATATTCATTAAAAAAAATAATTTTTACTAACTTAAACGTAACCAAATAACACAAATTAATAACTTTATTTTTCTTCAAATTTTTTTTCCACCACAGTCGATGTTCCAACCATGTCCAAAAATGTTTACAAGTGGAATAAACTTTGTAGGCATTAAAACAAACACCTAACGAGCAATATATTATAAAACATTATTTGTTTAGGCATAAAAGAAATAATTTTTAAGTATTACTATTAACAAAGAAAAAATTAAAAAAAAAAAAAACAAAACAAAACAAATTTCTAAAGCTTTCTATTGTGCACATCTTTTGAATCTTCATCCCCAATAAATTCATAAAGTTAAGACACTAATGTTTCTCTGCACTAATAATAATATAATTAATTTTTTCTTTCCCCTATACTTTACACTATTCAATTTTCAGAAAGTAGTTATTTCCTTTCCTATCCTTTTTGGGGTGGGGGGTAAAATAAAGGAATTTTTGTGTGGATAAAATTATATATTTGATAGGAATAAATGGTGGATAAAATATAAAAAACAGTATTCATCAATTTTGTACGTACGACCACTAGGGATGGCCATCTCGGCCGACCCATTCGTATCTTACCCGATCTCCTTCCCAAATGGGTAAGGAATTTGAGGATTTTTTAGGGATTGGGTAGGGTATAGGGACAGTTTTTAAAAAAATTTGGAGATCGGGTAGGGTACGGGTATAAGCCAGTCCCTGCCCAGTACCCCGTTCTCATACCCGATACCCCCATATATATATATTTTTTAGGGTTAATTAATGTTTAGATCTCGGCTCAAAACTCATCGCTTCCCAAATCAACAATCCTACTGGTGCCAAAAACCCCCCGCGCCGTCCAAGCCGACCTCTCCGATCCCGACGAGGTCAAGTCTTTATTCGACGCCACCGAGTCGACCTTCAACTGCCAACCCCAGAGATGTCGTTTCTCAAAAAAAGAAAACTGCAGAAGCAGCAGCATTACACTAAACTAGAATTTGTTCCACAAATTCAATTTGGTGCTATCGTGCTAGATTTTCAGAAAAATAATCAGAACCCTCTAGACCGGTAAAACTCAATTCATTAGTTGCTTCTCCACTGGCTATGTCAATAATCATATTGTGAGAAACGGAGTCAAGTTCAGGCTAAGGTAAATTTGCAAACTGGTTCTGATTTTGCCAAATCTCCTGCAGCTGTAGAGCACACCAGAGGTTACCCAAAACATTATCCATCGACGGACGTTCATTTCTTTTATCTTCTATTTTTAAAATGCTAATGGTTTATTATTACGTTGTTTGATTTGTATTTATTACAATTAAAGTAGACATTTGGGGTACCCGATTCTCCGCGGGATCCTCGTTCCCCGTTTGGGGCGGGGATCGGGAGTAAAAATAAATTTCCATTGGGGAATGGATAGGATATGGGGATTCATTTAGGTTCGGGGATCAGATACGGAGATAGACGTATCCGTTCCCTACCCGTCCTGTGCCCATCCCTAACGACCACTAGGTCAGGGGCAATTAGTGTCAAAAATAAAATTGTAAGAAATATTAAAGCAATTGAATCAAAGTACGGGGGTGGAAATGTAGTTTACCTTTGTAAAATTTAAAATGGAGTACTTCGAATAGAGGAAAAGGCTTTCAGAGGCGCCGTTCACGTGGACCACGAGTTACCGTCCACTTTAATTTGGCTGCCCAAAAAAAGGGGGAAAAATAATAATAAATAATAATTTTTATCAATTTCTTCTCATTATTTCTAATAAAATTTGGTCATATATCATTGTTAAACTAAAATTTTGTAAAAATTAACCATCCAAACACTCCCTTATGCCTCTAAAACATGGGTAAGATTATTTATACTTTTCAAATTACATATTACATTCAATTTTTTTTTTTCAAGAGTGAAATTATAAAAATATTATTTTTAGTTAATCATATTTATTTATAATTTGAACAGACATAGTTACTCATCATAAATAAATTTTGTAAAATTTAACAAAAATACTGAGCTTAATTTGATTTAAGAAAATACATGTAAAATATTTTAAGGACTGCAATATCATTTATACTTTTAACAATTATATCGAAAATATTTTTTTACTCTAATTTCTAATTTGATCATTTTTTTACAAAAGTTTTGAGGAGCCAACACTATTATATGAAAAATTTTTAAAAATTATTAGGGTATTAAAGAATTTTTAAAATTTAAAGGGTTAAATATTATATTATATGAAAGAAATTCTTAAAATTTACATAAATAGTAAAATATTTGCAAAACGTAGATCGTGACCCCCACTTATCCCTTTTAGGACAACTGTCAACCCAAATTCAGCAGTGCCAAGCTACACGAGCAGTCTGTCAAAGAGACTTATAATTAATTATAAACATGTCATTATATCATAATTCTGGTTGAGTACCATCTTTTGCAACAGTGTCATCGATCTTACCCATTCTTTGATTGCAGCCTCGGCGGCTTCCTTGATTTCATGCAAAGCATCTTCAAAACACTTGGCTAGAAGTCGTGGGTTTGGGACAATGTCTTTTTGTCACCAGAATTTGCATGTCGGCTCCATCCCCAGAGCTCACCATGGGCATTGTGATTGCCTGCAATCACCAACAACCACTGGTAACCACCATAGCCAAACTGCTCATTATTTACTCACTCAAATCTATCACGCATTTACTCATTCGTTGGTGCTATGTTTGGAGCCAAGATTTCGCGAGAGAAAAGAAAAAATCTATAGAAGAAAATCAAACTGAAAAAATACTAAGAATACATAAAATCTCAAATACGTATTCTAGTTTAAACAGATTAAGAAATTATAATAAAATAAAAGCATTCATCAATATATCAATTTTTTTACTTTCTCAATTCTATGTCATTTCCTTGGTATTTTCCATCATAATCCAAACAGAAAGAAGAAAATTTAAATTTCTATTCATTTTCTTTTTTCTTAACAAATTTTTAATTCAAACATAGTATAAGAGTGTATTTACATTGGAGATTTGAAGAGAAAGGAAAAAGATAAGAAAGATGATAAGAAAAAGTGAAAGAGAAATATCAAATATTAAGTACGTAATTTCATAATTGAATAGATTAAAAAAAATAAAATAAAGAATGATTTTGTCACATTTTGTCTCGTCCATTAACTTTGTGCATTAGACTTTAACGGTGTACATAAATGTCTTTAGTTTTATAATACTTTATCTATTTTTATTACATCATATTAAAATAAATTATTTTATTTAAATATTTTATTAAAATTAAATTATTTTAAAAATTAAATTAATTAAATAATCAAATAGTTAAATTATTAATTAATTAAATTAATATAAAATATATTCCATTAAATTCAAAATATAATTTATTTAAAAAATGTATTTTCTTCCAATCTGCCCTACACACTTTCTTGCACGTTCTCAAGGAAAAAAATGGCAGAGAAGATGGAAAACCCAGTTCAAATCGAATGAAATGACTAAAACAGAACAAAATGCGATCCAACACATAATTCCACCTGTAATTTATCATGTGATCAACGAAGCATCACCATATTCATCAATCCAACCAAAAAGCATAGCAATCTCTCAAATAAATCTGCAGAAACAAAGTAAAATTGATCAAACAAATTCAAACCCACTTTCAAATTTCAACTCTAGAACCCTAAATCAGGATAGATTTGAAGAGCATAAATTAGCAGAACCAAAACAAAACCCTTCTCTTCCATGGTAGGACCCTTCCCTTCAACTTTCACCGGCTACGCGTTCCGACTGTTCTTTGGTCCAACACCGTTCTTCGAGCCGCCCATGGTGTTCGTTAGAGGTGTCAAACGTGCGTGTTGTGCCGTGCCGTGTCATTTAACTCCGTGCCAATTATGTTTCGTGCCGTACCATGCCGTGCCTTGTTTTACTTCATCGTGCTATGGTGTGCCATGCCGTACCGTGCTTTAGCAGTGTCGTGTCGTGCTATTTTTCTTTATCGTGCCGTGTCAAGCCGTGCCTTTTTAAATCGTACTGTGTCGTGTCGTGCTAATTAATTAATTCGTACGGTGCCGTGCCGGCTTGTTAAATTGGATTGTATCGCACCGTGCCTTTTTAAATCGTATCATATCGTGTTGTGCCCAATTAATTACTTCGTGTTGGGCCGTGTAACCTCGTTAAGTTAATCGGGTTGTGTCATGCCGTGTCTTTTTTTATTGTGTTATACCATTACTTTT
>QLOD02000029.1:2251231-2271179 GCA_003260245.2 Sideroxylon spinosum | reverse complement strand
GTCACAAATGAGTTCATTAATTAGAGACACAGGACCTGGCCTCTACTATGCAAATTATTGAGTTTCGCACCCCAAATAAAAAAACTCAAAAATTTTTTAAAATTTTTAACGCTCTTTGTATCATTTGTATTTTATAAATTTTTTATAAATTTATATATATATCTATATATTTCAATAAGCTTTTATAAACTCTCATAATATTTTTATAAATTTAAAAATTTATCAATAATTTTTAATAAATTTTAATATAAAACTATTTTGATAGATTCAAAAAAAAAAAACTGTTCAAATAAATTTTAAAAAAAAACTGATATAAAAATCAAAAAATTTTTATTATTGATATCTAAAAATCTATATTACAATATAAATCATTTGACGTGGCACATGTTTTATGTAGTATTAGGAGATAGGAATAACTTTCGTACTATTGATACGGATAATACCTAATAACTATACATTATATAAAAAAATTATTTAAATCATAAATTCTTTTACTATTTTTCGCGCTCCAAAACCCCACCCACCCCCAAAATCTATTATCAATCTCTAAGCGCATTATCAACTGTCCTATTAAAATATCCCAATCAAATCAGAATCAAACCCTCATCATTATAACTCCACTTCTAAAATTCGAAACTGGGTTAAGAGATAACGTAAGCAACAGTCCCTAAAAAAAAGAAAAAAAAAAAAGAACAAAAAAAAGAATGGATCAACTTAACCTTATTTAACCATCCCCTGCTTAATAACAATTGACATGCAAACGGCCCCCAGCTCCTTCAAATAGGCCACAGACGGTAAAAAAGGCAAATTCAAAAGGCGTCTATGCTCTGTTCTCTCTCCTCTTTCTCTCTTGTTCCTCCTCTCTCTCTCTCCGTATAAAAATCTTTTATTTCCTGCTAATCTGCAACTTCTCAATTGATTATACGGAGGCCACAGACATGGAGATGGAGGTGATGATACCGTCGCCGGCGCTCGATTTCAACTTCGACAGTGCATGCACTTCTCCATACATGACCGCTCCTTCAAGTCCTCAGCGACTCGGCGGCAACGTCTTCTTCAGCGCCCCCACCAGCCCCACAAGCGCCGCTTCCTTCCTCCGCGACTTCAACAGCTTCTCCGGCAGTCGCGGCGACGACCGCAGCTCCGGCGTCTCTCTCCCGTCAACCATTCCCTTCAATTGGGAAGAAAAGCCCGGAATTCCCAAAGCGAAGGACACCATTAACGGCGGCGAGAACGATTTCGAATTCGATTTTAGCGGACAGCTGGAGAGAACCTCGCTCTCCGCCGCCGACGAGCTCTTCGATGGAGGCAAGATCAGACCTCTGAAGCCACCACCTCGGTTGCAACAACAATTCACTGAACACGGAATCAACAATGATTCTCCCAATAAATCGCCGCGATCTCCCATCACGAGCAAGAAATTTTTCAAGGAAGCTCTGTCGCCGCGGCGTAAGAAGAAGAAAGATGTCGATCCCGATCCGTTCGCGGCGGCGATGGAGCAGACTTGCCAAGGAAGTAATTTTCGGGAAAATCGAGAGCGAGGGAGAGAGAGAACGCAGAGACAGAAACAGAAAGGGGCCGCCCGATCTCTATCTCCATTTAGGGTTTTTGACATCTTCGGAAGCGAAAGAAATCAAGAGAGTTCAACGACCAAAACAAAAACCTCTTCCTCGTTTTCGTTCTTGAATTCGGGTTGGAAATTAGGGTATAAAAAGTGGAGTCTGAAGGATCTTTTGCTGTTCCGAAGTGCGTCGGAGGGTCGAGCGACGAGTAAGCTGGAACCGTTGAAGAATTACTCGTTGCTGAAGAAGAAGAAGAAGAGTGAGGGGGAGGAGGAGGAGGAGGAGGAGGATGTGAAGAACTGGAGCTTCCGGTCGACGGAGAGTTCCGGTTCAGTGTCGAGACGGAGGGTTTCGGCTCACGAGCTGCACTACACGGCGAACCGGGCGGTGTCGGAGGAGATGAGGAAGAAGACCTTCTTGCCTTACAAGCGCGATCTCTTGGGTTGCTTGGGCTTCAATCCTGGAGTTCATGATGTCCTCGGTTCTCTGCCACGTGGATGATCCAGATTTCTCCATCTAATCTCTTCCCCGATCTAGACCGAAGCTCTCTCCCCCCACCCCCTATTTTTTTTTTTTTTTTTATTATTTGACGCTGTAGAAGCGTAAGTGTACGTATATCCATTTGTGTAAATATTTGTTTACGTCTACAAATTTATATAAAATTAATTATGTAAATTTTTATAAATCTTAATAAAATTTTCACAAACTTTTAAAAAATTCCACACAAAACATAAAAAAAATTCTCTATTAAAATCTGTTTAAATAAATCTTATTCTATCGGCTTTTCATTATTTTTTTCTTTCTTTTAGTGATTTTTTAATTACACTTTAAATATTAAAAAATAAATTTTATTTTAATTTTGATTTATATACCTTCAAACGGCCCCAAAAGAGAGAGAAATTTGGGGGGGAGGGAGAACAAATAGAAGGGGGAAAAAATATAAAATTCGATAAGATTGTATGTAGAGTAAGAATTTTTGCTGAATTTAAAGGAGAGTAAGAAGGAAAACTGTACGGTTAGAAGAAAAAAAATATCAAAGTAAGTTTTAAATTTGATTGATAATTTAACTGGTAAGACTTAATTTTTAAATTATGAGTGATAATTTAATTGATAAAATTTGAGGTTTATTTTCGGTTGGTCATTTAAACTTTCGGTGGTTATTACTTCAAGAATTCTTATGATATGTTTGTTTTAAGGATAATGAGATATAAAGTTTATTGAGGTAATTTTTACCCTCCATTAATATAATTGTAAGTAACAATTATTCTAACGTAACCATTATCCCCGTATGCGAGTAAATTTTTATTCTAAGGAGAGCTGGATAAAAGAGGTAATAAAAATTTCTATCACGTAATACTTACTCTCTCTATTAATTTTTATCCTTTCGAAACTTATACCATTTCAAACATAATATAATTATTACCAGATAAATTTACACTCTCATTCTAAACATAAATAACGTACATTTGTTATCCCAGTAACCATTACTCGGATAACAATTACCTCTGTAATTTTTTAATCACAAAAGTTTGATCCTGTACCAAATATATCTTTAGGGTCAACGAAGTGTTTACTTATTTGTAAGGCCGCAGAGATTGGTCTGGATAGTATTTAAAATATATATATATTTAATATTTTTAATTGAATGAATTAAAAAATGTAGTGACATAATTTTTTAAATATAAAATAAAATAAAAAAAATTTGTTAATGTATTAGTTTCTTAATTTTTTAAATTCTATAATTTTTTTCTCTCGTTTTCTAGAACAACATATGCAAAAGAAAGAATTTTATGTCACTATTCATTTCTTTTTTTTTTTTGTACAAACCTTTCATCTTTAGATTGTGTTTGGAGTAAGATTTAGTAAGGAAAAAGAAAATGAATGGTAACAAATGATGAAAATTTAGATTTTTAAATATAACCTTATCTGAATCGATTACAAAATACAATACGATAAAATATATTTATCAATATATTAATTTTTTATTTCATTTATTTTAATTTCTTAAATTTTATAATTTTTTATTTTATCACAATTTAATTAAGAAAAATAATTTTGAATCACCTTTCTTTTAAGTAAATATATAAGTTTAAAATTTTAAATTATTAAAAATTATTTTCTCGAAAGAAATATGCGAGTGAGAGAGAAAAAAAAAATTAGATAAACATAAAAGAAAATAATAAAATACTAATCTACACAAGTCTGCCTTTACGCGTGGAATATAGTGTGTAATGTAAACATGTCTGCCTTTACTCTTGCAATGTGGTGTGTAGTCTATTTTTGTATCAGGTCAAGCGAATAACATAATTGTACTTAGCATATGTCTGCAAGGAATGAAAGTTATTATTCGTTCTGATTTGGCACCAACTGTTGTAATCTTGTGCTATATACACATATATATAACAAATTAAGTGAAAACCGACCCTCATAGTATTGGAGGATTCTCAATAAGTTCATCGTCCCCCATGGTTTTGTCTGCCAACAAATGTGCAGATAGAGGCTGCGTTTGGAGAGTTTAAAAAAAAAAAATCAAAAGTATAATTTTTTTGAGGTTTAAAATATAAAAAATTGTTTTGAAATGATGCTCAGTTATTTGTGATCGATTTAGTATAAAATTATTAAAAATTATATAAAGTGACATGTGGTAAAATTTTAGTGGAGAATCTTAAAAATTATTAGAGTTATGTGAAACTTTTTGATACAAATATAAGTACAATTTTTTAAGAAAATCTGGCAAACCCATTGGAACACGTTATTTTGGCCTGTTCCAACGGATTTTGAGAATTTTTTAAAAGAATTTGAAATTTTCTAGAATTTGAAAAAGGTAAAACTTTTGAAAATTTTTGAGTTTTTTTTGGTATTCCAAACGAGCGCATAATGGACCAAAATTGTAAGGAGAAACTAAATTATAAATAATCTCGTAAAAAATAGCATTCATAAAAATAAATAAAGGAAAAGGAGATTCTTCTAGCAAAAACCTGACTAATTTGGGATTAATTGACTTAAATTATGTTGAACAAATATTTCTGCAATTTTTACTGATAAAAGTGTATGGTTTAGGTTGAGTAAAACATAATCTTAGCTAGATTTTTGAAAAATTTTCGTGAAATTAATCAAGAACATGGAAAACTATAATTATGGTGGGGTTTTGCTTTTGTTAAGCGATAGTCTTTATTGTAACCAAAAGGACCTACCAGCCTAGGGTGCTAAAAAGCTACCTTTATAAAAAAAAAAAAAGGCCAAGTATGCTTAAAGGGAGTTGAATTTGTTCTTGGGTTTTATACCGGTCTTTAAGAGATTTCAGTGTTTTTTATCATTTTCTTTTATATCAAATAAACCCTTAAAAAGAATGATGATTATATTTGTAATTTTAGCATATATATAATTTGTCATTATATAAATGTTTGAGTTATGCTGAAATTTATTTTCAAATAATTATTGCATATATTAATTTTTGGTGTAATGCCTTAATAATTGTGCTCTCGTGTGGTAATTATTATTTTTACACAATTAAAAAAAATAAAGATAACTAAGAAGAAAATAGATCAAGAGTAATGAGAAGTTGAGGGATATGAAGAGAAAGGAAAATGTATTACAACCTAAAAAAACAAATATTTTTATTTTTTATTCAACTATTAAGTTGCGTTTGATATCTAATAAAATTTTAAAAACTTAACAAATTTTTAAAAATTATTTACTTTTTATTTTACTAAATAAAACGAATTTATATTTTATCTTTTTTTATCACTCCAAATATAAATTGATTACTCAAGCATTTTTTCACATTCAAATTTTCTTTCTTTCTTTTTTTTTTTTTTTTTTTGGGATGAAATTAAGCTTGAAGCAATAAGCTTTGCGTCTCTGATGCCTCTTTGAGAAGACTAGGAGGACAGGGCAAAAGGCTTCTTGAAAAGCGAAAGTTGCAAAAGTCAAATGTAATTATGAGAAAATAAGAAAACATTGCAAATTAAAGGGGGAGCAGAATTAAACAAAAGTGATTGGTGATTTCCACCGTTTTCTTTCAAAGTCAAAATTACACTTGATTACGTCAAACGTGGTGATTGAATTGTGTAAATAATTTAGGCCCGGTTTGGAGCTTGAGATATATGGTTAGTAGTTTAAAATAATTAAATTCATCTTTTACATTTTAATCTTTTTTAAAATCTTCAACGATAAAAATATCAAATTAACAAAAAAATTAAAAAACTAACTATTAAAAAATTAATTTTTTCCTTCAAAAAACAAAAAAAAAATAAAAAAAGCTAACTTTTTTTTCCTCCCAAACCTTATATTTGTATGAACTTGTTTTAAAATGATAAAACCCATACTCATCCAAACCATTCAAATATTCTGATTATTGTATATCATTGCCTCAAGTGTATTAAGAGATTTCTGTATGCTCATGTCGGTTTTAGACAATTCTTGTCATCACAAGAAAGGACACAATCCCTCTTACATCCTTGAAATGTACCTCAAACTTGATGAATCAATTAAAAGGCGAGCTCTAGAGCTTCTCTTTCAAATTCAAATACAGCGTACAGAAGTTCCACGTTGGAGCCTTAGAAAGGCAGTAGAATGGAAATACAGAACTATGGAGATAGATCTCTAGTCACAAAGGCTGTTGATCAGATAGCAAGCTATATGTTGTTGATCTTACATTGTTCACGTTACCTGCGTCCAAGGTACAAAGGCAAAACATATCAGCTGAAGCCCATCCCCTCTTGACTAATAAATGGAAGGTGTGCCATTCATTATGAACTGTAATTCTTCATGATCAATGGTATGGAAATGAATTTCATCAATCATACATGGGTTTAGAGGTGGCCATGAATTGAGCTACTCCAGCTCAATTCATGGCCTTAACGAATTCGATTTGTAGCTTGTTTAAAATTAAACTTGAGCCTAGAAGTGTTTTAACTCCAAAGCTAGTGAGCCGGTTCAATAAACTAATATATCTATTTAGAATTCTTTTTTGTTTAATGAAGCCATGCCAATTTGATTTAGTTGAACTATTTGTTTTGAGATATATTTTCCGACCAAAACAAAATGTCATTGTGGTTAGTCAAGCAACTTAGGAGCCAATCTCGATCCCAAATTGTTCTTTATTGAGCTAAAATCTAGCCCATGCAAAAGACGGAGCCCAGTATTAACAATATGAGCCAAGCTCGAATAAGCCAAAAGTCATGCTCGGCTTGGTTTGAATCCACCCCTACATGGGTTGTTACCAAGTGCAATTCAAATCCCAATCTGACTTGGCAGAATTCCAAACCCCCATTCTCTATCTCGTTAAAAGAATTTCCATTTTATTCAATGTTTACAAACACAGAGTGTGCTTTTCTACCATGCATTCTGAAAAGTAGCATAAGTAAACCATACCTCTCATTATAATAGGACGAGAAGTGTTTGCTTGCAGGTGCAATTTCATCAATCAGTGTTTATAAAGACCAAGTAATGATTTCTCTCTCTCTTCAACTCTTTTCCTTGCAGCCTCCCTTGCTTTAACTGCAGCTGCTTCCTCTTTAGATAGAACCTTCTTCTTCTCATCTTGCCTCTTTCTCTTAGTGGTAAGAGATGATGGAGCACCCTTAACAGATCTCATGGGATTTAGAGGAGCTGAAACAACTCGTCCGGGTGGGGCCCCATTTTGAGATTTTGCACTGTTTTCCGAAACTGATCCTCCCTCTGCAGCTGCTGACAATGATTTCTTCAAAATTGTCTTTTTTTGTACTGAATCCGAAGAAGCCTGACATGCAGCAAGTGCCTCTTCCCGCGTAACCCACTTGCCTGTTTCATTCCATGGAAGCAAATAATACCATAAGCACTCAAAATCAAGGACCACTTGTTAGGAGGAACAGAATAAATCAAGTAAATCCAATTGGACTGTTCAATACCTAAAGCATCAGTATAGTAGAAGCCAGAGTTTGGATCGTAATAACAACCATTACTTTGATTATAGTAATAGCCTGAAGAGCTGTCAATTTCCCACTCTGTCATCATTCACACACATATATATTCAGTCAAAGAGCAACACAGATAAATTATTACTTTTAACATTCTAGTTTAGGATTCAAGTTCTGAATTTCCCATCAATAACTTTATGAAACTGAGTAAGCACTAAATCAAATTTAAAAAAGTTTAAACCAACAATTTTTAGTTGGAAAAGCACTGAGCTTACATTTATAAATAAACCTTTACCAGTCAAGTCCAACTATGGTCCAGCCATAAGAAGACACCTCTTGTTTGGTTTTATTGTTACCAAACAGTTCATTGCATCCACGTTCCAGACAAACTGCTACCCAAGGAAAGAAAGAACTGTTTGAAGTGCCCCTGTGTGGCTGCAAATGACAGATGCAAGCCAAGTGTTGGGTGCTTCAAGCTCAACTTGATTGAATTCAAATGAATAAAACTCCCACTCAACTAACCCCAAAAAGCTCAATTTTTTTTTTTTTTTTCCACACATTTGTCCAATTTAAGCCTCAAAATTAGCTTATCTCCGCTAAAAAACCTACAACCCTAAGTTCAAGATTGCAACATACTCCCAGATCCTACCCAATTCAACTTTCCTCAGTTTATGTTTATTCCCAGCGCCATTCCCCCCCCCCCCCCCCTTTTTTCCCCTCATTTCTCAAAGAGTTCTTATCACAGATTGGTATTATGACTGCATGACGCCTACATCAACCATCCGTCAATGTTGGTCAAGCTTGGATTATTTAGCAATCAAACTCAGAAGTTCTAATTGAGCTCAGTTCTTTTGTTGGAGAATAAGCCTGAAAAAGTTTTCCAGCAAGCTGACCTTGAGCTTCTCAGCATGCAGCACAATTAATTTAACAGAGGAGGCACTATGCCTACCTAAAAGAGATTAGGACCATACAAGCTGCCGCAAGATAACTCCAGCATCAAATTTCCAAGCTGGACCTTGTTGGTAAAAGAGATCTTTAAAAAGGAAAATTCCAAAGATAAGTCCTATGACAATACTCAATAGTCAAAACCAGGGGAATGAGGTGCATCCATGAGGCGCAGGTGGCAAAAAATGTGTAAAACATAAAAAATATAAATGTTCTACCTCCAATTGGAAGTGCAGCCCCTTGACCATCCTCTTGAGCAACTAACTGACTAGCATTAGAATCTCTCGCCTCCCGGAAAGTTGATACATCCTTCTGATAGCTACGCTTAGCTTTCTGGCAGCCATTTAGGAAAGTTACAATCAAGCATCAACACACATGATCAATAAGTAAGGACATATAGCTAATGCAACAATATGTTTGCTCAACATATATGAGCAATGAAGATAAAAATTAATGCATCAATACAATATGGCTCTTAACAGAGCAGAATGGAGAAAACAGAATCCATGATTCCAACCTCCTTCAATTGGGAAAAGGCTAAGTTGAGTATTATTGCATCAATACAGGTGGGCGATCGACAACATATTTCATTCTAAATTTCAAAATACTTCGTGAATAATGACCAAAAGTTACCACCGTGAAACGATTGAGTTGGGAAAAGTTCCCAAGATATAATTACAATGTAATGCATAATTTAAGAACTAAGAAGAAAAAATACATGAAGAATTTTCTGGGATACTAACACGATTACAACATTAATAAAATTAATATTCAACTTACTTCTCAAAAGAAAAAAAAAGGAATAATAATATTTGACTTCAAGCTTTCAAAAAGGATATATTCAAAGAGGAATAAAGAGCCCCACTGAATACAGCTATGTTGATTAACTTTTTCTGACCTTCCCTCCTAATCAGGCTGAGTTCGATGACTTTGTTTGGTCTCAAATTTCTTGAATAAAATCACTGCTATGATTATTACCTTTAGAACATTGATCGATATTTCACATGATTTAGTGTTTACCACACCCAATACCTATGTTCTCCTTCTCCCACAAAAGCCAATGCAACAGGTTCTCAGAACAGTTAAATGAAAGGAACAAAAAAAGTGACTCATTTATTAAGCAGTGATACATTACCCCCCCCCCCCCAAAAAAAAAAAAAAAATATGACTTAACTTCTAAGCTAGAGTTGGTTTATCATGACAAGCTTGTTTCATCTTTTCCCACTAAATAGAATTCAGCGACATGGTCTCCTAGTGTTACAGACCACCACCATAGACACAGCCAGCACTGAATCACAACAAAATATACACACTACACATGGCAAAAACGTCGTTGTTTTTTTCCCCTTTTTTCTTGTACTGACGAGAAGGTTGAAATAGCAGAATGAACAAGCAAAAACAAGAAAATGCCCATATTTACTTGTAAGTTTGGGAGGGATGATAAATATTTGCAAACAAATAGATGCAAATGAAGGAAAGAAGAATCCTAGTTAAATTAAGCGTGCTGACTTCTATAGAAGAAAACAGTATACTTCTGCAAAGCATGTCAAATTTTATAGCAAGTAAATAAGATGGATGAAACACGCACATAAATGAGCATGGTGGTGAGGATGATCCTAAAATGGATGTATGATCAAATGAAAAAAATTAAAATAAAAAATGAATATATCCAAGAAAATTGAGGTGACAGGAATAGGTGATAAAAAATTTGTTAAGAGAAGGACATTAAATGTTTTGATCATGCCAAATGTAGACCTAGAGATGTACCCATAAAGACCAGTGATTAGATCTAAGTAAAATGTGTATCCGATCCCAATTAGTTTGGGATCAAGGCTTTTTTGAATTGAGTTGAGACTTGACTTGACTACAAAAGAAATAGTTGGCCCTTTCTTATTAAATATTTAACTTTGTTCAATTAGATATTTCTTCTACTCCGCATGCGTCGCATATAATGGAGCATTGGCCCCTTCTATTTCCTTAATAAATAGTACCTAATGAGCACTGCCCCCACTACAGCCTTGAAGAAATAAGTCACTGAAAGTTTCACCATGTAAAGGTGAAAAGGTGAATAAACATGGTGTTCATAGTTAAAACAAAATTTCACAAACAAAAAGAAACATTCCCAGTTTTGTTTGGCCATAATAATCAAATAAGAAAATGATATCATGCCAATTTTAAGTATCTCACAATTTTCTCCACTAACAAATATTCCGTGTACATAGAGCTAATTACAACCATTCAAACTACCAGTAACGATGGATAAGTTCATTTAATCTACTGTTAACAGAAAACTGCTCTTGACTAGAACTTACTGCTTCAATTTGTTCAAGGGCACGAGCTGCTTCTTTTTCTTCCTTCTCTTTGGCAGCCTTCTCTTGCCTCATAGAAGCAAGCCTCTTGGCAACATTATCCTTGTGACGTTGACCAAGCTCATGGTTTCGGATGCTAGCTGGATTGTTGGATATGTAAATTTTGCAGAAGTCGCACCATTTGTTACCCTGACTAACCCAATACTGGAAAGGGGAGTGAAAGAGGGGTACCCAATCAGATAAAAAAATTAGAAAGGTAAATAGAAATTTATATAAGCTTAATTGGACTTAATATTATCAGCGGGATTAATTGGAAATTTTCAAAATAAGAATAAAATTACAATGGCACAATCAAATGGACATGAGATTTTAAAAAAAGAGCTAAGCATTATAATATATTGAGAGAGAGAAAGAGAGAGATTTTGGTAAAACAAGGAAACAAATTTGGACCAAAAAAAAGGAAACAGTTTCATAATCATTAGAACCTAAACCAAAGAAGAAGGAAAAAAAAATTATAATCCACAAAAATGTTTGGTTCATGAAAATTCAAGATGCCAAGAAAAGCACAGAATTCCCAGTTTTCCACTTTCTTTAATTTTTGGATCTTCATCACCATGGAATAAGGCCAACCATATAAAATGAATGAATTTGTTGGCCCCTCCAAGCAGGCTAGTACCCAAATCAACTTCCATCGGACGCTCAAATGCAACCTCCTCAATCTACTTCATATTTTGGGTTTCCACTATTTTATAGGAATTTGGGACAAAATTCTCTATATCCTTTATAAATTCGTGCTCATATTACATATAACAGCAAATTAAAAAAAAAAAAAAAAAATTACGAGGGGAAAAATAACAGGAAGAAAAACATTAAAATTTGAATTTAAGTTCTAAATCAAAGGAATTGCACAGAATAATACATAAACGAAGAGAGAGAAAAGGGAACGATACCTCCGTCATAGCTTCGAATTGGATCTTCTTGCCGCTGTTGGTGATTAAAGAGAAGTGTCAAAATCTAGTGCAAGATTGGAAATTTACCGAAGAATGGAATTCGCTTAACGGAGAATGATTGATTATTAGTCGTCGAACTTCAAATTGATAGATGGATGCAATATTAAACCCTAATAATCTCTACCCCCAAAATCCTTTCGCTTGCACGGTTCTAGCCAAACAGGAACTAAGTCCTGACCAAAGCTATCTTCCATCGTCTAGTCACTGCCAGTCCATGTCAAGCATGGGTTCGGGCCCTTTAGTCGAAGCCCAATTAAAACAAAGCCCAATAGCTCTCGCTCCAACGCTAGTCACTGCCAAACCGTTTTCGATGGAATATATTTGGAAAAATAAATAAATAAAAAATAAGAGATTTCATCCCTCGTTTACGAGGTTTTTTTTTTTTAAGAAAAGAAAAAAAATAAAAAGAAGTAAAAAAAAAATAGAGTTGGTGTTAAAATTTTAAAATTTTCATCTTCATTTTGACATCTAATATTTTACAGCTGTTTCAATATTTTTCTATTTAATTTTGTTTGGTTACTTATAAAAATATATTTATTTAAAAAAAATATATCACACCCATGGTATATCCGTTTACATCTAATTAAATACCTTTAATTAATAATTATTCGTTATTTATTATTTGAGAAAAATTTTTAATTCTTAATTTAATTTTAAATGTAATAAATAATTTAACGAAAGATACATAATATGTATCCCGTTTCTAGTATTTTAAACCAAATCAATTTTATTTTGATTTAATTAAAAATTATATTTTAATTTATAAATTTTTAAATTAAAATAATATTACTTTAATTAATCAAATTATTCACTCGAACTCAACAAGTATATATCGAGCCGTGCCCCTTCAGGACAAAGGTTAATTAGTAAAATTTTGTTAGCGGATAAAAATCTGGAATTTTACATTCTACTTCATTAGCCAAAATGAAAGACCAGTCATCCCTCTGATGCTGATTTCAATGTGGATGACATATTTTCTTTTAAATTTCCATAATTTTGAATTCCAGGGAATGTTTTTCCACTCTGTTCAAATTTAATTCAAAAAAACAAACCGACAGGAAATTCCTTGCCACTTTGGAAGGAAATGAAGCACATTCAATTGTATCTATCCCGTGGGGTTTGAATAGGTGACAAACAAACAGACTCTATAGATGAAGAATCAATGAAGTGTTTGAATTACAATCTTCTACCCACGTAGGAACACTCAAAAACTGTAACTCTACACTCTCGCGCTGCATGTCGCGGCTTGAGATGGAGCAACAACCTGACAAGCAGACAAATTCAGGCGAGTTCTAGAGCGATATCAAATTATTGCATGTTCCCAAACTTCCCAGAGTTGTGCCAGAGACTATAAAAACAAAGCACAGCTCCTGTAAACTAATAATATGACCAACTTCATCTGGCCAAACAAGCAAAACACCCATGAGAACCCATTTTTTTTTTTTTTTTTTAAATTCCCAGGCATGTTTTGATTTCATTGCGACTTTGGAAGGGTTCTGCTGGACATGCCGTGCAACAATCTGACAAACCCGAGAAAGCTAAGCTTTCCATCCGTATGCCTTATCCAGTCGTTGAGAACTGCATGAACCGGAACTGAGGGGCTCAGGCCAAGTTCCTGAAATGATGCATCAGCCAACATATTAGTCTACTTTTGCAGGATGGCCGTCCATATAACCATATGTTAATGATGAAAAAGATACTACACTGAATCAAATAAAGATATAGAAATAGTTTCAGTATACAGTCTGATATTTCTGAGTCGAGGCCTCTTAGAAAAGCAAGAAACAAATGAATTTTTTCATCCATTTTCCAGTCACATTCTTCCCAATGCAGTTTATGCGTTGGTTTGATATAAACGGCAAATCAAAAATCACTATGGAAAGCTGCCCCTCTCCATCCCACACAATGCAAGAGAAGAAGGGGGGGGGGTGCCATTAGTGTTAGAAAGGGATACAAATGTTAAAAGAGAGAAATAGTACGTGTACCCTTCCCACTACTCCCCTCCACTCCAAACTAAACATGGCCACCACAATTTGCCGCAAAATTCTATAACTAGTAAGCAGATTAATAGAAAAAGCTCAATTAAGCAAAAGGGTAAAATCTTCTCCAAGCTTCATAAGATTTTGTAAGTTTGTAACAATGCCAGCTTGTGCGACAAGCGGCAACGCCCAATTCTAATGGTTGGATTTATGGGATTCACCACCAACACTCTATAAGTTTTTGGTGGAAAATTTTGTTGCATAGTAATTTGATTCCCCTCAATACAACTCACTGTCATAGAAGTGCCTCTCATACCTACCATCATCTCACTCCCCTGTAATGCCTAAATGCTTTCTTTGAGATACAAGAAAACTCAACTTACCGATGCAAGTTCCTCAATGATAATAGTCCTGTTTCCAGCCTTATCAAAAATTTCATATGCACAATGAGCATGTTGATCCCACCGATCAAGTGCCTCCAGCTGATAAACACTTAGTGCGGCTGCACAGAATTCTCCAAAATCCATTCTTCTGTATTGCAGTGCATTTAGCTGCCGGGATGAAAATCACCTAGTTACAAATATTACGGGTATACGAAATCATGGAACAGCCACACAACCAATCAACAGTTATGTCAATACCGAGGAAAGAAAATCAGGGATGCGAGACTCCTTCATTGCGTCTGTCGAATTTTTCATGAGGGCCTGCTAAGAACAAAAAGAATTAAAAATACTTTTCTACCTTTCAATTAAGTTCCAGACTTAAATAAAAGAAACTAACCATCCTAATACTGTCAAACGTTATGCTGCCATTTTTGTTTGGCTCCAATAATGCAAATTGCTCCTTCAGATAAAAGAGTTCATCTGCAGCCAATGTCTTCGATAATGCCTGCCAGGAAATATACATATTTGAATGAACAGTAAAAGTTTCTAAATAATATGCTAAAAGAATTAACTGTACACCAGATAATTGAATCTCACATCCTCCTACTCCAATCCAAAATCAAAAACCCAAAGAAATTCGACTGCTGCTAGCCACTAGCCAGATTGTCATCCCCTGCCAGTCGCAAAGGGGAAGCAGAAAGCTCAATCCTAGTCCGAGCATGGGTGTGTGTGCCTGACAACCATCCCTTATAAGAGAAGCTAGGTTAAGACATCTAGGGCTTATCACTGACAAGAGCACTTCCAAGAAATGCTGGCCAAGTGCTTTAACAACAGGAACAAAACATGCATGTACATAAGATGTATTTGGCTGAGAGTCTGAAACAGGTCATGCACAGACACTGAGTTTTTGAGTATACATCCCATTATCATAGAGAAGCATGGAGATTAGTTCCTTTTTGTATTGGGTGGTTGATTTGGGAAGAGGGAAACGAAGGTTATTTTTGAAAATTGAAGCACCTACAACCTAGATTGATTCTTTTTTTTTTTTGGAGGGGGGTATACTAATTGGTTTAGGAGAAAATAGATCTGAACGTGCATTATTTTTCATTCTTTATAGATCATATGAGTCAAAACATGGATAAAACACCACAAAACACACGTTAAGTGAACTCTGCTAATCATGTGGAAACAATTTCTTCACATTTCAAAAACACAACAAAAAGGAAACGCAATATTAGTTCCATGCACAAACAAACGAGGACAAAGAATCATATCTTATAATAAGCAGAGTTGATATGTTCTATTTTTCATATTATTTTACTGTTCTAATGATATACACACCCTTAGAGCAGCCTTACGCAAAGATGAAGATCGCATATAAGCCTTCATGAGTTTGAATATAAGAATATCGAGTGGGACCCTTGTGTCATTATAATTGCGAATCCAAGGATGACCTGCAAACAAAATGTTAAGGGCAATGCAAAAAGAGAATGGTAGAATCCTAGCATTTTGATGGAAAGGAGACACTTGCTTAAAGCCTTAGCAGCACTCATTCTTTTCCGTGGATCTTTATTTAATAGATGCTTAACAAAATCCTTTGCCTCCGAAGATAAAGAAGGCCAAGAAGCTTCATCAAAACTAGGATCAGCCTTCAGGACTGCCCGAAAAATTCCAGACTCGGTTCGAGCCCAAAATGGACGACTGCCACATAGAAGAATATATGCTATAACTCCTATGCTCCACATGTCAGCCTCTGTACTGTAAGATCTATGTAAAACTTCAGGTGCCACGTAGTACGCACTTCCAACAATATCATTAAGCCTTTCATCTGCAGAACAGTAAGCAACAAAGCTTATATCCAAACTCCAAACACCGAGGAGGAAGATATTGATAGACCCATATGATCAAGCTAAAAGAAAACGAACCTGGTCTGACAAAATCTGATAAGCCAAAGTCTATAGCCTTTAACTGGGAGTTCTCATCCTTGGATGTAAACAAAAAATTCTGACCCAGCAAATAACTAAGCGCAGATCACAACAAAGAACTCACAAATTATACTGTCAGAACTAGTTATTGAAATACCACAAAAAGAAATACCTTTCAGATAATATGATTGTAGTAAATGAACAAAGTTACAAAGTAATTTTTTAAGATTAGATACACAGTGCCGATAAAAATAATACTTCAGAGTCATCTCACTCCCTTCTTTCTTCTTCTTTGGAAAAAGTAAATATTTTTTTAGACAAAGCAGCAGGGGATCACTACATATACAATACAAACAGCCAACAAAAACCAATAATTAAATTTCCCTATGCTCTACCAAAGACAAAAACCCAATACCCATACAGATCTGGTTCCCCACCCCGTGAAAGCTACCCATACAAAATAGATTAAAGCTACGCATGCAAACTAGTTGAATGACAGAAGCAGCATGGTACAACCCAGTAAATCAAGTTGAAGACTTCAACCCAATGTTGATTAAACAGATACTTTGTACGTGCTCATAATGAAATTAAGATCCGCTATTTTGGATCAGAGCACAGTTATCTAGATGGCTCCAATACCAACACATGTAAATTGTGTTCCCTGTGCACACACGTCTATGAGAGAGAGAAAGAGGTGCCTTTACAGTACATCAAATGCCTAATTTACATAAAAAAGATAAAAATAAGAATACTTTTCACCTCTAGTTTTAGATCTCGATGGACCACACCCTGGAGATGACAAAATGCAACAATGTTTAGAATCTGTACCATGATAGCCCTTGTATCATCCTCCGAGTATTTCCCACCCCTATAATGAAGGAGAATATTGATATTGCTCACAAAATAAACATTCAAATTAGTAACAGAAAGAATGATTAAATTCAGCTGAGTAGCCATGTAACTGTATATTAAAAAAGCCATAAAGAACAAAAGTAAAATTTCAACATACTAACAGAATAAACACCTTGAAAGTATTCTATCCAAAAGCTCTCCCCCTTCACATAACCTGAAATATGCACAATATCAAATTATTAAATAAATTAATGTTTAATAATAAATGTGGAAGTCTAGCACTCCAACATTAGCTTTTTCTTTTGTTTCCCGGTTGTTTCTAAAAATAACTGAGTCTAATAGCAAACATATAACATAGGAATTTAGAATAAATAGACAAAGCTCAAACAGCAACCCATTTCTTTGAGCTTACTCCATTACTATGTAGACATTATCGTGGTCTTCAAATGCATCATAGAATTGCACGAGATTTGCATGTCCTGTTAATGCTCGTAATATTTTCACCTCCCTTCTCACATCCTCAATTGCAATAGCTGTTGTCATCTAATACAAGGATATGCATAGAACATCATCAGAATACAAGATAAGAGGACTAGCAATCACACTATCAGTTGAGAACTATCATTTCAAGACCACATGGTACAACAAATAACGAAGGAAAAAGGTCTATGGAATGCAACACCTCTAATTAGTAACAAATAAAACATGCAGCATCAAACAACTAAATTATCAAAGAACCATCAAAACACTAGCCCAAAAGCTGAGATACTTGAGCAGAGCAGAGAACTTAAATGGGGAAACCCTTGAACCCATTCTCTGTTCACAAGTCCTCTGCTGGAGGAAAATCACTATGCTAGACAAAAAGAAAATTTTTACAGACCCATTAGGGAATCTTTAAGAATGTTGTAGCACAACAATCCATAGTCAACCAACACTAATTTATGATTATCTGCCTGGTTATGTGTTTGACTGACTATTTTGTGAACTTTATCTACTTATGATGCAGAAGAATTTATCCTAGAAAGTTTTTTATTTAGGGTAAAAAAATAAAATCCAACATGCAGAGAACCCCTTCAGCATAATAAAAATTCAATATTTGGATCAATCTAACATCTTCTCTCTTATTCCTTCAAGTAATAATGGGTAATCTGCTTTAATTTCATGCTTTTGATTACATCAAATCCTTTTCTGGTGGAAAACTACACCCTGAAGAAATCATCCCTCACATTATCTGGCAAAATCGCTAATGAGTATTTCTTGTTTGATTTGAATCCATAAATCATCACAGTGCATCCATCCCTCAAAGTTAGGGTCAGAAAATCAAACCTTTCACCTTTTCCACAAATAGACCACAATAACAGGGGGTATAAGCTCAAAAAGGGAATGGAACCCAAGCCAGTGATGAGCTTCAGCTATACCAAATGTTAAGAGTGGACGGTGGATCTACGAATGCTTTAAAATTTTGGGTTTCAGCTATTGATTCAATAGCAGACATGAACGAAGACCCCCCCCCAAAAAAAAAAAATCCCATGGTTGATTTGAACAATCAATTGCATTCAGAGTCAGTCAATTTTTGGTTGCTTTTGTTTATGTTCTTTTATGTTTTAACAATAGCAAAGGCTACTTTAGTAATCTCTAATTTGTTGGACACGGACTAGCACAGAAGTCCATGATCCTACTTTGGGTCGACGAGTGTTTTCCTTACCTGTATTTTTGTAGGTCTGTGATAGTAATAGCACTCAAAGTGTTGAGATATCACACTTTACGTCCAAGTTTTGGTTGGCAAAGAAGTCATCCTAAAATTTATTGATGTTTAAGAAACATCTTTACCAGTAAAATTAGTTTTGACTTCCAAGATGTGAAATTTTGCTACCTGTTTCATAGGTGAAACTCATAGAATACAACTCAACTCAACCCATCTCAACAGAACAAACTCCTGGTCCCAAAAGAGTTGCACCAAAGGTAAAATTCTAAATTGTACGCCTTTTGTTCATTTAGCTATACATGTACATCCACTGAAAAAACCATATCATAGCCCTAAAATTATAGTCAGCCAAGCCTATAAATACAAAAGCCTTTGCTGGTCCTTGATTTTTCAATTGCACTGTTGTATAAGTAGACAGTTATTATGCTTTTAAAATTTTGAACTAAAAGAGTTTCCTAATCAAAAAATCTTATAAACAAGTAAGCTGTTCACTAACTGTGTTTCACGCCAAAATTCCACTGCAGATTTGCCGGGCATTGAAATCAGGATCCAAAATTTGAAAGCTCAACTGTTTAAATCCTGTGGAGCCACATGATGTGTGCAAGCATAAATTAAAGAAAAAATGAAAAGAAAAGAAAAAACAAAAAAAGAGTAAGAAAATTTTGGATGAAAGCCAAGAGACGGAGTAGTAGATTAGGAGGAGATCGCAGCCAAATAGAAGGGTGAGGCATGAAAAATGGAACAGTGAAAATTGCATATCTAATTGATTGAAAAATAATTTGTAAAAAGAGTCAAAAAAAAATCAGATTGGAAAATAATTTGTCATTCAAAAAATCATTTTAGTACTGGTGAAATTTTAAGAGGGCCTCAAAACTTAGTAACATGGAATTGAATTATTCTGAGTTAACATTTAAGGAAATGATAAATCCACACCTTTATTAGTTTTCCCACTCTAAGTTATTTTTTTTTTTCATTAAAGTTATTTCGGAGTGGGAAAAGCTTCCAAAAGAGTGCAAATCTCCACAGCCTAACATTCAACAACAAAATATATAGTATAGACAAATATAGATAGATATGTTTATAGATAGAGAATGCTGATTGCATTGATTTTTTTATAGCACCGTGAGTGTGCCATTTGGGCGATGTTTGGTGTAACGAAAAGCAATATAAAATTAGATAATTTATGAGATTGTAATGAGATGAGAAGTGAATTGTTTTTAGAAATTTTAGAATTAACGGTATTCGAATCTTCCTCAATGACGAGCAACAACAGCAGCCCAAAGGGAAAAAAATAAATAAATAAATTGTCTCATAAGACGCTAGTGTCCAACAAGAAACATTAGTTAACCATATCCCCATATATATATATATATATATA
>QLOD02000029.1:2235795-2246395 GCA_003260245.2 Sideroxylon spinosum | reverse complement strand
CAATTATTCCCTTCAGAGTTCCTTTATTATTTTTCATATTTTAACATGGTATCAGAGCCATGGTAAAATATTTTTTTCTATTTCTTCACAACCACTACCAGAACAACCAATCTTAGTTTCTGTGCCATTCTTGGTGTCTCTAATCTGAAATTTTATTATACAGTTGGATTCCTCTCCTCACCTCGAGTCCAACCATATAAAATTCACCGTCCCAAGCCACCGCACACGCCTCCACGCGCGGCCTAAACTTTCTGGTTCTCTGGTCCACGCGCCGCCACTCTCAGGTATTGTCTCCCAATCGCGGCTTCAACCCGCGCCGGTCTCCCCCTCTGCAGCTTCAACCCGAGCCGCTTCCTTCGCTCGCGGCTCCCGCCTGAGCCGTTCTCTTTGCCGCGGCTCCGCTCAAGCCAAAGCCCTAAGCCATGCCTTCTCGTCGGCTGAACCGGCTAAATCGGTCCTCCTATTTCTCTGGCCCGGTTCAGTGTGTTCTGGACCCTTGTTTGACCGGTTCAGACCGGTTCCCAAGGCTTTTGATCTCTTGGTTCCAGTTCTGATTTCTGATTTGCCAGATTCTGCTTCTACAGTACACTTCTTAGTTCACTATTCTTTATGGAGCGTACCGAGACTGCCCAACTTATCACCATCCTTCTCTCCAGTCCTAATTATCTACTTTGGGTTCATGCCATGTCCAGTTTTCTCAAAGGCCACAAGCTTTGGTGTTATGTCTCTAGTGATATCCGTCCTCCACTCAAAGATAAAGATAAATCAGATGCTAAGTTTAACGAGCGTCTTGACGAATGGGACAGCAAGAATCATCAAATCATTACCTGGCTTTGCAACACCTCTATTCCTTCTATTGGATCTTAGTTTCATCGTTTTGAGACTGCCAAAGAGGTTTGGGATTTCCTTCGTTCTCGCTACACTACTGATGATCTTGCTCATCAATATCAAATTTTGGCCCAACTTCATCGCCTTCGTCAAGAACCTGGCCAATCCATTCATAGTTTTCTGGCTCAGATACAAGTTTATTGGGATCAACTATCTGCCTCTGAACTTGATTGGACTAATTCGCTTGATGCAAAGAAATTTGCCTCTTATCGGGATAATCAGAGATTGATTATCTTTCTTATGGCTTTGAATGAAAGTTTTTAGCCGGTTCGAGCATCTCTCCTATATCGCAGTCCTCTTCCAAACCTTGATCAGGCAATCTCTGAGCTTCTTTCTGAAGAAACTCGTCTTGGCTCCTTCCAGACTCCATCACCAGATACTGCCTATGCTTTTCACCATCCACAATTTAACCCTTCAAATTCTTCTTGTGGAAACCCTTCAGATCAACCCCCGTGCAAATACTGTAAGCAACCTGATCACTCTTTGCTCTTATGTCCCAATCGTACCTGCATTCACTATCACAAGCGGGGTCCTGGTCACCTACATCATCATTGTCCAAAAAAGCCACCTGACTTTCGCACTCATGGGTCTCGTGGCCACAACCAGCAACATTCTAAAACCATGGAGCCATCTCAGCCTACTCCTACCTCTACTCTACCTGAGTCTGCTACGCCATCATCGTCATCCAGCCTGACTACCACTGACATTGCTGACATCATTCGTCAACTCAGTTCTATCTCTGGTAACTCTTCTACTGCCATGTCTGCCACTACATGTACTTCTTTTTGGCTCTTTGACTCCGTTTGCTCCAGTCATATGACACATAATGCAAAGCTTTTCACTCTCACCTCATCTGCCTCACATGTACCTACTATTAAAACTGCAAATTGTTCTCATATGCATACTCAACATATTGGCCATGTATCTACTTCACAGCTTTCCCTACCACAAACCTATTACTTACCCGATTTATCTCTTAACCTTATTTCTGTTGGTCAATTGTGTGATCTTGGCCTCACTGTTGCCTTTTCTTCCTCTGGTTGTCTTATGCAGGATCCACAGTCGGGGTGGACCATTGGGATAGGCCGTAAACATGGTCGCTTATTTGAGCTGATGTACCTCCACATTCCATCTACTACTCCATACTCTGCTGCTGCTACTACTTCCACGGCTTCTCCCTATCATTTGTGGCATTCTAGATTAGAACATGCTTCAGCTAGTAGTTTACAAATTTTGGTTTCTAGTGGTCAGTTAGGTTCGGTTCATAGTGAACCTCTTGATTGTGTGTCATGTCAACTTGCAAAACAACCTGTTTTATCATTTAATAAAAGTGACAGTTTTTCTTCATCAGCTTTTGATCTTATTCATTCAGATGTTTGGGGTCCTTCTCCTACTGCTACTACGGGAGGGGCTCGCTATTTTGTTATATTTGTAGATGACTACACTCGTTTTACTTGGTTTTATCTGATACATAGTCGATCCCAACTTCCAAAAATTTATTTTGAGTTTGCTACCATGGTTAAAACACAATTCTCTCGCACTATTAAAATTTTTCGCTCTGACAATGCCATGGAGTATCAAAAATTTGATTTTCTTGCATTTCTTCGTCAACAAGGCATTCTCCCTCATCGATCTTGTCCTCATACTTCCCAGCAAAATGGTCGAGCCGAATGTAAACATCGCCACATTCTCAATACTGTTCGTGCTCTTCTCATTTCTTCATCCTGTCCTGAAAAATTTTTGGGCGAAGCTGCCCTTACTGCTGTCTATACTATCAATCGTGTTCCCACTCCCCTCCTTCACAATCAAACTCCCTATGAATGATTATATGAGTCTGCTCCTTCCTATGAACTCTTTCGTGTTTTTGGTTGTGTGTGTTTTGTTTTACCCCCCCCTCATGAACGTACTAAATTAGAACCCCGTACTCGTCTGTGTTGTTTCTTAAGTTATGGAATTGAACATAAGGGCTATCATTGTTGGGATCCCATCTCTAATCGTCTTCGTGTCTCTCGCCATGTAGCCTTCTGGGAACATAAAATGTTCTCCTCTATTTCCTCCTTTCCTTTTCCTGCTACTACTTCCTTTTTCACTAATCCCTCTATTGATCTCTTTCCTGACGATGCCTCATCATCCACTTCTGAGGTCCCACCCGTCTCATCCATACCCCTATCTCATTCTGAGGAGTCACCATCTTCTTCCATGCCTACTCCTTCTGCAGCTCCACCAGCTCCTGCACCATCTGCTTCGGCCCCTCCTGACTCTCTTGCGCTGCCTGTCGATCCTGTACTTTCAGACACTACCTCTATACCCCCTGAGTCCTCTGACACTAATCCTATATTTCTTGATCGCCATGATCGGGTAAGAAAACTTCCCTCTCACCTATGTGACTTTCATTGTGTTTCTACTATTCTCTCCCAACATGAGCCTCGCTCCTTTTGAGAGGCTAGTTCTGATCCTCTTTGGCAGCAAGCAATGTCTGAAAAATTACAAGCCCTTGAAAAGACCCACACTTGGGATTTAGTTGCTCTTCCTCCTGGTAAGACACCAATCGGCTGCAAATGGGTTTACAAGATTAAAACTCGCTCTGATGGATCCATTGAGCGTTACAAAGCTCATCTGGTGGCCAAAGGTTATACATAGGAGTATGGAATTGACTATGAGGAGACATTTGCCCTTGTAGCTCGCCTCACCTCTGTCTGCAGCTTACTTGCTGTAGCTGCAGCCCTGCAGTGGCCCTTATCTCAGATGGATGTTAAAAACGCCTTTCTCAATGGTGACTTAGCCGAAGAAGTTTATATGCATCCTCCTCCTGGCTCCTCTTATCCTTCACATCAAGTCTGCAAACTACGTCGGGCTCTCTATGGCCTCAAGCAGGCACCTCGCGCTTGGTTTGCCAAATTCAGTGCTACTATTGGTACTTTTGGATTTTCTTCCAGTCCTTATGATTCTGCTCTCTTCATTCGGACATCCGTGCATGGGACTGTTCTACTTCTCTTATATGTAGATGACATGATCATCACTGGTGATGATCACGGGGGCATCTCTGAACTCAAATCTCTACTCAGTTCCCATTTTGAAATGAAAGATTTGGGTAATCTCAACTACTTTCTTGGTCTTGAAGTTGTTACTGACACTACAGGTTACTTCCTTTCTCAAGCTAAGAATGCTTCTGATCTCCTCTCCAGAGCTGGACTCACTGATAGCAAGACTGCACCAACTCCTCTTGAGCCTAATGTTTGCCTCACACCTCTTGATGGCACGCCTCTACCTAATGTCACACTTTATCGTCAATTAGTTGGGAGTCTCGTTTATCTCACTGTTACTCGACCTGACATTGCTTATGCTGTTCATATCGTTAGTCAGTTCATGTCAGCTCCCCGCTCAGTTCATTATGCTGTAGTTCTCCGTATTCTGCGTTATGTCAAAGGTACCTTATTTTATGGACTCCACTATTCTTCTCAGACATCTCTTGATCTTCGGGCCTACACTGATGCTGACTGGGTTAGTGATCCCACTGATCGGCGCTCTACTACTGGATTTTGTTTCTTCCTAAGTAACTCTCTCATTTTATGGCGCAGTAAGAAACAAACAGTCACTGCTCGGTCTAGCACTGAAGCAGAATATCGTGCTCTTGCTGACACTACACAGGAGTTACTTTGGCTTCGTTGGTTACTCTCTAAAATGGGAGTGTCTCATTCTGCTGCCACTACTGTCTATTGTGACAATCGGAGTGCCATTCAAATTGCACACAATGATGTTTTCCATGATCGCACCAAACACATTGGGATCGACTGTCATTTTGTGCGCTAGCATGTGGCACAGGGTACCATACAGCTTATTCATGTGACTTCCGCTGCTCAAACTGCTGATTTGTTTACTAAAGCACTAGCTCCAGGTAGATTTCATGAATTAGTCTCTAAACCAAGTTGGTTTCTTCTATACCTCCTTGAGTTTGCAGGGGCATGTTAGAATATTCTCCAATGTATATTTAGTTACCTAATTCAGATTATAGTATATCATAGAATATAACATGTTACCTAATTCAGATTATAGTATATCATAGAACATAGCATATTCTGTTTCCTATTTAGGTGACTCATACACCTATATATATTTGTACATACTTTACACATTGATAAGCAATTCAATCATTCCCTTCAAAGTTCCTTTATTATTTTTCATATTTTAACAAATGTAAATAATTTTATTAATTTTATTTTTTACTTGAAATAATTATTAAGAAGGAAATGCAAGCCATCACCTTTACTATAAATATGGGTCGCAGCCCAATGGAAAAAAGAGGGAATTTTTTTTTTTAGTTTCAGAAGTCTTCGAAGAATTATTATTATTATTATTACCTGAAGTGGAGCTCTAAATATCAAGCTTTCAAGTCCTAAAGATCTTTATTTTCTCAAAGAAGCAATTTCACTGTTGATTCAAAATCAAAATTTAAGCCTTCGCATTAACATTTTGAAGAGAAAAATTAAAAAACAATTTCATTTATTAGAAATCATAAGAGATTGTACTTCACTTTTATTCAAATAGATAAAAACCTGTCCCTTTTTTTTATGTTTTTGTTCTAGAAAAAATTTATGTGTACACAACGCAGAAACTTGAGTTCTAATTATATATATATATATATATATATATTTTCTCTAATTAGATGATTAAAATCTTGGAATTAAAAGAGTGGCATCTCTTCAACATACATTAGAGTGGTTCATTTTCTGTTAATGAAATGAGACGAGTTGCTAAAGAGACTAATCATGATAATGACATATGGTGGCGGTGAGGAAACTTTGTTAGTGGTGGTAGCAATTTTTTTTTTTTTTTCTAGTGTGGAGTGACATGGTGATTGAGAATCAAAAGCCTGTTTGGTTGGCAAAAGGTGAAAAAAAGTTGCCAACCAAAAGAGAAAAAAGCAGTAACTTTTAATAAAATGCCAACTTTAGTCATTCTTTCTACTCCATAGCAACAAAGAATTATCAACACGGCAACGTTCTACCAAAGGCTGAAAGTATCGAATTGCTCTTCTGATATACCTGTATAAACAAGTGCATCTAGTGGACTTGAAAGCTGGATCTTGTTCAACAGCTCACTTCAGTCACAACCATTGCAATAAGACGTTGATATTAATATTGGCTAAAATGTTATTGGAGTTGTATAATAACTAGTATTTGTCCTTACAGTAAATGATTAAAAATCTCACATCTCTCTATCTTTTTTTATCATCTCAATTTAGTTAATAAAATATCAATTATTAAAGTATCAACCGTTGATGTAATTTATCAAATCAATAAACCGATTTATTATATAAATTTACTAATTTTTTTTTTCCATTTGAGTAATTTGGTGAACTAATGGCAGAGGAATATTTTTATTTTTTTTTTATCACATTTCAGGATGTAGAAGAACATAGGATTAGGAATTTTTAGTTTAATTAAAGCCCTTACCCATACTCCTTTTCTCTATGCTGGAACCCTTGTTATTTCTATTACTGGGATAATTTTGTAACTCAGCATCTAAAAAATCAAAAACTCTTCCAACCTATCCAATCACAAATGCAAATTTAATGGATTTTAACTGTTTAGTGGGTAAAAATCCTAAATTAGTGTTTTTGGTAGAATTTTTTTTTTTTTTTTTTTTTTTTTTGGTCTTAGGTGACATTTTTTAAGTAAATTTTTATTTTTTTTATTTTGATAGATTTTAAGTGTATTTACATATATATTTTTTTAAATTACAAAAAAAAATTGGAAAAGTTAACCAAGGGTTAAAAAATTAATTTATTTAGCCACATAATTTTCCCTATTTGTAAATATTTTTTTCTATAATTTTAAATATGTGAATAACATGCCCAAAATTTTTTAAAATAAAAAAAATCAAATTTCAATTAAAGAATTATACTAGGAAAAAAAACCATAACAACCACAAAACAAATACGATTTTTTTAATCAACAATAAAAATAGTGATAGTAAAACAAATGATTTTTTAATTAACAATAAAACTGATTGATAACAGACATGCATAATAGAAATTTTTTTAATTAACGATAAAATTGATAATAGTAGACATGCACAATAGAATTTTTTTTAATCACAGCATCGATCCACACCAATATGTTATTTATTTATTTTTTTAATTTGATTTCCTGACAAAAGAAAAGAAGCGTTGTTTTGTTTATTGATTTTTTTTGACGTTCTGGCTGACTTTATTTGATAAGAATAAATGTTATGTTCTTTCCTAGAAATCATGTTACAACAAATCATCTATGATTTGTCTATGGCCTCATTCAAAGGTGTGACAACTCATAGTTTGCATGTTATCATAAACTTGTTCGCTGTTTGGATAAACACTTGGAGGCAGAGTGGTGATCCTCCACTTTGTTCACCGATTGGATAAACATTTGGATAGATTTTAGGTTGGAATGCTTATATTGACATTTTGCTTGTACAAGAAGGCTATAAACTCAACGTTACCTGGCTGAAGAACGACTTCTTAACTCAAAAGTTAAGTTTCAACTTCTAAACAATCATATAAATGACATCAATAATGAAAAAGAAAACTTGAAGGCTAAAACAGATAATATGAGGATGGGAGTTCAACAACTTAAGAATGGGCGTCAATGGAATCCTTGGAAACTAATTGAATCTGCTTGCAAACGAACGTTTTGATTGGCACAATCTAAAGTCTTATTGGATGATGGAGATGATTATTAGTTGAGCTATATTAGCTAATTTTTCTCTTGTAGCTTGAGATGATTTTTGTATTGTAGTGGAGCTATATTTAGACTTACAAACGATTTTCTTTTTTTTCTTTTTTTGTTTTCCATTAAATTTTAGATTTTAGTTACGAGACGTAGGTGTTTATTTCAAATTTATTCTTTCTAATTCTTTATCAAAGCCACTATCATTCTATTTTCTCTTTTTTTGTGTCTCAGTCTCTCTATCTTCTCCCTTTTTTCTCTTTTTTATGGATTCAAAAATTTTTCAATCTAAAATTTTGTATTTGTTTTGATTTTGATTTTGATTTTTTTTATGAATTCAAAACATTTTCTAATCTAAAATTTTTTATTTTGTAGAATGTCTTGGATTGTGATAAAGATTATGTCGAATGTTATGGTTTAAAACTTTCATAACTCAACCTGACACTTAAGCACTTAACGCCTTCTAATCTAACACCTTACTAAAAAATAAAACGCTTACAAAAAAACAAGTTAAAAAAGATACATAGATAATTCAAAAGAACACTCTACTATTTTGAACAATTGTAATTTCGATGATTATAAATGAGAGATAACCTCTATTTATAGTCTTTTACTTCTTCAATAGATGGTCAGAATTATTTTAAGTAAATGATAGAGATCCATCCGCTAGAATATTTTAACCAAAAATATTTACAAAAATATTCTAGAACTATTGCTAGAATTTTTTTACAAACTTTCAAGAAAAATTCATCCCTTTATAAAAATCTCTCTAATCTAGAGTATTTCTTATAAGTATACAATATTTACAATGTTTTAGAATATCCATGAATCAACCTGGTCTAATTTTATCGATTTAATCTAGCTTGTAATATAATTATAATTTTGTGAAGAAAAGTAAATAAAAAATTAAATTAGCTTGGGTTATCATGATTTGAATTAGTTCAAATTTTGAAATAGACTAACGTAAAACTTAACCTTTAAAAATCTGGCCAATGCTTCTATGAATCAAAACTTTCTAAACTACAATTTTGATAAAATTGACCCAAATTTATCCCAAGTGGGTGGATTTAATTTCGAATTTTTTGTTATCTATATTTTTTTTACCCCTAAAAATTAGTGTGAGAGTTGAAGCAATTGAGGTATCTGCAATATGGGGGAGTTAGAGTTGATCAAATATGGGTGTTAGAGCTATATGGAAGACATGTTTTGGTATGAAGCGGTGACGAGTTTAGGGATTGTAATTTATCCTTTTTTGAATTATTGAATCGGCTAGATCTTTCTTCTTGCATATGTATGACATATATTAAATAAATTACATTTTGTGCTATTGAGTGTATTTTTTACCCCTAATATTCATTACAGGCTTGATACTTAAATGTTAACGAATCAAAGGTATAATGATTTAATTTGTTGTAATATGAGAATTGTTACCTTTTGTTTGAGATTTTAATTATAACAATTAAAAATATGAACATTAATTTATTGTAACCTGAAAAATGTAACATTTAATTTCTTTTTCTTTCTGCTTGAGACTAATGTAAAGGTGATTTCAACCGACTTTAATTCTTACATTTTTTTTTTTCCCTGACAACCACGTTTTGTATCATTGTTAAGTCCCGATTTCAAAAAGTAAGCTTATTTAAATAATAGTTTGTGCTTCTAAACTAAAATTTAGTTTTAACTTTCTATGGACTTTAATTGAAGATTTAAATTTTTTTTTTATGAAAATTCAAGTTTTAATGTGCATAAAATATGAGAAAAGTAGTTAAATAACGTAATTGATGACTACGCATTAATTTGATTTTAAAATAAAAATCGCAGTGTGTTTACTTTTCTCTTTCACCCCCAAAATTCCAATTTTCTCATTAGTCAACTGATAAATAAAATTATTATTTTGTCCTTCATTTCTAAGATGTTAATATGTTTAGATGATATGCTTTTATACAAAAATTATCATAATGTATTTATAATTGATTAAACAGTATTATGTTATATTTGGTAAATAGTACATAAGAATAAATTAATTTTTTTAATAAAAAAATTGACGATATTTAACTCATTAATAATTTTATAATTTATTAACATTTCTCAGAATTTTCATAGAAGATTAAAATAATTTGACGATTTACACTGATAAGAATTACACGTAATATGTTATTTTTAACCTTATTAAAATAACAGATGTAAAATTGAATTTGTAATAACTAAATTGAATTTGAAATAAGAGTGCAATTTATCTATATAATTTAGAGGGTGTTTGGTGGAAAAAAAGTTAACCAAAAAATACAATAAAAATATAAAGATTTAACATAAAAGTGATAGGTGGTAAAATTTGATTGAAAGAAAGAACTTTTTGTAAATTTTGGTAACTTTTGATATTTTTATAACTGACCAAATAGAGCCTTATTTATATTTGATTTAAGAATAACAAAATTAACCCGTATAAAATATTCAATAATCAAAATTTATATAATAAAACACAATTTATAATTTGACATTTATCACATTCACCACTAAAACATTATCACATTATTCCTGACATATTTTTCAAATTTTAAAATTTAAAATTCAAATCAACGTAACAAAACGTATCGATTGATGTAACATTTATATGCAAGGTCTGAAGGAGGAAGAGAGTGTTGAGTGATCCGTGCTTTACCCAGGACAGACATTCACTAGTAGCTAAATAAAATAAAACTTTTTAATAAGCAATTATTATCTGTTAAGCATAATATTAACTAAAATAGATGATTATTATTATTATTATTTTAATAGTGATAAATTTTAACCAAAAAAAAAAGTCATTTTAATAATAAATTAGTATTTATTAAAAAATTATTATTTTAAAATTTTTATTATAACTAATTTTTTTTAGTGGGGTAAAGAGAGTATCAGTAGAAATTTTTTTTATCATACCCCCGTTACCCTACCCTAATAATTCCCCTCATTTTAAAGCTAAGGGGCCGATTGGATGGTGCTAAAATTTTAAGAGGATAAGTTTTAGAGGG
>QLOD02000029.1:2214319-2224524 GCA_003260245.2 Sideroxylon spinosum | reverse complement strand
TCAATGCCTAATTAATTACCAGATGATGCGTTGATGACTGTTTTATATCATCATATACATATATATATATATATATATATATATAGTATCTTAATTATGTAGAGACAATTGGGAATTCAATCAAATTTCATTGGTAAATCGAATTAAGAAAACTAATTACCAAAAAAAAAAAAAAAAAAAAAGAAAGACAACTTTAAAAATGAGGTTTAGTATCGTGTTTTTAAAAGAAAAAATGATGTGATTTTAATTAAAAATAAATAAATAAAGGAACTAAAGATTTTCTTTTCCATGGACTATTTGCGATTGTATTCCAATTCTTTTATATCATATACTTGGCGAACCAAACATGGAATTAAGGATACATTTGGAATAACAAATAAATTTAAAAAATCTCAAAAAATTTTAAAAGCGTCACAATTTTCGAACTCTAAAAAATTCTAACTTATTTTAAAAAAATTTCAAAATCCATTGGAATGAGTCAAAATAACGTGTGTTAACAGTTTTACCAGATTTTTTTAAAAGTTATACTGGCATTTGTACCAAAAAGTTTCACAAAATTCCAAAAATTTTCAAGATTCTTTGCTAAAATTTAACCACGTGTCACTTTATATAATTTTAAACAACTTTATATTAAATCAAACACAAATATCCAACTACTATTTGGAAACAAATTTTTACATTCTAAACACTAAAAAATTATACTTCTTGGTTTTTTTTTTTTTGGACTCCAAACGCTCCCTAAGGTGGTTTTGTATTCCGCTTTGGGCTTGGGTTTAGAATTGGTCTATCATGTGGAGCCCATTTACGAACTCACGGGGCAGCCCATTTGCAACCCAATTCGGAGCTCCGATCGGTTTTTTTTTGTTTTTTTTTTTTTTTGTTTTTAAATTTGAAATCCCCAAAAACACAAATAGATCTCCAGCAGAGGCTTGAAACTTGAATCTTCATTATCACTTTCACTCTTCAGTCTTCGCAGTGTTAGTATAGCCATCGGATCAGAGGACGACCCCTCGGCCGCTGACGGTAGAAATGGGCCCACCGAAGGCAGTTCGTACAATTTCGCAGGAAGCGTTCGACGAAATGGTGAAAGAGAACATCGACGACCTTGGCATGGACCCCGCCGAAGCCCTCCAAGACGCCATCGAAACCCTTACTCTCCAAGGCGTCGATCTCTCTGGTTCGGGTTCCCACTTTCCAGCAATGCCTTTGCGACTCGCATTAGATCATCGTACTGAGCCATTTTTTTTTTTCTTGGTTTGGCATAGGTATCGTCACGTGCGTTCCCGGCGAGGGAACTGTCAAGGAAAATCCAGTGATCCAGTCGTTGGATAGGTTGAAACAGTTGAATTCTAATTGGTCGGATCGAATTGGCGACCAGAAAGATATCGATGAGATGATTGCATTGCTTGACAAGTTGACTGATTTGTGCACAATCGAAGGATCTGGAAATGCTGCTATAGCGACAAGAAACGGAGGCGTCGAATTGGTTTGTTCCGTTTGTTCGAAGCTTCGTGGTGGATGCGATCAGGGTCCGGTTTCGGTTTTGCAGACAATGGCATCACTTCTTCATGGTATGTCAAGATGTATTTTTTTTTCTCCTTTATTTTCTCTTTATGGTCTCCACGCCTTGCAGTCCGTTGGGTAACATTCCTCTTTGAAATTTGATTTTATTTTAAAATAAAAAAATTTGATTTCATTTGATTTTGTAAATAAAATTTGTGTGTTTTGAACACATTTTGAACGTAAGAATTGAATTAATTTGGTTTAAAAAAAATTCCAAGTTTGACTATATTAATAGAGAAAAGAAAATATGGTGGATTTCAAATGATATAAAAATGTTAAAACTTAAATTATGAAATAAAATTAAATCTAACTCATATAATTTTATTTTCGCTTCAAATATAAAAATTAATAAGAATTCACTTTAAATAAAATCAAAACCTATCAAATCGACCCTTCCAAAAGAGTGTTGTCTTTGGATTGATTGATTTAAAGGTCTGTTTGAAAAGTGGTGGATTTGAAATGAATGGGTTTGAGTCTAAACTTCACAAAAATATAAGAAACGTGACTACTATTAGGAAATTCATAACTACTTTATTATGACTTCAACCTTTTACAAAATTATTTCCGATGATATACGTTATATGCACATTTTTGTCTAGTTGAATTCCATACCAGATCTATGTATTTGGGTTTTCATTTCAAATTCATAAATACTAATGCAGGTTAAGGTTGTGTTTTATCAGTTACTAACTTTTTTGTTTTTTCTAAAATGATCAAATTTATTCTTTTATATTTTAAACTTATTTTAAACCTTTAAGGGAAGTAATGTTAAATTAACAAAAAGTTAAAAAACTAGTTTTTATTTATTTATTTTTTCTTATTCCCAAATACAAAGAAAAAAAAAATTAGTTTTTCAGTAGGTAGTTAAATTTTCTTCCCATACTCAACCCAAGAGTCCTGATTTGAGAAGTGGTAACTTTTCTGTTATATTCATTTTCTGATGTGTGCAATTATTTCATATGCAGATGTTCAAAGTAGTGACACATTTCTAAAGAATGATGGGCCAAGTACTGTGGTGACTATCTTAAATGACAGCTGTCAAAGTTTAAACATCTTGAATGGTGGTTTTTCTGTCGTTACTGCTGCTTCAGCTGGTAATGAGATTGTCAAGGAATCATTCATGAACTTGAAAATTGATGAGCTTACAGCTCAAATCTTGAGGACACATGGTAAAGGGAGTATCAACGGTTTGTATGATGCTATAAGAGTCTTGCTAACACCTGATGATAATCGTGTTGTAGCATCCCAAGTAAGTAATAATTAATGGATCATGCAAAATGCATATCTAACTCTTGTGCACGGACTTTGCTTAAAATTAGAGTTTTTCAGATTTGTAACTAAATTTTTAATTAAATTGATTTGATTTTTAAAACTTGAAACTGAAAAATTAAAACTCCTATAATATAATCAATTTTGAGACTTTGTTTTCTCTTTTTACCAGCAAAATCATCCACAGAATTGCTCCTACCACTTCCTTATCTCATTCATCAAAAAATCAAGAGCATGCCTTTCCTCCTCCTCCTCTTCTTCTTCTTCTTCTTTTTTTAAGTTTTTCCTTTTGTTCTTCTGTAACAGAAAATGAACTTTTTATTTCATTGCACTAGTGTTTGAACATATCTCATAGAATTCAATGGTGAAAGATCAAATACTTAAGGAACAAAATTCCTTGGTTGGGGTTTTCTGGAAATAGTAGCTTTGATTTAAAGCATTTCATGATTATGAGACTGAAGAATTAAACTACTGAGCCAGCATCCTCATTCAATATTAACTACAGAACTTGCTTCTGAATATAGTTGTTTGATGTGCAAAATTTGTAGGTGTATGGTTACGCCCGCAGGTTTGCAAAAATTGGAATTGCTGAAGCTCTTGTGGACTCACTCAAGGAAGGTCTTAGTTCACCTAGTCTTGTATCAGCAACCATCGCATTGAAGGCTGTTGCTGTCAATGTAATTTTGTTCCTGCCTAATGAGATTCTTAAGCTTGAGCAACTTTATTGCATTGATCTCTGTTTCATATGATTTGAAGTATTTTGTAGTATATTTTTTTTTCTATCCGTTTTGAAGTTTTTTTCCTTAAAAAATTCGGTCATCATTGCTTCTTTGTTGAGTGATTGTTAGTTGTGTTTGCTTTAACCTCAAATTTTGCTTTCCCTTGGCACAACCAAGTGGAGAAGTTATGTTGTAGTTTCAGAGGTGTTTATAAACAAATATAAGGACAACTGAAAAAACTGTGGGGTTATTAATTTATTTTAATGGTCAGAATTTCTCATCTTGTAATTTACTTCCGCTGATAAGTTTCAGTCTTCAGATAGCTAGAATTTATGGTATCAGAAATTAAGAGAAAAGGCATTCTTAAATTTTATTATAGCGGATTTATATTGGTTTATCCTACTTATTTATTGACTTTTGGGTGGTTCTTGTTGCAGGATGAAATATGTAGATCTATTGCCGAAAGTGGTGGTTTAGATGCAATTCTTCTATGTATTGATGACAGTGGTGAACAGGGCAATCAAACTGTGGCTAGAGCTTGTTGTTCTTTGTTGTCTAAGGTTCTAAACCAAATCTTTCTTATTTAAAAAATTTAAACACATACGTATGCACTTGCTGACAAGCCCCCTCTTTTCCATTTAAGTTTTTACAATGGAATTTCCCATATTAGCAGCATACAGTGCAGTGTGCTTTAACAGGTTCATTGTAATGCAAATCCAAGTTGTAATGAAACTTCTCTAGTATGTATAAATCTGTTAACGTGTTGGAATTTGTTGTTAATCATTTATGCTTATGTGCTGAGGACGGATCAGCAAATAGGAGTTTGTGTCAAGAGATGTAGGAGTGACAGAATACTAGTTAACAGCCGCCACTTCTAAGGGCATATTCATCCTTCCATTTTTTTTTTCCTGAATACGGGAGTTCTCACTTTTTGAGAAACATACCTTCAACTATACTAATTATTAAAATTTAGACACAACCTAGTATTGACTTAAAATTTGTAAATCACTTGGATTTGGCACATTTCGTATTTAGTTCTCATCATTACTTACTGCTCCTTGTAGCATTATCACTAATGCACCTGAAATGTAGTACCTTTTTTTTTTCTTCTATTTTTAGCTGTGCCCTGAAATATTGTACTTGATTAGTTGGCAGGAAGTGATACAAATAAGAGTGCTATTGTTGAAAAGGGAGGAATGGATAGGCTAATCAAGCTATCAGCCAGATTTTCTGATGATCCATCTGTTCTGCAAGAGGTCGGAATACATTTTATACAAATGGTCCTGCTTTCACCATCTACTAGGTCATACCATTGATTTGTGTGTGAAGTACAGTTGATATTTAGAAATCCTATGTTTTGCTCAATTGGCATATCATAAGAGATGTACCTTTATAATCTCATACTACTCTCTCGATATATAATCTAACGTTTTGAAAAAATAATAAAAAAATTTCTCATACCGAATTCGAGGTGTGATGATTGAATTCTAATGATCACTATTAAGGTTATTGCAATTTTAAAGATGATGGTTGGTGACTTTCGGTGGACAAGGAATTCTCAGAACTTTGTGAAATGTGTCGGAAATGGATCTACTTGTTTCTCAAAATAATTTTAGTAACCGTTATGATGAGGATCACTCAGTTTAAACCATTTGATTCTCTGGCCTAGTTTGCTACAGGGGGTCGTACATGACAGTGATTGTAAATTTAGCAAGAGGCACATCTTAACTGCTGCTGCTGTGATATAGGTTATGTCCATCATATGTGCACTCTCCTTGAGATCCCCAGACAATGCTGCTCGTGCCATTGAAGCCGGAGCAGGAGATCTCGCCATCCATGCAATGCAGAGGTTTCCAGAAGCACATCAAATGCAGAGGAATGCCTGTATGATGATCCGGAATCTTGTGGTTAGAAATCCAGAAAACAGGCAAGACTCCTCCTATTTAATGATCCATCCCCACTCCCGTTTGTTAAGTTATTCTCATTTTTGCCTCTTTTCTGTCTCGCATATCCTATTTAGATCCAACTATTTGATGAATCCTCTACCAACACCATAATAGCTATGAAACCTTTTGTTTTTGTTTTTTTGCCCCATAAAATTGTACAGAACTCTCTTGATTAACAATGGTATTGAGAAGATCATAAGGAAGGCTAAGGAAAACCATGGTAGTTGCAAGGTTGCTGCTAGTGATGCACTCAGAGATCTGGGGCTCGATGACTACAACTTGTAGTTCAAACTCCTGCCATCAGCAGCAGCTGCTTCTTTCACAATTTTCCCTTCTGTATTTTTTTTTTCACTGACTGTCATATACAACAGTGTTACTCAATAGTGAAGTATATGTTTGTTGGAACTTGGAGATCTGTTTTTTTCTTCTTTTTTTTTTTTGGACCTTTTTTCTTTCGGACTTTTGTGGTTTTCCAGTGTATGTTGGGCAAGTAGCTTCTATGGTCGAGAAAGCAGAAAATTGGAAGGGCCAAAGAAATTAAAAATATTCACTCACCAGCAACCAAACCTGAGATAATTTTAATTTTATTCTATCTTCTTTTGAAATGAAACAAAAAATAAGTTGAATCACAAGAGAGCAACGCTACGCGATTGGCCCATAAACTGTTGATCAGAATGATGAGATATCACCACCACTGTCCATTGATCAGAATAATGAGAAATCACCACTGTCCATATCATTATTCTCAATACAAAAGGCACAATAACGTGAGAAATCCCATTTCTCAAACCAACAAGAACAAATAGAAAAACTCACCTAGACATCGGTATCTTTATTCGGGGAAAAAAGACTACCACTGCAAACCAATATTACACAAATACAGAACTAGACAATTAGAGAAGTTGGTGTCCACTCCATCCTACTAATCACCGACTGGTCCAAAAATGAACCGAGCCATTTTACACGACCCTCCACCAGCCAATCAAACTAAGCAATCAAAGGTAGTTTGTTCAGACAAACTGGTAGCCTGCATTCCACGACCAAATGCTATAGAAACATTTTACGGTATGTTTGTTTCTCCTGTTCGCGTCTATCCTTGATCTGTACCAATTCCAACATTCAAACCTTGTTGAAAATAAACATAGATCTATAAACAAAATAATAATAACTCACTACACAAGGCTCTCGTATTATGGGGTTTAAAAAGATGCAAGAAACAAATCATAATAACCTTCTTCCGTGCAGCATCAAGCTCCCTTCTTACTCCAGCTGAGAGACGCCAGAAACAAAAGTTAGCTATCAAAGTTTCAACCGTGATTAACCTCACCATCTCTCACAAATATATTAATGTTGACAAAGGGAGAAAATAAAAGATGGTTAACAAAAGTTGAGATTTAGGGTGAGGAATTGCCAGCAACCATCATTTGGCTCCAACTTCAGTGCTTTCTTGAAACTTTCGAAAGCAGCATATATATCATTAAGCCCCATGTATGCCTGATAGATCAATATGGTGACTATCAGTAGGGCAACAAAACAATGAATACAACACTGCAATCCAAGATGCAATGCAAAGCAGATGGGAAGCTAGCCATTTAACAATCCAAGATGGAATGCAAAACAGATGGGAAGGTGGCCATGAACAATCTGTGATGATAGCACAAATTTATCCAAATAGCACAAACCTCCAAGCACTCAAATTATAATATCATCAGATGACGCTAACCTGGCCTTGGCGAAATAGAGCTTTTGCATTGTTTTCTCCGTCGTACGTTGCAAAGTCTGAGTCCCATAGTGCACCATTAAAATCTCCTAATTTCAACTTACAAGCCTACAGATACATAGAAAACATTAATTTCTTAGATATTTGAAAACATCATTATAAACAGAAAAATCAAAGTGAGAAAAAACATAAAAAATCCCTAACAAGATGAAATAAGGACTAGTCATATATATTGCAGACAGTAGATACATGATGCATGTATTACATATATAATGTAATTCGCAGAATTTAATTCAGATTAAAGCACAAATGAGTAAATGTTTCTCATAGTTGAGTTAGAACACAACAAACAGATAGTCGCTGCCCAGTGTATATCATTTGAAATCCAGAGTCTGGCTAAACCAGTCTTAAGAAGGCTTAAAGTCACCCTAAGCTTAGTCTCAACAATATGATCTTGTCCCAAGGCAGAGCCATGCTGATGCAGCAAGCAGTGATAGAAACGTGGATTGAACACCTTCCGCAAAACCTATTGAATTTCTTCAACAAGCATGCAGACAACTATTGTTCGGGTTATGAAAGAAACAATAGAAAAAAAGTGTAAAACGCTAAATTATATTGATATTCAAAAACTGTCTTCTCCAGTTAAAGACCTCCATAGTTAAAGACTTCAAAAGAAACCTAAAAGACACTAAATAGTTAGAAACAACAAGTAGATTACCAAAACAGGCCGTAATTGACACTGACTATCGTAAATAAGGAGGTTGCAATATTAAGAATTACCAAAAATGGAAAAAGACTTATTTAAGGCCCTAAACAGCAGAATTCAGATTTGAGTATCGTCCGCTACTACCATAGGTGGTGAAAGGTGAAAGTGGATGCTACACGAAAAAAAAAAAAAAAAGCTGAATTCATATAAAATATGCAGTCTCAAATCGGACTCCTGCGCGCAAATTGCCAAAATTGCTCCTATTTCCCTTTCAACCTGCTAGTTGGATATTTCTGGTCCATAAATGCTATCACAGCTTCTTGCACTGCATCACATGCCCTTCATCTTATATGCCAACAAGCAGCTACTTATTTTATTTAGCTAATCAATGTAACCACTGAAATTTCGTAGTTAGCAAGACAGTTAAAATAAAATATACAACCACAGCAGACCAATGCAGGGGTTACTCATTCCTAGGCCTACAAAATTTTATTTTTGAAGCTGGAACTTCCAAAGCATTAAACATTCAGTCAGCCAAAGTTGAGCTGAATGCGCAAAACCTGGTTTAATCTCTCCCATCAAGCTGCGATAGAAGTTAGGAGTCGAAATTTCCTATTTTTCTTCAAGTTGATTTGCCCCAGTTGCACACACCTGAGGTTGATTAAGCATTGTATCAAAATAACTCAACCCATAAGAATAAGAAAGCCAAGAACAGGTCGTCCAAATAAAAGGCGCCGCCTATTTTATCCTCCATGGCTCCATTACATCTAAAATGATGCAAAGGTCCTTCTGACAAGTCAAAATATAGTCACAAAACAAAACAAGAAATTCAGGAGTCAATTCATCAATTTTGTGGAATTTTCTAAGTCATGGAGATGTTAGACCATGAATAAACCTCATGTCAACATCAATTTATAATTTTTTACACAAAAAACCCAGTCCAAATTAAAGATAACGGATACAGACCATGAGGAAAGAGATTAACCAACGCTAAGCAGGAGAAAAATGAATACATACAGCCTAAGCACTGCATAACAATGACCATTAACCTATACATCTTCAGAGATGAAGTTGGAACCCACTTTAAAGGAACAACCCTAATTGTAAAGATACCATTAGCAGTTAAAGAGATCAGTTTCTAATCATCGGCTGAGAAGTAAAGAACTTACAGAACTGTTAGTAAATATGCATGCTTTTGTCTTTCTTAAACATGAACTAGTCTCTGCAGAAGGGAAAGATTATAAAGACGATAAATAGTGAGCTCAGATAGTACCGACCAAGTTGTTCTTGCTATAAAATATTGACTAAAAAGAAATTTGGGAAAAATATAGTTTACCTTCATTGATCCCTTCCTTCTCCCAGCAGACATCCAAATAACGTAAAGCCTTCCTATACTTCCTAAGAGCCATCTTATAATCTTGCTCCTGCAAACAGACGTGAAAAAATCCATTGATAATGTACAAGAAATAGCAGTGAAGCAGGCCGTAGAAGCAAATAAATGAGAATTTTCCCCTGGCTTTGAATATAGATTTCCTCGTCATAGAATTTGAAATTGCAAGATGAATTACTACTATGTAGGGCCTGGGAGGAGCAAAATGAACTACGAATGTGACAATAAAAATTTCAATATGCTTCTTGCCTTGAAATGTTCATTTCCAAAAGCCTTCACAGAACAAACAGCATTCATCCACCAAGACAGCTCACTGGGGCTGTTATCAAGGTCCATGGGACAGTCAGGATACATATCACCATCTTTGAAGAAGTTAGTGATTCCATCATCTGAGCCATCAGAAATTTCTCCACAATCTTCAATTATAACATCAACAAAGGGGCAATCGCTCCCACCAGTAGCAACATGCTCAATAGAACGAACAACTCCCATGCCTTTAACCACCTTCCCAAATACAACATGCTTTCTGTCCAGACAAGGAGTGCGGTTTGTTGTGATGAAGAACTGAGATCCATTTGTGTCAGGACCAGTATTTGCCATTGATAGCATTCCTTTTCTATCATGTTTCAATTCAAAATTTTCATCTTCAAATTTCAAACCATAGATGGATTCTCCTCCTGTACCATTGCCATCAGAAATATCTCCACCTTGTATCATATAACTTCTAATAACTTGATGGAAAGGGACTCCCTGAAATGTTTAAGACAATTGTAAAATAGTGATTTAAAATTGACCTCAACAATGCCCCCCCCCCCAAAAAAAACAACTTGTCAGACAGAAACATAAGCAACGCAAAAATGTAAATTTTTCTTCATAAGAAATTAAGCATAAG
>QLOD02000029.1:2129609-2139631 GCA_003260245.2 Sideroxylon spinosum | reverse complement strand
TACGTTAATTTAGAATTAACATCGTTTGACTTTTTTTTACCTAGATTGTCACATGTTCACATATACACAGAGAGACAGAAAAAATTGGTATTTCGTTCATGTATTCACTGATGTTTTCGGCTTCGGCCATGGATTAAGGCCAAGACAAATTCCAGGCAATAACAATTCATCAACCACCATATCAAAAGTTCAAGCAGCAGCAGCAGCAGGCATTGAGGTTGAAAGAACTACATACGATAAGTGTTGTAGCCCGTCCTGAATTTTGCCCACAGCAGTTGTCTGATCCGAACGAAGGTTCTCCGAATATGTGCTGGCCTTTTCCTCCATTGATTTCTGAGGACGAGCTTCTTGCGAGTCAGCAGTATCACCTTTTATGGCTGTTGCATAAGCTTCAGCAACGTCCGCAATGCCTGATAAATAATATTGACATCAGAACTACTTGTTAAAAGAAATAATCAAATTCCCACGCTTAAAACAGCTGTAAGATGCAATTCATAGCACTTTCAAGCAAGCAAAATCGACTTGCTTTCGCCCTTAAAAGTGGAAGCAAGTTTATGTCAATGTTTTATCATATTTTTTCTTTATGGTGGGGCTGTTTCTTTGACCAAAAAAATATATTTACATAATAAAACAGGATGGTTTTTGAAAATATCCCTCTCACAAACTAAAATCCAATGATTGAGATCATTTTTGTCTTCTAAACTTCCCGCTCAATTCTTATTTTAGTGAAGCACACCACTCTCTATCTCACAAAACGACTTAAATATCTTAAATTTCACCATATTTCAAAGATAGACCTCATATGCAAATCAAAATTATCAACTTGAATTCCGTCCAATTATAATTTCTATGAAGTTAAATATTTCAAATTAAAACACCATAATTTGTGTTTTCTTTTACCGTGCTTATTAAAAATTAATTAGAGAAAAAAACCAAAACATAAATGGTAGTTGCTGGGACCCAAAATTTTGGGGAAAAAAATTCAAAACTCAAGAATTATCATAACTTTTTCGATTTGAAAGTTTTGGTCCAAAGTTTCAATTGTATAAGAAACTTCATACTAATTTTGTTTAGAGCGCCGTAGGTATAAGTTATTACTAGTATATAATAAAATAAAATAAAAAAATCACTTCATTCAATGAACTCAAAACCAAAAATGCTAAGAACCAAGAATAAGTAATACTAGACAATACCCGTGATAAAACTATTGCACATAGCTTCCACATTTCCAGCCATTGATTGTGCCCTTCTCCTGATTATCTTAGCCTTTTCAACAGGATCCTCACGCCAATCAATACTCAACGTATCCTCATCTACATCTTCATCCCGGACTTTGTTTGCATTAGATACGATGGATTTCCCAAGCATCAGAATCTGGGACACCGCAAAGCAGCATATTTCTGAAAGCCTCTGCCCAGACAAGACAAGCTTAGAAATTTCATTGTCAATTACACCAACAATACGTTCCAATGCCAATAATTTTACTTAAAAAAAAAAAAAAAAAAAAACACAATAACAAATCTTAAGACAAAGATTGCAATAAACCAAAAAAAATCAGCATACATGAACACCCTCTGAATGAAGAGAATCCAATCTACCAGCAGTTCTCTGTATTATATCATTTGCAGTTAGTCCTGCTACTGCATTGGTGAAGCTGCAAAATATCAAGAAAGTATCAACTACTGCAGACTGGGAATTTGGTCCCACACAAATTTCAAACATCTGTTCACAAGGATCAGGTTGGTTGAAAGGTATAAGAATGAGATAGAAAGCCATTAGTTTGAACTGGGACTAGCAGTTCATGGTTTTGTTCTAAAACTCAAGTTCTAAATTCATTGCCTTTGCAGGGTCTTCTTCAGAGATCAGACAATTTTAATGAAAATTTTCATGTGATGTTAGAAAAGAAAATCCACACCCCTTAAGAAAGCTTCAGTGGCAAGCTCAGAAAGTGACAACACAAGGCCACAAGATTAGGAACCCCCAAAACCCAATTGCACTAAGTTATCCGTCCAACATGAGGTTTTTATTTATATATTTATTTCATAACCAACAAAAGATTATTATTAATAATAAGGAAAGAAATACAAGAAATGAGGACAAGTAGTTCCCAAAAGAAAGAAAGAAGAAAGCAAACCAATGGCAATCCTAATCTGGCATTGCCAACCAATTTCCCTGAATTACAGATAAAGGATAAATATCAAAATCTAGTTGAATGGACACCCAAAGAGAAGCCAGGAAAATGATCCTCTCCCACTTGCCATTCACATCCTCCCATCTATCCTTGAACACCCATAGAGTTCCTTTCTTACTAAATTACCCAAAAAATAGATTGAACATGAGATTTTTACTTGTGTTATCTAAGAAACAATTGTTAATATGATTGTCTACACACCTCAACATGATCCACTTTAAAATAGATGAATCACATTAATGATATAGAACTAACAAGCTCAGATAATGTTAATCCTAAGTTTTCAGAGGAACACAACGAATTAATGTTGATTCATGCCACCTTGCGAACCAGTTTAAAAGTGCATCAAGAATATGAAACATTGTTAGCCTTGGGACAAAGAAATAATGCATCCACCCAATAGCAGTCATTAAGGCTCACGCTGAAAAGAGGTTACGCCTCAAAAGCTAAGAAGTACAGATATTGACTCGAGACACAGACACGACATGACACAGCTGCACTAACTAGGCGAGTTTCAAAAAATACGACACGGTGGGGACTCTGCAAAAGTATATGTTTTTTATATGCTTCGGATGTTAAAATTTTATTCAAATTTCATATAATGATATTATTCCATAAAAATGACAATAAGTTATATTCCATAGGTTAACAAAAAAGTCTTAAAAAATAACAAATTTTTAAGGTAATTACATGTGTTCAAAGCGAGTTCATGACATATCCAAAATGTGTCTGGCCATATAAAAAATTGGACATAACAAAAAGCGAGTCCGACACGTATCTATGGAATGTCTATTGCATGTCCGAGTCGCACTTGCAGACGACGCCACTGAAGGCGTGTCAGTGCTTCCTAGCCCAAAAGCTGACTAACTAAATTTCTAGAAATTCATGACCATAAACCTTTAACTTGCTTTACTAAAGCTACACTTTTGACCCTGTAGTAACCTATAAGCTTATATAAGTTTTTAATACCATGCTTCTCACTTTTAAGGCAAAACCTTTATTCTGAGCTGTACCTATTACTCTTTTTGCCTCATGATTTCTGAGATTTAATTACACAAGCTCTAGTCAATAGTTAATTAACAAGTTCCAAATTAAGCATTTACAGTCTTTTTCTTTTTTTATTTTTTTATTTTTTTGGTATGTGTGTGTGGGTGGGTGGGGTGTAATGGAGTTGGGGGATAGAAAGCTTTTTGCAAACTACAAAATTGTTTTCTTTGCAGGGGCGTTGTGTAAGTTCCAACTTCTATTCGTTGATCTCCATAGAGCAAACAAGAGTGTGTGTTTGTACTTTATCTACAAATACGTTGACATAGGATCTTAGATTATATGAAACAACCCTTTTAATAGAGCAAGGCAGCATTACCCACCCGGCAGCCATTTCAGCAGCCTTACTGACACTTGAATCGTGTAAAATTTTCATCTCATCAGCACCACCCTCAACTGCAGTCTCTATTTCCTTTCCTTTTTCTGACTCTACAGTATATTCATCAATTTCAGCACAAAAGCTGAAAATTTGTTGCACCTGTTTTAGCTTTCCATCATAAACAGACTTCTGTTCAGATGATAGCTTTGCTTTTCTTCGGTTAAATACCAGAGCATAGTGGCTAGACAATGCCTCCAATTCCTGAAAGTGATAATAATTTAAAACCTTAAGCCAAAAAAGTGTATCATTCCCCCCGGATTTGAATTAAAGATATTCAACAAAAAAGATAAAGCAACCTCCAACTGTTCGGGACCTCCATAAATGTAGAAACATCTATCGAATGTCACTTCATCAAACAATTGATTTTCCTCTTCTTGTCCTTGAGCTTCCTTTGAGTCCTTGTCAACATTGATGCCAGTTTCTGTAATCAGAAGATCCATAGTCTCCTTACCTACAAGCTCAAGCACTTGCATTCCCCTTGCAGTAAAAGCTTTTCCACTCTGTAAACAAAGGCCAATAAATAAGCTATCATGAACAAGTAACAAGCAAGATAATCAGTGTCATGAGTACCTCTATAATAGAAGGGGCAGCTGCAGGTATACCCCCATGTTGAATAGCTTCAGTAAGGTTTACAGCAGAATGCTCAAGCCTGAAGGAAATTAAGGAACAAAATCATTTCATTACCCCAAAAAAACAATGCAGCATTGACTCTTACGCAACCTAAAATGCAGATTGCACAATTGCAATGCATACAAACGTGTGCAAGAGGATAACATAAACTGAAAAAAAAAAAGGTGAAATGTGAAAAAATTAGACAAAATGATGGTTAAGGATAACCAATGATTCAATATAAATGTGAAGCAAATCCAGATAGTGAACTTACACAACTAGTAAGGTACTAATGACAACAAGATTAATTAGTACTAAAGGTTGTAACTTTGGCAGTCAAATTACCACATTAATTCCTAGAAGCAGGCACTCTTCTGGCTAAGAATGTACCAAACTACTGTACGTCCTGAAGTCCAAACAAATGAAATATGATTCTTTGTTCAAATAGTTTCATGGAAAAGAGATGATCAGGAAAAAGAAAATTTTAATCATTCAAAAGCACCACTGTGCCCAAGGACACAGGGATTTGACACCAGTTATCAGTCCAGGCCATTAAATGTTCTTCAACTTCATGTCAGTCACAGGTCTACCAAAACAACTTAGTCAACATCCTACAAGTTTTAACCAATACACCTGTGATCTTGAGGAAGATGTTTTGAATCAATCCCTGATGGAAGACAATAGGAGGAAGCTCCAAGAAAAAATCAACAAATTGAAGACGGCTAGAGAAAGAGATTTCTCAAGTCTCTCCATATTGAAGAAGACTGCTTCTAGTTCCAAGAAAAAGAAAGGGAAACATCAAAATTGTTTATTTGGAAGTAGATTCTTTGATATTAGGAATCCATTGTTTTTATAGTATTATATTTTGATTGTGTAGGAGTGTTTGCTTTGCCTTTTGCAGACAAAGTTGTTGGGCTTGTTGTAAAATTTTTACTTTGTTTGAAAGAAATAAATTTATTCTTACCTTAAAAAGAAAAAAAAAAGACACCTTCTAGTGTTTCATAAGCCCGATCTTACTTTAACTTCCTGGATTTGAATGTCACCCACTTTTTCAGTGATGTGCAAAGTATTTTTTTTATCTGATCTACAACATTAAGAGTTCCACCATCCAAAACAAGTGATAAACAAGGACATAGAATAGTGGCAATAGCCACATAATACGCTTTGATTACATCTAAAGCAACTTTTACTTTAAAAGGTTTCCAAATGTTATTAATGGATCCAAATTTGTAAGTTCCTGGGATATTTATTTTGCAAAATATTAATAATAGCATGAAGGATAGAACAAAAGGAAATCCAATCATCAATTTTCTACTCTATTGAATAGAAGTTTCTTCCCATATAAATATTTGTAATTTACCATATTCAACCTCGTTACAAGGGTGTACGTCAGCCTGGGAAGCCTGCCTAGCCAGGGTCATGACCCATTAGGCTGAGCTCAGCAGAAATTTTAACCTCTTGTATTTTTTACTGGGCATGGAAAGAGTGCTTCAACCTGACTGGCATAAGTAAATAAGCATGCATAGAGCTATGCTAGTATATGCATATTTTTATGTTATTTATAAAAGTAGTAATTGTAAAGACTTCATAAATTGACTACTAACAGGATTTGAAGAAGGGATGACAATTTTACCCATATCCAATGGGTATCCGCGAACCCTACCTACTATGGGTAAGATATACCCTACCCGTCAAGTTAATGGGTAAGGGTATGCGTACTCAAATAAATACCCTAATGCGTACAGGTAGGGCATCGGTAAGAGACCACCCTTTACCCATTTACTTGATAAACTACAGATGCCATTTAAAACAATTAGAATATCACTAATTCATCACAAAAGTCCAATCCCAGTGCAAACAAAAAATGCTCTACTAGATATGACTAGAGTATGAGTTATCCTCTTCCATCCCCATGTGGATATGTGTAAGGGTAAGGGGGATCTCACCATACCCTACTCATTGCCATATATAATTTGAAGCAAAAGCCTCTTATCTAAAATAGAACAAATATCATTAATTTATCGTAAAAGTCCAATCACATTAAGGTTGAGTTATCCTCTTCCATACCCACATGGGGATAGGTATGGGTATGGGCAAGGACAAGGACAAGGGCAAGGGCAAGGGAGATTATACTCATTGTCATCTATAATTTGAAGCATAAGCCTCTTACTATTCGAAGCACCCAAGCCAAGTGACTAAGTTTTATAATACAATTTATTTAAGTAACTTGTGGGAATTTGGGTGGGCCTGATTGCATTTGTTTCTCAAAGGACCAGGCTAGGAGTTTTCTTCTCAAGAAACAATGATATATAAGGCTCATCTACAAAGCTTAGCCCATCCTGGCCCCTGCTCACTCCCACTTGTCATCCAAGGCTTATAAAATACAACTCAACTCATCAAACACTGAGCCCCAAACTAGTTGGGGCCTTCTACATGAATCCTCTTCCTTCATTTCTTGCTGTCATGGGCTTATGGAATACTTGCAATTATTGTGCGTATACCTCAACACATTATAACAGGTAGCTAAGATCAAAATTACCTTTCAAGACATCCCTTTCTCATCCAATCATCTAATTATCTAATACAGAGCAGCGAACCCTAGATTGTCTCCTGGCTCCAAATATATTAATACAAACTACAAAGTTTAAGAAGCTTAAATTTAAGAATTCTAAAATCAAAGTGGTAGTTGATAACTTCCACGAGAAAGTGAACTAAAGACTTGAAAGTCTCAAATGGCACACAGTTCAACTTGCATGCAACTAAAGCAGTTTTTGTCATGTCAACAATTAATTATATATATATAAAAATGCCGATCATAAAATGTTGAGTTGCAAGGCAGTCATACTTCTGAACCAAATTAGAACCACCTTTCCACGCACTACCCAATGCTTGCCACGCTCCAGAAGCTAAATTCTCCACAGAACTATCAAGACCCTTCAAACCCTGCAAATGAAAATAGTTACTATAAATGCCAAACGCAACTGCAAATTCAACAATAAATAAACAAGCACAAAAAATGAAGTAAAGCGACTCGATTAGATAAAAAGTACACCCCATGCATTTTTCAACTGTAACCTATGACCATTATATCGAATATTTCAGACAGTGACGCCAAGAAAAATCACCAAAACAATTGAAGATATGAGATCCAAAAAGGACAGAAATTTGCAAAAAAAGAAGAATAAGAAGAAGAGGAGGAGGAGGAAGGCTTCATAAACAGACTTAGACCAAGTACTTGCAATTTTAACTAAGACAGTAAGAGAGATCAGAGGGCAGCATGCAAAAAAAGGTACAGCTTAAGTCAGTAAGCAGTCCATCCTCCCAGCATCATAGATTGATGAACCTAACACTAGGTAAAGACCTTTTTTTTCGTGTGTTCTCACTCATATGAGAGAGAGGTAGAGAGTACGTGAACCATGCATGGTCCATAACCGTAGATATGGAAGCTGATATGGAGGGCATGGGTGTGCAAGTTTTGTAGGTCTGAAATCCAAGAAAAGTCAAACAAAATATAAGCAATCCAATTAATATGAATTCTAGATCAATGACATGCCTGCCCAAAGAATGAATCCTCACTAGCCTTCTCCAATTTATCCAAAGCAGCCTTCCGCTGCTTGTCATGTTCATCTTCATCTTCTCCTTCAACAGCAGATTCTTTCATATCACCCTCCTTAGAAGATTCTTGGTCTTCATCCACATTTTGAATATCTGCAATGCTCTTTGCTGCAGTCCTAGCAACCTCAACAGCCTACATGCATGAAACCAGGAGTCAACAAGATAGCAAAAAATAAAAGGGTATCAAGCAGCAAAGCACTGAATGTGCAAATAACATATTGACAATCAAGAACCATGTTTGTGCATTGCCTCCCGGATTTGTGGAGGATGGGTGACTTCCATTAGAACAATAAAGAAGATGAAATCCAAAACATTTATAACGTTATTTACTAAGTGAAACCATTGAAAGGGAGAAGACTGTGAAGTTTTTCAATATCTTCATTCAAAAACTTTTCATCATAGATCACTATGAAGTAATTATCCGGCAAGTCAGATTTTCATTCATGAAAGCAATATATATAATCTGCAATAAGAAATTAAGTTAAACAAACTAAGAATGAATTTACAAGTTGTTTGGGAGGGGGGGGGCTTTGACTAAAATGGCACCATTAGTGTAGCTAGGAATGAGCAGAGGTTCTGTGCAGTATTTGTCTGTGCTGATAGTGGGAATTCATAGATTGCCCGAACATATTGTTCAGGACATCAACCATAGGGTTTTGTTAACATTCTTCTTTAGCAATTGAACTTTGATTGATCCAGGCATTGGGATCCTATGGATGAAGACATGGTCTCTCTAGATCCCATTGAATTTCATTCCGAAGAGGAGCCCTATAAAGATCATATCAATTTTTATCAAATAAAGACAGGATTAACTAATCCCATGAGCAAAAAAATGCAACACTTGTGGAACTCATCCCATGAACACTCAAAATGAACTTTTAGCCATAGCCACCTTAATTTCACTACTTCAGAATAGCATTGCACGAACACTTCTATTTTCTCGAATGCACAAACCGAATATGACAAAGATAAGGTTAAGGGTAATGGGATATCTGTGCAACACCCATACCCAAACCGGACACTTAGATCATCTATTTTTTAACAATTCTTTAAAAAGTAACAATATACATTTTAATGATAAAGAAAATTTTCTAATCTTTTACACAGATAGGAGATTAGAATCTCATTTTTTTCTTTAAACTGCATGTAATTCTAAGCACATTTCTAAATATAATCATATTTTATGTCAATATATTACACAATAATCATATTTCATGTCACTATATTTGAATGTTCATGTCATGTCCATGTTCCTACCAATTTTTGGAACCGTTTCCTAAGATCCTAACATTAAAATTCTGAGAGGTATGACACTTAGACACACTTCGACACCCGAAACTCTTACCCACAGCTTCACAAGCACAAGCATTTCATGTATCTCTCTATCCACATATGCATGTGTGTCACTGTCAGGTATACGTTACAAGTAGAATCCGCCTTGATTTCATCCTATCCACCAACAATATAAGCTACCAACATCAAAGCATGCAGATCCAACCATACATCTCTCTAACCAGGTAATAGAATTGTACAAAGTAATTTTTGAATGTATGGTTGAACACAATAGCAGGTCAATTCTAAAATCCAAAAGCAGATCTAACTTTTCCAAGCATCCCCAACTGTAAAAACTCCACCGACATTACTCAGCTTAATCCTAATAAGGCCACATATGCTTCTAAACTGAATTCCGATAGAAAAGCTCCACTAGAATTACTTCGTACATTATGTTTTCTTGGTTTCCCGAACGTAATATCGCATTACGCTCACTGCAGCCAAGTAATTACGTATACTTGAAATGCTAAACCTAGGAAATGAAACTTAAACCCTCTTTTCTAATCCCTATATTTTCTTAGCGACCAAACAGACAATCCTAGGGGTAAAAAAAATAAAATAAAAAAAATTCAGATGCTTGGAGAAAGAAAGATAGGAAAGAGTTACATTGCGAGAGATCTCTTCGGCGGCGATAGAAGCGGCCTTTTGGATATCTGAGAAAACGGAGAACGAAGAGAAACCCCAACCGCCCCATCCGCCACCACCGGCTTCTTTAGGGGGCGGCGGTGCTGGTGCTGCTTCCTCTTCTGCAAGTCTTTCCTTACCCTCCTTTGTCGACTTCGACGGGTTATCCTCCATTGAACAAATGGAAAATTGAAAACCTGTGTGTTTGGATGCCGAGAAACCTCAAGC
>QLOD02000029.1:1978709-1988740 GCA_003260245.2 Sideroxylon spinosum | reverse complement strand
CATTATGTAACATTGTGGGCTATTATGTTTTTATCAACTCTAAAGATTCATTTGGCAATCAATTAAGAAAAAAAAAAAATTTTGTGGTTTTATTTAAATCAAATAAAATACTTTCCATAAAGGTTGTTCAGTTCCCCCAAAAAAAAAAAAAAAAAACTCTCTATTTTTTGCACGAAAAGCTAAAATAATTAAAAAAAAATAGAAAAATAAGAAAAATGTTATTTGCGGCTTTTTGTTCCATTTTTTAAAAGCAATTTTAAAGATAATGGATTTCCTGTCTTTTTTTTCATTTTTTTTTTTGCTACAAAATATATTCCCTACAATGTTCTTCAAAAATTTGAACCATCATTTTACGGAGTTTGAAAATGATAGAAGAAAGATTTTTTTTCCTTTTTTCTTTTTTTTCCATCTGTTTTTTTATTACCTTCAAAAGGCATGCAAATTAATTAATTAATTAATTTAAAAAAAAAACCCCCTCAAAAGAAATTCTAAGCCTACTGAATTAAGAATGTATGTTCTGTGTTTTCTTTGCCTTCTTGAAGCATTCTCCTAATAGATCCTTCTCCATTTTTAGTAGCGACAAGACGCTATGCATAAGTAGGTGAAACAACATTTCGAACTTATTTTAGTAGTTAGAGGGTGGAACTCGGATAACACTTCTCACCTACAAGAGATTGGAGGCCACCATGGAATTCCTTCCCATTGGGTTGATGGCGAGCAAAGAATTGGTCCAGGAAACAAAATAAGTCACAAGCTGACGGTACATATACAAACATACGTATATATATCAACTTAATTGGGTAGATGAATGCGTGGAAATAATCCCAACTGGTTCCCGATTCTGATTCTCATTTATTAATTCATGTTTCAATGGTGTTTTATATATATGTAACAGTATGGTGAGCTAGTCGAGACTGAAAATTTTCTACCCGAGGGTCCAATCACTATAGGTTAACAGCTGGAGGCTCAACTCCTCGTAAGGTAATTGTATCAAGAAAACTGAATTATATTCTATTAGAAAATTTTATGAGAAAATATATTTAGAACATAGTATAGTGCACAACAGTAATACATACACAAGCATATTCATAGTTTGTAAAAAATATAACTAGAATACAATAGTATGTGACGGTATCACACTCTGGTTAGCTCCTTCGTAACTTAAAAGCATCATATCATTGTTATTTACGGTTCTATTTAGTTTTACTTTTTTCTTTTCTTTTTTTTTTAATTTGTGGATAATATAGCATGGATCCTGTAATCGAGTGATCCGTCTATCTTTTAACAATGTGATTTTATAGTAAAATATAATTATACTCTTAATTACAGTATTATTGAGGGCTTTAAAAGTATTCATAATTTTGTATCTAACTCGTTTTGGTTATATAGGTTGTGTAAGATGTTCTTATCAAGGTGTTGGATATAAAATATGAAGAGGCCCAACTATTGGCTTGTGCTTGCTTGCGCTGTAAAAATGTTAGAGAAGGATTCTTTACTGGGCGGAGTAAACAATAATAAGAATCGGTAAGGCCCATTTTCTATAGAAAAAGCTTTAGTACCTCCTTTAGAAGGAGGTTGTCGAGGATGAAACAAACGATGATCCGGCAAATAAGTAGGGGGGTTCGAAATCGAGCTCCAAAGCAAGGTCGGTTGGTTTGTGCTACAAAGAGGTATTCCGATCGCGTTCAGTTCATGTTTGTTTCATGAGACATGAGATTGAACAAGAAATAATATTTCATCTATAATACCTTTTTGGAATAACATCTTTCATAGAATGTATATAACATTATAAATATAGCCTATGCTAGATTTATTCTAAGAAAAAAATTGCAATCATATGTGGTATAAGAATTGTGTGATATTCTTTCATATTCACCAAAAAAGAACATGATGAAAATCCTCGTATATTAAACAACGTGTGATATAAAATGAACCTCTATATACCAAATCATGTGACATTGGTATTATTTATCTTTGTATGAATAATTGTATGGTGAAATCAAATGTAATATCGATATATTAAAATCATAGGTTCTAACATTGTATTAGCTCTATTTTCTTTTTATGAAAACAAGACGAAAGTTATCAAAATTTTATTTATTACCCTCATATGTAGCATAGAAATACCTTAGATACTTACCCAAAAAAATTCCTTCCTAGCATTTTTTTTTTCAACAAAAACATATTGATATGAGAGACTTAAATATCACAAAGCGTATAACACTAATTTACAACATTAATTAAAGCACTCCAAGACCATAAACACATCCAATCAAAATATACATTACCAAGACAAAACAGTGAACTTGGTCATGATGGTGAATTTGTGCTAAGGTAAAAACCAGAAATCGTGTATGCTAAAGTGCTAACAACTAGTAGCCAAGGGCGTATCGAGTTCCTTATCAAGCGTCTTCAAGTCAACCCATGCCCTGTCCTTCAGTGTTATTGGTGCCCTGGACTGAAGCAACAGAAACGAATACATGAGGCTCGTATGATCCTTATAATCATGCTAATCTTAAGATCTGTTGACACTCTCTTTAACGAGAAAATCTACAGAAGGAGTTGGTTTCCCTAAAAGTATGGTTGAAAGTGCATTTATTGAAAAAATTCCTCCAGTTATCAATTGCATTGAAAACCCCATATGCTTTCCATAGCCTTTCATCAGGACTATCAACCCATTTAAGTGAAATTGAAGAATCAGGGTGATCAACTTGATGTTGGTGTGACTGGGCAATGACGATGATAGAGTAGAGCCTTCCAAATGGCTTAAATTTCGGCATAATTATAGTATGCAGTTCGAACATTACAAGAGAAGATGCATTTGATGATATCTTCGTCGTCTGCTGGACCAGGTTTGCCCAAGGATGAACTGTCAACATTCCATTTAAGCCAACCATGTCATGAAGGTGAAAGCTATTCAATTTTCCTTTGACCAATAGAATTCTTTAGTTCAATCCCTTGAGTGGGGAAAATCTTCCAGCATGCAGCTTTGATCCAGATACCAAGCCTGACAACTAATTCTTTAGGCCATTTTCTCATTGAATTTCTAGTCTGAGATTTTCATGCCGTTCGTTATCCTGTAAATCTATAACTAGTTGTATTTTTGTCCTAAAGGGTTTCAACCAGGTTGTTCTTATCAAGGTGTCTGGCATTAAACATCAACTGGCATAAGTATTCTTTGACAAGTTTCATATCGGATTAGTAAATTTGAGATTGATCCCAAAATTAATATTTTAATTACACTTTGTTTGAATACATTTTACTATTAGAATTGATTTCATTTTAAAATAAAATTTTGATTTGATTTGATAAATGAAATTTTGTGTTTGAAACACACATTTAACTTTTAAAACTGAATTGAAATTCTATGTTTAAAACTCAAATAGAATTAAATTGATTTGAAAAAATATCAAATTTGACCCTATTATATTTAATATATTTTTTGTACTTGACAAAGATCCAAAAAGGGAAGTAAGGATAAATTTGTCCAATTAAGAAAAAACAAATGAATTCTCATTAAATTTCATCAATTAGCTGTGATTTGAAATTGTATGAAAATCTTAAAATTTTAGAATTCAAATGAAATGAAATTTAATTCGTTAAATATCTTTTTTATTCCAAACTGAGAATTTAAAGATAATTCTCACCAAATAAAATCAAATCCCATCAAATCTTTTGTTCTAAACAAAGTGTTATGGTTCTAGAGCAAAAAATATTCAAGGGTAAATAGTCATTTTAAAATCAGAGTTTAGATCAGTCTGAAATTTGCTATGTCGATATAAATCTTACCAAGTAATACCTTCTCAGTCTTTTAGAATGTACAGAATACGTATATGAACTAAAAAACAAATCTCGGGATAAAATAGTAATTTTGTAGTCCAAGTTCAGATTAGTCCAAAATTTCCTAAATTAATATACAACTTGTTAAGGAATATTTTATAATCTTTTTGAGATTATCAAAGTACGAATCCATGCGAAAAGTAAGTTTCAAATTGAAATAGTCATTTTATGATTCAGATTTGGCCTACATTTGCATTACAGGCATTAGTTCTTAGTCATTCTCTCTCTTTTATCTACACAAGCGTGAATAGGATTATGAAATGAGTTTGTGGTTAATAGATTTTTATTTTTGACTGCCCAATAAAGATCTAGGCTTCTATCCATTTAAGTCCAATTAAAAATGAATCTTTTGTGAAAAGCTAATAGCGACCCATTTATAAAAATACCAATATTGAACTCATGGAAGTTTAATAGTTTTGGGTTAAAATTGCCACACATAGCTATGACAACCAAGTAAAAAATATATATATAATAATTTTTTTTTTAAAAAAGGACGAACAGTAAAAAAAACATAACCCAACAAGTAGAAAAAAAAACGTTGTTTTTCTAATGTCTGCCTTGAAAACAATTGTATTCAATGAAATTTGGGTCTTATATTGTAGAAAAAAAAATAAAAAAAATGACATTAAAACAATCAGAAACTTGAGCGCACATAAATTCAATTTTGCACCATTTTATTATGGGTAAAGAATAAAAAGGTGTGAAACTTACAAGCTGCTTATTTATCATTTGAGGGATTTAAGGCCAAAAATACCCCCCCCCCCAACCACCAGAGAGGGGATTTGATTTGAGCACACAGTAGAAGTTCAATAATAACCAACATACAAATGCACTACTAGGAATAGAATGCCTACGATGTAATAAGGTAAAAGATCACAGCTAGAGCCACAAACAAGAACCACATCTTCATGGAGTGACCACTCTGCCGTCGTCCTTGAGTTGAAAGACGATGAAATCCATGAAAATGCCCTCCGTGAAAATGGCCTCCATGAAATGGACCAGGAAACCAGTAAGGTGACACAGTTGGTGTTCCATATACATTAGTATAATTAAGTCCATTCACCTCAAGGTTTAGGAATGGCACCAAACCACCAAAAGCAGAAGACATTGTTAAGTTCCCACTACTTCCATTTGCCATCGGCATGATACCTCCCACGAGTCCATCCCCTTGCCCCACATAGTTTGCGCTCGGAGGGGGAGACAGAGCCGTTTGAGGTCTCCGCCCAGCCGGACGATTGGGAATCTCAACTCCGGAGATGGATCTACACCTCGGATTGTCTGAGCTTGTTTTGCCCCTTCCGTATATGGGGACCAACTTCTCCTCCTCTATAAGGGCCTTACAAACAAGGCATTCATGAGAGTGTGAGTTTGTACGCAGCCACTTGTAAAGACACGGCCAACAGTAAAGATGGCCGCAGAGAGTCATGATAGGATCTTCAGCTAATTCAAAGCAGATATTACATTCAAAACCGCCATTTTTGTTATTGCTACCCTTGTTTGAAGAAAAAGGCTTCATTGGTTCACCAAATCCACTAGCCATATCAAAAGCCTAATAACTTCAAACCCCTGTATAACCCTGTATTCACTTCAAAAGTTGAAATCACAAACCAATGCACTGCAAGATCCAATACAGGCACCTGAGATCCGAAAAAAAAAAAAGACAACATTAGCTGCAAAGAAAAGAAGGGCAACAACAACTAAATCAAAACGAAGTAGCTACCATCAAAAATGAAATTACTTGGCCTCGTTATCCTCTCGCATAATCTAATAGACAAGCAAAGGTTTTACTGCTTGAAGGAAATAAATACAATAATCAGGTATCACCAAACAAATAAATAAATAAACAAATTAAAAAAAAAAAAAAACCCACAACGTCATTAGATTGTAGAGTAGACACAGGAAAAGGGAGAGAAAACATATAAATATATAATAATAAATAATGAATGGTGTTGGAAAATGTAATCGACAATTTCCTACATTCTAGTCAAGTTCAGAGGCATATTCATCTTTAGAAAGATGCAAGAATTTATTTTAACATAAATGTCTAGAAATATGAAATAATCGCCTAGGAATGTGAAATACATCTCCTATGATCTTCTATCTAGTCCTATAAAGAAAACGTCAACCAAAAGTAAGAAAAAGCATCAATAGAACGCTTCCACTGCCCACCAACAAATACAAATTCACAAATGCATCTCTCTCTGCTCATTTCAATGTCGTCAATGTCATACAGTTTTTATATTATAATATGACCACCAACAAATTATAAGTCGACACTAAACTGGCCAGTACAATTTTTTCTTTTATTTTCTTTCTTAGGTTCTAGACAACTAAAAGATGTCTACGTGATGGAGAATAGGTAGAGGTGTAAATGAATAGAACTAAGTAGGGGGGTATAGTGAATTTTACGCTGAATTATTGAGATGAAAGGTGCTGATTTAATAAAGTTTATTTAATTGAATTAATAAATATTATAATAAATGTTGTTTGACAGAATCAATAAATCTCAATTAAATTGGGACCTTTCATCTAACACTTCGGCTCTGGAATGTAAAATCTACTGCAACCTCTAAAACTCGTTTGAATTAGGCTAGCTAAACTTAATAAGCTTTAAAAAAAAATCTAATTTAGGATCAGTTTGTTTAATGTTGAGTCGGACTCGAACGAACCTTTTATCAAATTAATCATGAATCAAAGTTTGAATAGTTTGATACTTTACTATAAGTACTAGGTATTATCCGTGTCAATGGCACGAAAGCCCAACCCACCTCTCAATGCCACATAGGCATCAAAATGACCAGTATTAATATAAATATACAGTATATATCAAAACGAACTCTTATTCGTTCAATAATATAAAACCTTAAAATTGCGGTTAAGGCTCGAGCGAGCCACGAGTAAGCTTCGATTTGTTTTAGAGCCTAGAAATAGGTTCAATTCATGAAAGAATAACACGAAGAAGATAATCATCCTTGCCAAAGAAAAACCCAAAATTCGTTTGGTGGTTGGGAAAACGCAGAAAAACAAATCAAGAAAATCACTGAATACTTGACGAATAAACGAGATGAATTACAAGTCTACACCGACAAAGATGGGTTTAATATACCAAAATTGTTTTATTTTTCGTCTTCCTCAGTTTCTCCGCAACCAAAAGGAGACAATCCTTATTGAGAAATGGGTTCATTGCGTGAAGATGAGATCTTTACAAAATGCAAAGCAAAGATAACGACTGGGGAAATGGACTTTGAGTTAAATTGTTGCAGATCAAAAATATCAGATCAACATAAATCAGATTTTGACAAAATATGCTTGCTGAGTATATACATTCAGAGAAACTGACCTTCGAAATTGAATAAAACGTAGAACGATCACTCGTTGATGGATGGCCTGAGAAGAGAGCTCTGCAGAAAAGAAAAAGGGCCGAGCGAGCGAGCGACCAACGGACGACAACAGCTTCGAAGAATCACTCACTGGAATCTCAGAAGGAGAGGACTTTAACAACTTTATATATATTTATACAAATTTCATTTGATAGCTATTTGTTACACTTTTTACCCCCTTTAATTTTATTTTACGCTTCATTTGATTTGTTTTTTATCTTTTATTTTTTGTTTTTTTTTCTATTTTTTTAACTCATTTTCCATTTTAAACTTATAAAACAACGAAAACAGGTTAAACACATTTAATGTCTTCAAATTTGTTTTAGAATTTACACATAAAATGAAAAAATGACAAAAAATTGTACTTGGCTCCCTTGCTATTTTTTTCTCAACTCTTTTTCTATTATTTTAAATCTCAATCCTTCATTTTTAATTAAATGTTGATAATAGAATTTTTATGGGTCTCATTGTATTGACTTTTCCTCATCAATTCTTGCATAATAATTATATCTACATTTATTATTGTATTATCAACCCTTGAATGGATGATTGAGATTTAAAATAACAGGAAAAAAGTAGATAAAGAAATTACGGGGGAACCAGGTCCGAAAAAGTTGTTCTGAGAGTTTTCAATTCAAAATAAAAAAAATCTTACAATAAGGAAAACAGAACATATCTATTTTCTTATTTTTTTTGGATTTTTAAAGCATAAAACACGTAAAACTGAAAATAAAAAATAGAAAAATAAATCAAATACCACTTTAATTATAACATTCAACCCAAACACAAAAGGCCAACTGGAATTTCAATTTTTGATTTTTATTAGTATATAAAAGATATAAAAATGAAAAAAAAAAATCTGAATAATTAGTTGTAAAATTTTGACAAAAAAAATTGAAATTTAACAATAGCTAACATAAAAGATTTAAATTCATATTAGGACTATCGAAACATTTGGGCACATGCATTTTCATAATTGGTTTTATATGAGTTACATTCCACTTGATTATTTTTTATTGAGTTGTTTTGTTTTCCTTTTTCATTCAATATCTGTATATATATTTAATCAACAATTTCACGCTCGACAATAAATATATTTAGCAAAGCCCTATTATTGGAAGACTATAGGCTTAACAATGTCCACGACATGAATATAATATAATATAAAAACAAAACACAAACTGGCTGCAGAGAGACAGCTTTGAATGCGGCGTGGTTGAAAATGGGCTTAAAGCCCTAGCACCCAGAGTTGAAATTTGCAGATGAAGCTCTCACATTTTGGGTTAGATAAGTATGGCGTGTGGTCATCTCGCTTTAATGCCATGTGATGTGAAGTGAGAGCAAGTAGAAAAATTAAATAAATCAATTTGATGGCCATTGTTTTCGATTAATTAAACTCAAAACATAATGTTTCATAAATGAAAAAAAATGAAAATTAAAGGGAAAAAGAAAATTGAAATATATATATGTATATCTTTGTGACCTGGAGATTAGACCTCTAAGAGAGAAATTGAAGGAAATAAATCAATATATTCTTTATTCAATGTATCGTAAGTACGGGTCCAGCAAATAAATCATAACTACATAAAACAAAATGGAAATCATAGTTTCGGATGGTCAAACTATAAATCTTAATGAATAAACAGAAAATTACAATTGAATTTTGAGTACCACTGCCTAATCAGATTTTTTTTTTTTTTTTTTTTTTAACCCTAACGAGAAGATTTTTTTTTTTTTTTTTTGTAAGTCAATCATTTTAAATGAAAAAAAAAAAAGTACAATATAATACATTTTTATTTAGAAAATCTTATTACCAATTCTTTTTAGCACACCTTCCTTTGAAAAAAGAAAAAGAAGGTGAACAGAAAAGAGTTTCTCAAATATTAACATATAAAATAAATTCATGGTCCATCCAAGTAAGTTATATTAAAAGGAAAATTAATATCCTCCAACGCAAGGTCAAATTTGGCGTTGCTTTTAATGCCACCAAATTTGACTAGCAATTTCAAGCTTTAATTAGTAATTTGCTTGATGTCCTTAATAAATAAATATATATGTATATATATATCACTCCTAAAAGTTTGCAGTACTCGAATCAAATCCAAAAGCTCAAAATGTTTATTCGGTACAAGAAAAGAATCACAAGCTACCGAAACAAGATTTTATGGATCGTCCACCAACTTCCATCAAAATACAATTGCTTTCTATCAATAGGAACAAGGAAAGTCTATTAGTAAGAAGATTTTTCCACTGCTCTTTGGTGGCACAAATTCGTTGTTCTCAAAATGGTAACCCACTAAACTAGAGAGAAGGGGCGATTGGAATCCGCCGTAGCTTGTCAATAATGCAAAAAACTGTTTTCACAATCAGTGGGTACCTTCTAAATGAATTTGATTGTTTCTTGTATTCATCTCGACAGCATCTACAGCTCTCCCACGTAGCTCTCCTCTCTGGCAATTGATCTTGAAGAATCATCATGCCACCTGATCCGCATAAATATAATAAGAATCTCACCTAGCTCTCAATTATTTTTGCTGATCCGCCAAAATGAAAACTAAAAACAATTCCTTTTCTTCCTTTATCGACAATTTTTCCCAATCAAATCCTTTTGATCAAAACTAGTTTTAGCTGTAGAATGACCCCGCTAAAATAAAATATATAGTTACCGGGGATTAACAGATTTAGCTCTGCTTTATTATCAGTTCGATGTCGGCTCCAACTTCAGCAATCTTGGCGTCTTTGGAAGCCTTTGCTGCTTTGGCAATGTTTTCAACATCGAAGTCCAATGCTACTTTTCGGACCAGACCCTCA
>QLOD02000029.1:1915139-1927649 GCA_003260245.2 Sideroxylon spinosum | reverse complement strand
ATTTCAAGGGTTTACCTATATATAAATTCGTTAATTTTTTAAGAAATAAAATAATTTTAAAAATTATAAAATGAAGTGATTTATATTAAAATATTTATTTACAAACTTTTAATAAAAAAATTTAATAAAAAAATATATAAAATAATATTTCAAAGGACTGGGGGTCTGGAAGTTTAATTCCAAACTTCGAAAAAATAGAGATATGATATAACCACCCGAGCCTAAAATGTTTATCCTTATTTACACCTGCTCTAGCAAGTGTTAAAGTTATTTTTGAATTTAAAAATTATAAAATAAAAGTTCAAATATTTAATTTTTAAAATTTTTGGTTGATTAAAGCATTAGAATCATTTTTGTAATTTTTGTTTTCTATAATTTTCCATTTTATCTGTACAAAAACTAGAATATTTTTTTTTATTTTTTCTTCCTCTCAACGTTTCTCTATTCGTTTTACAAGTTTTTCAAAGAATATCAAAAAATTTTTAAAAAATATCTAATTTTTTTAATTAAAATTTATTACGTGTTACTTTTATACTAATTTTAATTTTTATAAATTTTTTCGAAACACTAAAAACCCTTTAGTAGGACATCGACTCTTTATTTTATTGGAGTAAGTTGGTAAAACAAAAATAGATTTTTGATAAAATAAAATATTTCAATTGATTGTTTACTTAAATTTGACTAATAAGTTTTAAAAAAAGGAAACTCCAAGTTTCTTAAAGAACAGTTTCCAAAATTTTAAGTTATATACTTACCTAAATCATCTAACAATCTATTTAATATTCTAAATTTCATAGGTAGCAACTCTTTTGCGTAGGTCTTTTGTCTTTCCTTTCCAAACTTGAATATAACTTTCATGTTTAAAAGTAATTATTGATGTTATTAACGATTATATAGCATATTTTACTAAAAACAATTTCGATATTTTTCAGTTTTTTCTTTTTTTTTTTTTTAACCAAACAACTTCATAGTTTTTTCATAACAAAATATGTTTCATAACAAATTTACCTTTCAATTTTATTTTCCAATGAAATAAACACTCTCATAGATAAATATACATAGAAGAATATATATATATTTTTTTTAATCAAGTGGTTTAGGTCATTTGGACAGGTTTTTCAGTTTCTTCACAAGAGATAGAAGTTCGATTTCAAGAATTGTTAACAATTCTTAGAGTCTCACGGCTGTCTATTAAATTGGAAATGGAGTTCGACTCCAAGAATTGTTAACAATTCTTAGAGTCTCACGGTTGTCTATTAAATTGGAAATGTGTTCGTGATTGACATGGGACCGGTGTGCAGGGACGTGTGTTGGTTTTTTGAGTAGTTTCGATCATAACAAAGCTTAAATTTCGATCCTAACAAAGCCTAAATTCCGAGGAGTTTCGATCCTAACAGAGTCTAAAGGACCTACAGGTGGCTTCTTCCCGTTACTAAAAAAAAAAAAAAGAAAAAAATTTTTTTTAACTATATATATAAAAATTTATCTATAAATAATTTATATTCAGTTAGTCAAAATATTTACAAAATTATTTTGATAGGTGAAAACACTATTTTAATAAAATTTTGTTAGGTGAAAACATTATTATTTGAGTAAAATAATGAAGGTAAAAAAAAACCAGCATGGAGTAAAACTGTGGATTGAACGGCGGAAATAATAAACAGGGGAGGGCAAATTCGCTGGCTGTGGATGACGGTAACCGACGCAAGAAGAGAAACAAAAGAACCAAAAAAATTGTATAATAATGAAATCTCTTTCTATAAATATCCCATCTAGGCTTTCTGTTTAGATTCCTCCCTCTCTCTCTCTCTCTCTCTATAAAACCCTTCTCTCTCTCTCTCTCTACTTCTCTATATATAAATACATATATGTATATCTAATTTTTCATCTTTGGCTCTGTTGATTGTTGCAATCAGGTAAGTTTAATCTATATCTTGTGGTATGTTCTTTTGAATTGATCGTTCATGCTAGAAAGCAAGCTTGATCCGTTTTTGTGCTTTTGTATCGAACTTGTAATTTGATGTAAATTTGGGTTTTTGGTTTTTGATGAGTTTTTGGAATTTTGTGCAATTCAGGGTTTTGGCTTATGTTTGACATATCCTCTTTTGAGTTGTTTTTGTCTTTGTTTTCTCGTTGTCAATGAGCATGAAAAGGTTTATGATCGTTTGGTTTTTACTTGTAAATATGGATGGATTATCAAGCTATCTAATCTGCTTGTTATCTGTGAATTTTGTGCTGAATAAATTTTGTAATTTGCTTTGTTTTGGATGATATTTTGTACCCTATGTTGCTGGGATCTTCCAAAAAAATTTAATTCAATGTTTTCTTTCACAAATTGGCAGTTGACTTGGCATTCCAGGAAATTTGGATGAATTAGATGGGGGTTAAGAGATGGGAAGGAGCTGTTTAGTCTTGTCCCACTGGACCAATAAAAAAAAAATGATACCTTGGTAATTGGGTTGTGAATTGTGAGATGATTGAAAGGTTTTGGATAACTTTTGTTCATCATAATTTAAACCCTTAAAGTCTCCTTTGTCCCCATGGTAAAGGAAAACAGGAAAAAGAAAAGGGCCAGGCACAAGTACAAATATAGAAAGTGTAAAAGGACCAGGTTTGATTTTTCTATTTTGACACTCTTTTACACTGTTGGATCAATGATTTATCAAGGAAAAAAAGATAGGGAAACATATTTATGATAGCCAAATAAAAATAACTTTTTTTTATTAATATCTATTTATTTTCTTCTTATTTTTCTAGCTCAAACAAAAATTGAAAATAAAAACATCTTTTGATTCATTTACTTTTTAATCTTTTTCCTTCAATTGCTTTTTTTATCCACAAATCCAAGATCCGACCACAACATTAATTTCTATTTGCAGCATTCTCATGGGGTGAAAAATTTTACACTAGACATAGGACGGTGAAGGCATAGAAATTATATATAGCTTAGCTATATTTGCCCTTTTATATTGCACTTGATTAATAGTATGTGGTGTAAGACTCATGAAGGAAGGGACATAGTTTTCAGGTCAGACGGGAAACATTGTTATATTTTTGATGTTAGCATCATTGTATTATTATAGCATGCAGGTGAAAAAGTGACATACATCAAATTCTGTTGGTTGAAGAAGATTCAGTAAATCAGTTTAAATTTTTTTTTTTGGGGAGTTTGATAATAGGACGAGAAGACAATTCTGAAGTAGAAAAAGAAAAAGAAACTGGCAGTGTACTTACTATAATAATCAAAACTAACTTGTTGAGAATAGCTAGATTCCCCCTTTTTTGTAAAGTTATAGAATTTCAGAGAATAATTTCCCTTTTTCAATAAAAGTGTGGAGGGAGTCCTTACGGAGTTTGGCTATTTCTGTGTTGTGTTGAGAGTTTTTCTTACTCACTATCAAAGCCGTCTATATTATTTGGATCTTAGCACCATCGGAGGGCAGAATTTTAAGATTAGTGACTAGGATTTCAAATACAATATGTTATAGAAAGGATTTTGTTGTGGTTCTCAATATGTTATCAGGAAATTTAATCCAGTGATCTTATTTTTCTTAGATTTTTGGTTTTTTTCTGACCACTTAAATGATTATTTTGGGATCTCATCTTTGCGTGTGCAAGAGATTTGTAAAATTGTGTCAATCATGCAGTGACGTCTTTATGTGTTTTCTAATAATAGGATGCATTGCATGTCTTTTCCTTATATTTGATGTCCTTTTTTTTTTGATATGTTCCTTGTATTTAATGTTTTATTGTAGGAAATATGATTAAGCTATTTAAAGTGAAGGAAAAACAGAGGGCTGAAAATGCCAATGGGACAACAACTGTTAAGAAGCAAAGTGCAGGGGAATTACGTCTTCACAGAGGTATACCTTACACCATTTTATGTGTACAAAAGAGTTTTAGCCATATACAATGTTACCTAGGAGTTATTGGGAATTATTGTCTCAGGTTTCTCACTGCTTTCAAACTTCTGATAAGGTATCCTGATATTGAGGATTATGCTCAGAATGAGGAGATAAAATTGCCATTAGGCTACTCCTTCAACAGTCTTGGCTACTGGGCCCTTGACGTCTGCAAGTCAATTCATCTTTTTTGGCTATCTAAATACTATTTTTGGATGTTCTGGTTTCATAGATTCCAAGCACAGTTGTTAGTATCACAAAATTTACGATGCAATGCATAAAATTTGATACTGTTTCATGATAAATCCATATGCACCACCCAAATGTGGCCCAAGTTTATGATGAACAATAGGCTATAAAATGCATTTTGAGTTTGCTTGTAGCATTTTTTTAGAGAAAAGTGGTAAACATTGCTTTCCCGTAAAGAATCATAGTAGTATTTCAGAGTTACATTGAAGTTTAAATGAAAATACATTTCTTATCTTCTTTTTTCCACTTACAAATTTGAGAAAATCTACCAGTTATACAATTTTGTAAACCCCCCCTCTCTTTTCCAAAACCTCTATAATTGGTTAGTGGGAGTTTGATTTTCTTTTAGCAGAACTTGAAGCTGACTTGAAGTTGGCCATTTAGGAAGAATTTAAATTCTAAAAGTTTGAATCCAAAATAGAACTTCAAATCTAAAATGTTGTAAAAACTCATGGATCATGTACTGCATAATTAGGATGTTTAAGACTTATGTTAACTGTTTTTTTATTTTGAATAATTACTGGAAACACTGTACTTATATTGCATCATAGAGTTGCATTTGCACTTGGTTGATCAAGGTGAAGGAGATAATTTCACATGCCTATTATTTATTTAGGTTAAAATCCTAATCTTTACTTTATGCCTCCAAATAGAAATGTTCTGCTCATACCTTGTCTTTTAAATAAGATTTTTTTTCCCTTTTCTTTTCTTTTGACTTGCATATTCCTTCCATCTTAATTTTACCATTTTCCAACTTTTCAACCAGACAAGTATTTGTTGCATGTTGTTCAAGTAATAATTTATTAATTTAAAAGTTTCCCACTATGGTTGGCTATTTAATGCATTCACTCAGCTTGAAAGCGTAATATGGGAAAATCTTAAGATTAAACTACTTGGCTTTTCAATGTGAAGAGCCATTTTGCGGATTGGGAGTACCCGAAGTAGCAAGGATGAGAAGAGGGTTGTGGGACCGGTGTTTAATTTCATGCATTATAATGCATCTTACAACTCATGACACAACACATAGATGAATAGGGGAAGAGGATTCATGTTGCTAACCTCAACTAATTTGTGATTAAGGCTTTTTTGAGTTGAGTTGAGTTGAGGAACTTAATATATGGTATGATAACATTGTTTGATAACTAGGAGCTGCAAGTTGTAATTCACCACCACTTTTGCCGCTCAGGTCAATCAAATTCCTATGGTCACACAAGTTTTCCATGGCTTCATTTGCTTGGCAGTATCACAGTAATCGCGCTCACTGCATTTGTTTGTTAGCTATCCGTTTTTGAGCAGCTTTATCTCTAGAACTAGTTTATGTTATACTTGTTGAATTTGTAGTATTTCCAAGAACAAGAAGGACGTCTTGTAAGTTGCATGTATCGGATTGCATTTTTCTCTCTTCATGAAGCCATATAGTTTGTGATGTGAACGAATAATCACAAGTATCTTACCTTATCTTTATGGTTCTGTCGGCTAGCTTTAACTACTAGAGATTCTTATATGTGTTCATTTTTACTTTTGGTGCTTCTAATCTTGTAGATATTGGTGAACTGAACCTACCAAAAAGTTGTACCATAGCATTTCCCAATGGCAAGGATGACCTGATGAACTTTGAGGTTACCATTCGGCCTGATGATGGATACTATATGTAAGCAATCTCTTGCCCCATTTTCTTGAAGTTCTTATTTGAGCATTAGGATTCAACCAATCTTGGGAATTATTAAAACTGCCAGGGTTGGTTGCTAATCCAACACTGTGGTGTGGGTTGGAATTGATTGGAAATTCTTGTCTTATTTGCCAAAAATAAATTAGCTTTTGCACTGTAGAATTGCTTTTGTTTCAATTGGTTCTGAAGGAATGAGTATTTGGGCTTATATTATTGCTTCCTTCACTTCGGGTGTCCATTTAGCAGCTTAGGGCTTGCAATGACCCACTATCAAGTAAGAAATCTAGATGGTAAAGTAACTACAGTAGATAATCCTGACTTTGGTGCAAACTCCTCCCTTTTTTACTCTCTTCCCAAACTTTGTATACTGTTAATTTAGCATGGGCAGCATGAATAGTAGTTTACTGTATAAATTAAGCTGGGCATTCACAGGCAACGAAACCGAACCATGATTTCTTGGTCACAACTAACTAAAGTAGAGTTCCATTAGGGAGAATTTCCAGGGGGGAAAACAAGAACTGGGGAAAGGCTTTAGAGCCTGGCCGATGTGCTTTCCCCCATCACAATATACATTTGTAAATATTCAAGAAAAATATCAAAGTTTTCTTTATGGGGGTTATACATGCAAGCTCTTGTTATGGCCTTTGCCATTAATTGTCATCATCTTTGAGTTGGATCTTTTAGTAGTGCTATTCCATGCTCCTTCATGAGTGGGTGGTTCCATGGGTCTAATTATGGTCCTTAAGAATTTCTCCACGTGGCTTAAACGTGAAACCGACTCTACTCATCTTAGGTTAAAGCGCCTTAAGGGAGTGTCTGCTTTGAGCACTAGGACTATACTCTTCTACATTATTCTTCATCTAGGTGACGAAGTTCAGTGTCACTAGTTTACACATTTTCTGTTCTACTTTGTTTTATCATTTGGGCAGAACCTGTAAGTTAACCCAGAATATTGGTTTTTCTGACAGAGGTGGTACATTCATATTCTCTTTCCAAGTTCCACCTTTGTACCCTCATGAGCCTCCAAAAGTCAAGTGCAAGACCAAGGTAAATGGTGGCATCCTGTTTGCATAAAAAGGAGGTTCTCCTTAATTTTATTTACAGATTTTTTTTTTTTTTTTTTAATATACAGAATGTTGTTAATGCACATAGTTGGCAAAGTTTAATCTGTACATCCTACTTGCAGGTCTATCATCCTAACATCGACTTGGAAGGAAATGTCTGCCTCAACATTTTACGAGAAGACTGGAAACCTGTTCTCAGTATAAATACTGTAATATATGGACTATATCATCTCTTCACGGTAACTAAAATCTCTTCGCAGTTAGCCTTTTCCACTTTTTAATTGGTTGGTTACATTCACAATTTGTGCTTGATACCGCATTGTGTGAGCAGCAACCAAACTATGAAGATCCCCTCAATCAAGATGCTGCTGCTGTGTTGAGGGATAACCCAAAGCTGTTTGAATCTAACGTGAGAAGGGCAATGGCTGGTGGTTATGTTGGACAGACCCTTTTCAACCGGTGCGTATAGGCGGCGGCATTCGCACGCATCGTTTCCAAACTCATATCTTGAAAATGTCCAGAAGCTGTAGATTGGTTTAGTGCTCGAGCGTTCTTGTTGTATTATTTGGGAACTAACATTTGCAATGTGCCCCCCTGGATGGCTGGCTGGAAGGTGTCTGTATTTTGGTGCAACTATGATATGATTGTGGTGTTTTCTTTTCCGTCATAATTTGAATATTTGAAATGGTGGGAGATTATGGTGTTTTTGATTATTCTTCATATCTGTTATCTGTTTTTGGACATGATTTTACTGCCCACTTCGGTTGCTTCTCCGGGCAAAATCACTGTTGTTCGCGGTAATTATTGTGGTGCTATAAGATTTACTGGCGGATGTTTTAAATTTTTTTTTTTTTGGGAAGATATATATATTTGTGTGTCCATTGGTGTCGTTATTTTTATGTTGTCTTATATTTTTATAATTATGAACCCATTTCATTTGAGGGTGGCGTTTGGCTGCCCAAAAAACAGAAAAAATTCTAGCTTTCATTAATTTTTTTCTTCACTTCCTCTAATAAAATGTTGGCATTTGTCATTTTTACACTAATTTCGTTCTTTTTTTTTTTGGTAAAAGTTGGCCATTTGAACTAATGTCCTCAAAATATTATTATACTATTTGTCTTTTTTTCACTAACATAAGAGCAACAATGTAATTTGTAAGGCTCTCCAAACACCAAAAGTTGAAAAAGCAAAATTTTTCATATCTTAGTCCTTTCGGTAAGGAATTCTCCAAGATCTTAATTCATATGGGTTTAGCGTAAAGAATTTTTCTACCAGATACTTCTTAACTAGCAGATTCTAAAATGTTTGGAGGAATTAAAAATTGGATGGATAGACAGACATACAAACTTCTGTTCAGCTTCCGTAATGCTTCTACCCAACAAAAAATCTGTAGCATACTCCAACAAATATCGAATATAAAAGAACAAAAAAAATAAAAGAACAGGTTGACGTAGTTTTTAGTAACATTGATTGACATTGATTGTGGATTGTTTGGATTTTAATTTAATTGTCCAGATAGATTCATACTATTTGAATTGAAAATAAATGTGAATCTTGAATATGTTATTGAATCTTGAATATTGTGGAACTCTTTAACATTTTTCAAACTTGATTTGATCATTCCAATCAATATTGTTCTGTGGGACTGTTGGTAGATTCCAAACTTTGGATAAATTGACCTTGGAAACTTGATTTTGGTCAATTTTTCAATGTGAGAATGTTAAATTCCACTCTTTGAACCCCCAATCCAAATTAACAACTGTATTTATCCAAAAACACCAAAAGAGAGCCCCATGCCGTTTGAAAGATTTGGAAAAAACATTGGTTGAAATATAATTATTTAAAGAACAGGACAATCAAGTTACTAAAGGAGGGGAACACAACCTTTTCTGAAGTTCCTAATAGAGTTATAAGTAGAAGCTTTCAAAACCTTTAAAAAAAAAATTTGAAAAAAAATGAAAACAGAGGGTAAAAGTCTAGTAATGTCTCTAATAAGCAGAAACAAGGTTACCAATCTGAACCATCAGGAAAGGGTTTTAAAGCATCTTGTTTGGCATTGACAAAGTATTCGACCACTGCTTTCATTCTTGGAAGCTTATCCGGGTGGTAATTTACATGGACGATTACTGGTTTGAGCTTGCTCAGGTTGGCATCTTTCCTAACAGTTTTGAACAGAACCTTGCTGTTCATAAAGAGATAGAAATCCATAGTTCTCCTGGAAGCATGAAGCCCATCGTATCCAGGATGTGAAGGGAAGAAGAGCACCTGATTGAAAACTGCTTGGTCCCACGAGTTGGGATACTGAGAAAGCCAACCAGCCACACGATCCAGAAGCTCAATAGAAGGTATTGTTGGTCTTATGTAGAAGAAACCAGAATTATACACCCATATCCGCATTGTATGAGCATAACGAGCCCATCCCATTGAAGGTTCATCAAAGACATCATTGTATCCATAGGCTGTCCTGTTATCATGCCCATCAGTCATGGACTCTACATCGGAGTCCCGATAAAGATGATCAAAAGGGTTTTGCAAATATACTATATCAACGTCTGAGAGAAGAACGCTATAACCCAACTGCAAGAACTCCCTCAGTATGCGGAATTTCAACCCTGAAATAGCATGATTTCCTCCTCTCCTTGCAATTGAATCAATGCCTTCATCTGGATCTCTCTTATATACCAGGACATCCTTCGATTGGCAAAAGTTTGCAATCTCTTCATCCAAGGTGACGACTAAATAATTAGGAATGCCTACTCTCTTGATGCTAGTTAACCAGACCTCCAGCGTGTCCTTCACATTTGAATTTGCAAGCGCAACTATAAGCTCTCCGCGAACAGCAACCTTCTCCAGTATCTTTGCCAATCTTGGATTCACGGATGCATCAGGAATAACAGTCGGATTGGTTCTTAAACCCTTAACAGTTCCAAAAGGGCCAGCTTTATGCCGTTCACCTAACATCAAGACCTGTTTCTGTGCATGATCCGTCCTTCGCTCGGCCAACTGAAGCTTTTCAGTCAATTCCCTAATCTGATTTTTCAACTCTGCATTTTTCTCTGAAAGTGTTACAAACTCTGACTTCAACATGTTGACCCGTTCAGATGATTCACAAGATGAACCAGCCTGCCAAATATATCAATGGAAAACAATTACATTTGGTGGCCTCACAGCTATTAACTTGTGACTGGCATTTACATTTTGGGAAGCACCCTTACTCCAAAACGATAGCAACAAGCAAACAGCTATATACTATATTGAAATTGCATCCAAAATTTCCATAAGAATTTTAACTCAAGATTAATAGATTTTCATGAAAAAAAATAATTTAATTTAACTAAACATAAAAAATAACACAGGCTAGTACTTCTATTTTCTCTTCACTTTTATTTTTCTCTTCACAAATCCATACTCCAAACATAGCCTATGGCTTTTCGCGACATCTTCCAAATTCATTACAGACAAACGAGTGACCTTGATGGGTGAATGTCAGTTCAGGGGCCCAAATAGTTGACAAGCCAGGTCAACTGATGCAGAAATTAGCACTACAGAAACAAATTCCCAAATTCCCCTTTATGTGAAACAAAGCTAATCCTTTTTCACCCTCCATCTTGCCCTTCCCTCATTGAAACAATGGAACAACAAAGCTGCATGAACTTTTCAGCTCGATCCATTCCCATCATCCTCCCCAATGGAAAGCAAGAAGGAGGCAAAATATACCCGTCCCCGTCAAGGTAACCACATCTTGTTGGGATTAGGGATGGAAATGAGTCGAATTGAGCCGAATTTTAATTAATTCGAGCTTGGCTTGAACTATTTATACTGAGCTCGAGCTCGATTTGAATTATAATATATGTTCAAACCTGATTCAATAAAAAAGAATTTAGATTCGTGCTCGGCTTGTGAATAGCATGATTAAACTAAAATGACATCATTATATTCTAAAATATAATAAATAAAATATTACAAAAATTTTATTTCATATGTTATTTTATTAAATTAGTTCGCGAGCTTTTGAGTCGAACTTTTTCTAAACTAAACTCGAGCTTGAACTCAAATCAAAATGAGCCACAAATTGAGCTTGATTTAAATTCATTTTAGTGATGAGCCATGTTTTTTTTCAACTTGAATAACTTGCATATAACTTGATTCGTTTCCACTCTTACTTGGGATCCTTAAAATTGGCAGAGAACATACGATCAAGCTCCAAACTGAAATCACTGGATACCATGATTTTGAATATTGTTATGATCCCATATCTCTTACCTGGATCAACCCCAGAAAGCTCAGCCAGCATAGGGATATTTTATTCAACTGGCAACACAGTAAACATTGACCACACGTGTGCTTCAATTTAAGTATTCACTATGAATTCAAGCTCAAAGCAATAGAAAACAAAAATAGCTATCATATCAATGACCAAAAAGCAAAACTAAAGAACCAAAATTTTAGACTATCATCCAATAAGCAGAGATTCCTGAACCCCTCCTATCGAAACCAAATGACAGATTTCAGTTAATTTACCATCCGTAATTTCATTCCAAAATGGGGGAGAATTGCACAATTTGACTTGCATTCAGAGTATCAATAATAACAGCACCATTTATTTCCGATCGAAAGACAAGGAGATTGAAATAGAAGGCAAAATCAAACACATCAATGCATTGAGGTGGGTCGAACCTGAACGTCAGACTTAGCAATTGAGTGGGTTTGAATAGGAGGATTGGAGACGAACAACCCACTGGGGCACAAGAAGGCGAAGACGCAACCGAAAGCAACGCCGATCGCAATGGCTACGGCGATTCTCGATCCACGAAGGGGGTGGCCGCTGCTTCTCATCAACGGACCGTCTCTCCGACCCGACAACATCACTCCTTCCTCAACACACCAACCAAATGTATAGATATGCGTTAAAGAAAAAAAAAAAAAAAAGGAGAAAAGTTTCTGGCTTTAGCTTTTTTATGGAACAGAGGTAAGGAGCGTTTTCTAGACTCAAAAGCCAAATTCACTACCTACAATCATAAATACATGAATACATACGTATATGTGCGTATGTGTATAAAAAGGTACATTAATGGCGGTCTCCGAGCCCTGAAAGGATGTCTCTCTCTCCCTTGTCTTGCCTCTAGAGAGAGAGAGAGAGAGATAGACACCGTACCGCCGGTGTCAGAGAGTAGAGCCGTGTCTCAGAAGTGGGAACCGGTAGTGAAACGTCGTCGTTTGACAACTGGAATTGGGATGGTTACGCGGGACCTCGGTTGGGTTTGTCAGTCTCAATTATATATATTTACAATAAATTGGATAAGACCGTAAAAAAAATAAAATAAAATAAAATTACAAATTGGATAAGTATAACGGTAATCCGTAATTAAAAGGTATGGTAAATTGGTAATCAAAAGGAATATCAAATGAAAAATCTATAAAAGTCCGTTGGGACAAACATAAACTTCTAAGGAAAGGTTTATGATTATATAAATAAATTAAGTGTTATTTTATCATAGTTTTGTTTTTTTACAACTTAACTATTATAATAATAAAAAACTCAAATAATTACTTTTATATTATATTTAAAATCTTTTTGTTATTGTCAATTAGAAGATTATATTGAAAAGTTAACTATTGTTCCGTT
>QLOD02000029.1:1841637-1857846 GCA_003260245.2 Sideroxylon spinosum | reverse complement strand
TAATTATTATTTTTGAAGATGAAGTTATAAAATTATTCATATAAATTGTCTTATACTTTTATCCTACTTCATCTTTGCGATAAGAAAAAAAATATTTTGTATAAAATATTTTGTATTCTTTTTTGCGTCCAAAATCGTAATTTATTCAACAGATAATCTTTATATAAATATATAATTTTGTATTTTTTATATTTATTTAACTTTATTTTTCATATATTTTTTACTTATAAACTAGGAGTTTGATTTCTTTGGGTGAGTTTGCTTCTTGAACAATGGTTAGTATTGTAATTTGAATTTAAAAAAAAAAGAAAGATAACTTATAAATTAATGTAGATCAATCTCTCTTGTTTTTGAATTGTATACCACGTGTCATATTTTCATTAACTTTTAATAGGTGACCAAGGACACTACTTTTGGTGAACATTTGGATTTGCATATACAATAAATTGATTTTTTTAGGAAGAAAAAAATTCAGATTATCTATAAATGAAGATGATATGAAGAAGAAGAAGTGATCACTTGATTAATTTTGAAATTCAAAAAACTTGTTAAATTTTGATTTGGTTGTTTTTATTGAGGATATGGCATATTCAACTAATTTTCAAACTCAAAAATAGATAGGCTTATCAATTCAAAATAATAAAATCATAAAAAATTACATTTACTATAATTTTTAATTAAAAAAAAAACCTTTTTAATGTATTATGAATGCTATGACATATTTAAATTTAACACAATATAATATGGAGTTTGCTCGTTAGTCTAATCCCTGCCATGGGAGATTTAAATGTACATATATATATACTTGTTGGGTTGGAGGAGAAGTGAGTTTTTTTCCTTCTTCTTCCTCCCTCCCCCTCTCTCACTCTCACTCACTTATACGACAGTGATTTCCTTGAAATTTCAATGTTGTCAAAAACCAATCACATTTTTTAAATTCCAATGTTGTCAAAAGTTAGTTAGGATGGAGGAGTGAAAAGAAGTGATCTCCTTATTCTTCTTTTCTTGAAATTCTAATATTGTCAAAAGTGAGATCATCATGATAATATTTTAGTGGAGTTATGCATGTGAATTAATGGAATTGTTCATGTGAAAGTTGGCATGTTCATTCGTATTGGCACTTAATATGTTTTTATTAATACTTGGGTAACAAATATTTTATATTAATATTTATTTCGAGACACGAAAAATCTCCTTTCTATCTTTTTTGAAAATGTGATGTATATAATATAGATTCCTAAAAAAATTTCTTATTAAGGTTCAATGAATTGTGACAAGGTATTTAAGTGTAAATACCGTGCTATAGGGTCGTTTGGCACACCAATATATATATATATCTATATATTAAATTCTTACAACTTTCTTATAGCCTGTTGTTATGGAGGAGTGAAAGGAATTGAAGTATTAGATTAGAGTGGACATCTTTGGTTTGGATAACTAATGGGAAGAGTAGGAGTTAAATTTTTAATTTTTTTTTATGTAGTTTCACAAAATTTGATTTGGGGGGGAGTGAAGTGTATATTATAAGACGATAATTTTAATTTATTAATTGGTAATTAAAATTAAAACTCTTCAACCCCTTCCTCACGCATTATTTAATTCTGCATACTCTTCCTCTTAAACTACACTTCCCTTCCCACTTAATTTCTTCAATTCAATAATATCTTAAATACTAATTCACTTCCCCCCAAACCAAAATCCAAATATGCATTGTTGTTTAATTGTGTATATTCTTCCTTTTAAACTACACTTCCTTTCCTCCTCAACTCTTCAATATTCCAAAACAATACCTTTATTAATAATTATCTCCGAACGCTACACTTCCTTCCTAAAACAATCCAAATTGGCTGTATTAATATTACCCACCAAATGATGATGTTGCGAGCAAAAATAAATATTGATATTTTTTCAGATAAACTCTTGTTTCACGTCCTGTTTATTACAAGGAAATGAAATAAAATAATTATAATTATATTATTAGCTCATTTTATATGATGGCCTGACAACACGATTGAAACCGGTTAACAAGAAGTCACATAAAATGAAATAAAAAACTTAATGATTCCTTCCTCATCCGTAAACCAAAAACCATATCCTCGATTGCCCTTAATTTCAAACAAAAGGGCATCGATCAAAACAATAAAATATAGCAAAGTTTACAATAGTAATGGGCAAAACCAACACTAATAAAAAATATTAAAGAAATGACTTAATTCAAATGTGCATATAATATATATACACTTACATCTCTCTTAACCCCCCAGAAAAACCAAACCATGTTTCACTGCTAATTTGACTTAATACTATACATGGCAACGTCGAAAGAGATGAGAAGTAACACCGAATAACCATGAAAATATGGGGTTTAGAGAGATCACAAGCAATCTTTTATCGATCAAATGGACCATTGGGATCGAGTTGTTTGCACAATCCAAGATAAGCCAGATAGAGAACTCGATCTTTCGCGCCGGTCCGATGGTTCTTGGTGTGTTTGCAGAAATACTTCAACTGCTCGAGAGTGCAACAACCAAGCATCTGACCCAAAAGCAAGAACAGCCAATTGATCGACTTCTTCTTCTCCGAAATCACCGGTTTAGCGCTGTTTTCCTGCCTGCATAGCTTGCAGGTCGGAAGAACGGGGTTCATCCAAACCGGCGGAGCCCGGTCGTGCATGGTGCTCTTGTTTTGTACGACAAAGGTCCAAACTTTAGAGAACTCCTCCGCGAGATCGAACTCCATTTCGTAGCGCTTCTCGCAACGCTTGCATTGGACCTCTCCTTTTATGGAGGAGATGGCTTTCGATTGGAGTTCTTTGAAGCTGTGAACCGTTGCTCGCTGGTTGGTGGCCCACGGGAACGGCGGAGGGACGCTGTCGCTCCTCTGCACCTGTGCGCTGTTACGACGGGCACGGGGCTGCGGCGGGGGCCCGGCCTCACGGTGGCACGCCACTGGCGGCGGCTGCGTCGATGACGATGCGCGAGGATAGCAAAGAGGTACCGAGGTTTGCGGCATGTAGAACGGCTGTGAAACAGACAGTTGCGGCGGAAACTGTGGTTGCTGAGGCGGCGGCGGTTCTTGTTGGGGTAGTGGGGATAACCGTCGGGGCTTAGTGGGGCGGATAGAAAGAGAGAGAGTGAGGAAATCATTGTCGTCCTCGTTTTCTTCTTCGTGGTCGGGGAATCTCCCTCTGGGTATCTGGAAATCATTGTCGTTCTTTCTCTTTTTGTTGAATTCTTTCCCGTTGTCCATGTCTAGCTCCTTGGTTCTTCTTCTTCAGAGAGAAAAAAGAAAAAGAAACAGAGAACTAAGAAACGGGTTCGCCAGATCTCTCCCTCTCCCTCTCTCTATAGTATGATTCTTCTTGGTTTCTCTTGATATTTTTCTTCTTCAAAGAGAGAGAAAAAGAAGACAGGAGCGAATAAGTAAATAAGCTCGTTAGAGATCTCTTTAGGTATATATAGACCATAGTCGATGGTCAGATAAATATGAAGAAGGTATTTGGTTGAGGTTAGACTTCTTTCAAATTCAAAATGTCTATTCAAATTCTTGTTAGTAAAGTCTAGGGTTCCTGCATTTTCGGGTGGCTCTTCCTCACTAAGTTGACCGGTGTTGAAGGGACACTCCCACACAATGCTACATTCATGCGCCTATGCTACATTTATGTGCCCTGCATTGGGTATGTTTGGTTTACAACAAATTTTTAAAAAGTTTTTTAACTTTTTTATTCATAATAAATGATCAAACTATAATTTTTATAAATTTATACTTATTTTTATAATTACAAAATACTTTCAAATAACTTCTCATCTCTTAATATTTTTGGCATTAAATCAACTAATTTTATGACAATAAAGAGTGCCCAATCGAGTTTTGTCCCCCAATTTTTTGTTATTTTTATTTTTATTGTTATTTTTTTTTAAAATTCTAGATCAACCATTTGTATAGAATTTGTTTACACACACATATATATGCATTCTCGAAAAATTTAGTATGATCCTAATTACAACTCAAACATTTTTATGTCCTTAATTAAAATAGTCTGACTACTAAATTTTATTAATTGTACAAAATTAGAGAGCTAATATTGTCAAGTTGTAAGCTCACATTTTTTTTTGGATACTTCTTGGCTGCATGAACCAACTGTCATATTTACAATCAATAAGGAAGCTTGTCTCGATTACAATTCGATCACTAGATTTTTTCCACGCCTATACGAATTTAATGCTAATAAATCCTTACCCTTGAAATTATTAGAAAATTTTGCTTTCCATCTTTATCCGAATTCCCACTTTAAAACTTGAACCCCTTTTTTTAACAATTGATTAAAAGATCAAGAGGCCTTTATTATTACAATAAAAAGTCGATCTAAAATTTTAAGTAAGATTTTGGACTAAAACTTGGGTGATAAAGTAAAAATTACACAAATTACAATAATTTATCACATAAGTGATATCGCAAAAGTTAATAAATACGGATCATGATAGGTGAAGAGTAAATATTGAAACACAACAAATCTTTATTAATATTACAAGAGATTTTACAAACTTGTTTCTTCTTTTTCTTTTATTCGTTTCCTCTCTCATATACAAAAGTGATTTTCTTAAAATCCTAGTATTGTGAAAAGTCGGCTCCGTCATTTTTACTAATATTATGTTTAGAGACACGAGAAGTTATTTTTTCTATTTTCGATATTGTGATAACGAGAATGTAACATATCAAATAGATTTAAATTTTCTTTCTATCTTGAATAATGTGATAAGAATGTAACATATTTAATAGATTTCAAATTTTATTGAAATTCAATGAATTGTGATAAAAGAGAATATCAAGACGCAGCAAATTTACAATTAATATTACATGGATCACACAAACTTATCTCTTCTTCTTCTTTTATTCTTTGCTCTCTCATATATCAAAGTGATTTTCTTGAAATTTTAATATTGTTAGAAGTTAGCTTGTCATTTTTATTAATACTATATTTCGAGGCACTAGAAGACTTCATTCTATCTTGAATAATGTAATGATGAGAATGTAACATATCTAATATATAGACTTCAAGTTTGTTTATTGAAGTTCAATGAATTGAGATAATGTATTTAGGTGTAGGCACCGTGATTAAAGGGGTCATTCGGTGTACTAAAAAAAATTAATTTTTTAATTTTTTTCTAACTTTCTTTACCTTTTTTTCATCAAACACAAATTCAATTTTTATTCACTCTATCCAACTTTACCAACTTAATTTCTTAAATGTTTGCCAATTTTTTTTTTTCAATTTTATCCAACCTACATCTTGTCCCAAATTACTTTAATTATTCAACTAATTGATTTTACATTTTTTTCAAAATATTTTTTTAACTAATATCAAATATTTACCTTACATAAGGGTAACGTCGGGTATATGGATTGGGACCATTAATGACACTTAACTGCTACTCTTTTGCTCATTTTATATTTTTTTTGTTCATCTTATATTTTGAATTAACAAATCTTACTTAATTTTGAGCATAAGTTTTCAATTACAGTAATTAATATTTTAATTTGTTAACGATACAAATTCCAAGTCATCAAATCTGTAATAAAGATCGTGTTTGGACCAATAATTTGACAAAGAAAAATTAAAGGAATATGAACTCAAATTTCATTCTTTCTTGTAGCTTGTAATGAAAAATATAAGAGAAAAGACATGAGATGGATATGAAGAATTAAAAGTTAATTTACTAATGAGTGTCTTCTCTTTTATTATATTTTGAAATCTATTTTGATAATTTGAAATCCATTTTGATAAGGAGATGAATTTGAAATTTTCTCTCTCGTCTTTCTATCATTTTATTTTTTATATTTTCTACTGATCCTATTTCTTTTTTCCTCACAAAATCCTCACTTTAAACAAATCCTAAATGGTAGCTAAATGACAACAGAATCCATTAATAAATAGTGACATGGCCATTTTAATTATACAATCAAAATTTCAAGCCTTAAAATGAGGTTTTTGAAAACTTTAAGGTGCAAAAAAAAAAAAAAAGAAATTTAAAAATCAACCTACTATGCCAAATGCTCATTATTCATTTTGCCTTTTCAAACTATCAAATAAAAATTCACATTAAATTGATTGTTTGACGGGTTCATAAATAAGATAGAAACCAGGTGGATTATTTTGTAATTAACTCTAATCGAAAAAAGTCTCAAAAATATGAAAGAATATGGAAAAAGAAATACGTTTTAAAATTTTTTCACCTTATTAAATGATCATATATATGACTGTTTAATGAATAATTTCCAAATGAAAATTTACAAAAATTCCACCACATTACCAAAAATTAGATGTACACCAGTTTAATTATCACAATTTAAAATTCAGGTTTTTAATGTGATTTCTGGTGTAAATAGTAGGAACATAGAGTGCAATTTAACTTTCGAAAAAATTATAAGGTTTAAACCAAACCAAACTAACATTTTCCTACTAGGTGGGGTCTTTATATAGATTTAACGACGTCAATTAAATCTGTTTAGACCCATGTCCTCCGTTAGATCCATAGATACAAGATTATGTCTAATAGTTTCTTTCCAACTTCTCTTATGTCTCCCTCTCCCTCTCCTATTCCTGGCAATTTTCATGTTTTCACACCTTTTAATCGGTGCCTTCATTGGACGTCTTCTAACATGACCGAACCATCTTAAATGATGTTCTCTCATTTTATCTTCAATTGGTGCTCTTCCTACTTTACCCATAATCTTCTCGTTCCTAATCATATTTCTCCTTGTGATCCCACATATCTATCTTAGTATTCTCATCTCTACAACTGTCATCTCTCTGAATATGATTCTTTACTGCCCATTACTCTGATCTATAAAATAACGGTAATTTTATTGCCACCTTATAATACATTCCTTTTATCTTGAGGTGGACTTTTTGATCACACAAGACTCCCGAAGCACTCCTCCATTTGGTCTACCCGCCTGAATCTTATACCTTACATTAATATCAATTCTTCCATCCTATTGCACTATAGATCCAACGTACCTAAACTTTTTTTTCTACAATCTTTTGTGTACCCAAACTTACTTCTATGTCCCCAATTGTGCTATTTTGGCTAAACTTACATTTCATATATTCCGTTTTATATCTACTTAATCTAAACTCTTTTCTTTCTAACGTTTCTCGCCACAATTTTAACTTAATATTGACTACTTCTCTCGTCTCATTAATTTGATTTAATTCTTCAAATTAATTTGATTTATTAGGATGAAAAGTTATATTTTGATAATAATTAAATTTTGAAGTCTTGATTCTTTAAAAGGTAAACTAAAATTTATACTCCAAAACTATATTCCAACTGTCTTAGAAAATTGTTAAGATAAAAGATTACATGAAGAATTATTACTCTAATAGTAATTAGTAGGATAATAATTTTATGATATTTGAATTTGAATTTAGAGAATAAATATTATTTAATAATAATTATATTATGTTTAAAATGATAAAAATTAAAAGCATAAAAGGTTTTTTTTTTTTAAATAAAATGGTTAAAGTTAATTATGTCTAAAATAGGATAAATATGCCTGATTTTATAGGGAGGTTTAAAGGAAGGTATAATTTTTTTCAATTGTTCCCCTACCAGTAATAAATCAAACATACCCTCAAAGTTACTTAATCAGTTGTGAACATTCGTTAGTAAAATTTTTTTCGTTAAATATGTCATCTTAACATTTAATGGAATATTTTTTAATAAATAATTAATATTATAATCAATTAAAATTTTAGACTTTAATCATTATAATTAAAACATAAAGTGAAATTTGGTTACGAATTTTCACAGTAATCAATATTGGCTCGGGGACAGGGTAAGCATGGTCAACATCGTATTCTTATCAAAAATCTGGGTCCGAAGACCGCAAACAAAACAACCTCGATTCAGATTTCAGAGTCCCAACAGGGAAGTTGGCTGAGAAGGGGCACCAAATTAAGCTGTGATTTGAGTCAAATCACAGAGAATAAAGGCAGGTAAAGATAATGATTTGGTCGATCCGCCTTTTTATCACCTTCTTTCTAGTGGTCGCTGCTTTTGGGGAAATTCCCATATTTCAGACTTTCTTTCTTTCTTTTTGTGGGCTCTCGTTTTTGTGCTTTTCTTTCTTTCTTAATTTGTTTGTCTGCCTAACAACACTAGACCAATCATATAAGTATCAGTAGATTCTTGCTGGTTTCCGAACCCAGTTTGCTGGGAGTTTTTATTTTTATTGGTATCAAATCAAAGAAGCAGGGGCTCGATTTTTGTTACATGTTAATTACTGCGACCCACCCACTTGTTGGACTCAAATTTTAGTTCCTCAAGTCCATCGCTTCTCTGCCTTTTTCTAACCCCTGTAATGCTTCTAGGTTAAGAGAGAGAGAGAGAGAGAGGACTCTTGGTGTGCAATTAATAAAGATATAACTTTTCATTTTGTGGTTTGTCCATTATTAATTAATTAATCAATACTAATTTGTTAGATTTGTGGTTCATATGAACTCACGGCGGGGATTAACCGGGATATAGAATTGTCAGTTTAGTAATTTTATTTTAGACAGGTTTCTGAATTTAGTTCTAATTAAGTTTCTAGTTCTTTTATATTTCATAATTGTATGGGTTGACAGACAAAGTAAAAACAAAAAACAAGTGATAGATTAGCCTAGAGTGTTTTGAGGTTCTCTCGTATCTTTCTTTCTTGTAATTCTTTACTTAGTTGGAGTGTTTTTATAATGAAAATCGGTTTTATCTTATGGTGAACATAGATAAATTACCGAATCATGTAAATCTTGTGTTTTTTTAAATTATTTTTGATTTTTTTGTGTAAGTTTGTGGGCTTGTCATTATTTACTAGGATATTGCCAAAGTGATCCAGGTTTCTGCAGCAACATAATTAATTATTATTCTTATTATATGTAGAATTATGGATGTACGAGATGGAATTATGAAGATCTTTTGCTGGACTGCTCAAGTAAGTGCTTTTGTACCATTACCATAATTACTTACTTTATAGCATATACATACATATATATGGCATTCACTAATGGTAAATTTTCGCCCGGAAAGTTTGTGGAGTGGTTTCTGATTTCTAACTAATGGTGAATTTTTACAGCGACATTGTGTTTCTCGAAATCCACAAAATTAGATGCTCATTTTGTTTTTTTTGAAGTTTTCTGCAGATTGCCAATCTTGTGCTTCTTATACTGTGGCATATTCTACATTTTATTATCTGCATGTGGTACTGTGCAAAGGGTATAGCTCATGCACTTGAAAGCTATCTCATTTCCGGTGGTTTATTGAAGAGGTACAAAGACCTTAATTTAGATAAACTCCAGTACCTTGCAGTTGCTGTAGACAGTGAAGAAGCTCACCAAACTTCCAAAGTTTCTGCACTTCTGCAGTGGTTGGTAGCTATTGGTGTGAATAATATCTGTCTATATGACCCTGAGGGTGAGGATGCTTTGGCAAAATTTAGTATTGGTGCTTAATTTGTGATCTTTCTAATTAACAGAGTAGTATTGGTGCTTTGTGCTCTTTCTTATATGACTTTTACTTGGATATATATATATTTGGTAGGAGTACTGAAGAAATCAAAGGAAGCTATCCTGGACAGTTTGCATTTTGCCACATTGTCTGAGGTATTTTTCTCCAGATCTGTAACCAGTTCCTCTTTCACTAGTCATTAATATTCATTTGAAAAAAAAAAAAAACCTTAATTTTGGGGAAGCTGTTTTGTGTTTGATTATCTATGTTCAATCTAATTAGTAATTATTCATCCATGGGCTTGAGTAGGTTAGACACCTTGTATTTTGTTTTTCTTGTTTCCTGCTCCTGTTTCCACTCCTAAAGGTTTGATCTTTTAGTTATGTAAGACACCTACACATCGTTTTTTTTCCTTTTCCGCCTGTTATGTGGATATAAGTTAATGATAACAATCAATTATTAAGCAGCTGGAATATCACGACGATGTCTATGCTCGTCTCTTACTTGTTTTGACCATTTCATGCAGGAAGCTACTAAAATTGCTCCACTCATTGACCAAAAACATATAAACTTGGAATTTTGTTCCTATTCTGATTTTAAGGAAGCAATGGCCAAAGCGGCTAACCTACTATTTCAGAAATATTACTTGGCCAGAGATCAGGAGGAGCCAATTTTTACAGAATTGCACATAACTGAAGCATTAAGAATTGTTGGTTTGTTGGTTTGTTGGTTCTGCCATTCCCCCTTCCAAATTTTTTTTTTATTTTCACAGTGACATCTTTTATATGTATGACTACTGGATATTGATGCTCATGTATTTTCAGGTTTCGGAGGGACAGACCCTGATCTCCTTTTGGTATATGGGCCTGCAAGATGCCACCTAGGGTTCCCAGCATGGCTAATTCGTTACACTGAGATACTGTGAGTGTTCTGTCTTAGTAGTATTACTGAGTGGTTTTTTCATAGTTTGCGCTTACGCATCAGGAAGGTTGAGGAACCTTCTGATGGAACATTTTTGTTTGGGTGAAATTTCTATTCAGTTGACTACTCAAGGGAGATGGTGAATAGAACGCCAAATGGCTAGGTGATTGAACAATAAAAAAAAATAAACACAACTTCCCCGTGTGCTGTTGCTCTGATGGGATTTGAGGGTGTCACAATTTGAGCTTATTGTCACTGGCTGCAAGTTCAAACCCCTGCTTGCTGATTCCATTTTTCCTTTTTATTTATCTTTTTCCTTTACCTGGGGTGGGAGGTGTGATGTTTGTCAGGTGTTGAAGTGTCTTACTGAACATAACGAAACAAAGAACTTAATTACTTGTGTGTCTCTATTGATTGGAACTAAAACTTGTCCTTGGGTAGGAAAATGGCCCGAAAGATGTTTGCACCTTCATACTAACGAAAATTTCCTAATCTTCTCTCTCTGTGTCCCCCCCCCCCCCAAAAAAAAAACCCCAAAGCCCGGATCATTGTTTTTTTCTTGGAGGACGTTTCAGTTAGTTAGGAAACAAAAATATTTCCTAATATTTTGGAAACGGTTGAAAGGGGAAAAGAAAAGAAAATATCTAGAAATATTTAGAATCATAAATTGAAATCTATCTAAATGAATGAAAGCATAGTAATAAATTAATTAAGCAATGGATTATTTTGGTATATTTTATTAGAATCTTAGTGCATTTTAATATGTTTGATACGGAAACTTTTCCACTGTTACATTAAACAGAAATAATAATTTTGATCCTTGCTCTTTCTTCCCCCTTTCCTTATCCTATGCCTGTGATCTCTGAAAATCATACACCCAAAAGGTGTTAAAAGAGCCTAAAGGAAAAGCAAAAAGAGAAATGCGTCAGTAAATTGATTGAATTCGAGTGTCACATAAGACTCGTTCTATTTGTTAGCATTTCTTTTTCTATAGTTTGACAACTCTAGGCTTTAAAGGCTTGAAATCCCTTTTTATTTTTTATTGTTTTGGGCTCATTGGAAACCAAAGCAGTGAAACCTGTGGTGTGTTGAGTGAGTCTAGGCCGGGGAGCCATTAACGGGTTTGTTTGGAGTTAAAAAAAAATTACAAATCTCTACAAATACGAATTATGAGATTGTAAAATTTAAATTTTCTGCTCACTATACAAAGCACGAGACATTAACTTTTATAAATTTATACAACTTCAAACACACCAATCATTGGGCTGCCCCTACTGTGAGGAGGGGGGGGTGCGAGTGTTGGTGAGGTAGCCCTTTTCACTGGCTGTTCCTACTGATTCCTAAACTTGACATTAAGCTTCATGGAATTTTGACTTCATGCTTTAAGTTGGTGGAGTTAAGAATTATTCTGTGCCTTTAGGAGCTGGTTCGGTGCCTTGGAATTGCAAAGCAATGTCCATTTATACATGTACATTCACACATAAAAACGTGTGCATATATGCCAGGCTGAGTTTCAAATCTTTCTGATCTTTAATTATTGATTTTTATGGTTTCCATTGAGTATATATTTTTTATGGTTACCATGTAACGTAATAAAATAATTTAATCAAGAAAGTAATTGATAAATGTACGAGCCTATTTAGAGTATATTGTTACATTGTCTCATACCTCCAGCACTGTGGACGCGAATCAGCAGCCCGTCAGTTTCTTTCTTTTCTATTTTTATTCTTTTTTAATATATTGAATTGCAAACTTGTGAAATTTTGATTGTTTGCTTCCCTTTTCTTTCTTTCTTCTATAAGCAAAATATTGCTGTATGTTTTAGTTACTTCTGTAACTTCACTGAATTGGGGAACTAAATTTTGTCCTGTCTCTGTTCTAGACACATGGGGCCACTGAAGTCTATGAAATATGGTTCCTTAATAAAGGCCCTCCAGAAGTTCACTATGGTGCGCCAGAACTACGGTAAGCATGCCCTTATTATCTGTAGTTGATACTTCCGTAAATCCATGGATTGGTTAATTACTGTCCTCATGAAAGCTATTTGGGAGCTACCAAGGTATTCTAAAACCAAGTGGTAAAGACTACTAAACTTGTGTGTGATCAGCCACCTGTATTGCCTTTCATTCTTATGAACATTACTTGTCAGTTATGAGCTAATATTTATCTTTTATGGGTATCTCTTTGTAGACATGCCAAAAAAATGTTTTGCTTCCTAATGGTCTCCAGTTTAAGCCTCTTTAGGACTACTCTAGGCTTATGTCATTAACTTCAAGGTTTAGGGATTAGTCGAAGTGTATATAAACTGGCTTAAACACCCTAAGTTATAATATATATAAATATATTAAACCTTTTAGGGTTATTGGAGATTCGAAATCATCCACACTATTAATTCAGTATCTGTATCTCGATTTATAAACTTAGTTTCCATTTTTGTCTTGATCATTCCATTTTACCCTTTGTTGGGGATGGATGGAAAGTATAGGACATCAATTGTAGTTAGTATGCTGTGAAGAAAAGTGAGTTGAACATGAGTTTAAACCTGAGATGCAATGAAGTGTTTTATTGTCTGAAAATTAGTAGGTATAAAGCCTATAAGGTCTCTGCTTTTGTTTTATTTTAAGTTTAAATTCACTCAAAATTTCCCAATTAAGATAGTGCTAACAGTGATGCGCATACACACACAGAGATCAAATTTTCGAAGAAACTTATTGGAGTTCTGGTCTTGCAGGTATATGACTAATTGTATTTGGAGGACACTGAATTTTAACATATTGCCTACGATTAAGAGGCAGGATCACATCCAAAAGTGCAACTCTGGTCTGGTGTTTAATTCATGGTAAAATATTTACCATTTAGGCTCTGTTTGTTTCGATTTAAAACACTTTCCAAAAAACACATTTACTCATGTTTTTTTTGAAAAATATTTTCCTGAAACACAATTAAAAATGTTTTCCAAAAAATATCTTACATTGAAACAAACGGAGCTTAAATGGCGCTGATTATGTAAAATAGATGGTCAGTGTGTCTATCATCTTTCCATAGATTGTTCCTGGAGGAAGGGATTGTGGGATTTTGGCTCTCTTCTTGTGGTATATTTTGGATTTTTCAGGATGAAATTAAACAAGTTTTTGAAGAGTTGGTGGAGAAATCGAGTCAACAAGAGGTGGAGAAAATCACGAAGGATGGTTTCTAATTTTCTTGGATTAGTTGACCCAGAGCGAAAGGAATAGAGTATTTTTTTTCCAGACATTGAATTCTCCTTGTATCGATTGAAAAAGTTCATTTTTTGATTTCTTTGTATAGTTGGTTATCAGGGGATGGGATTTGGACTCATTCAGTATTTTATCTTTTATTGGATAAATGGTTGTTTAGTCTTTCCGGTTGAATGTGTGATTCTTGTATTTGGGTGGAATTTCTTGACATGTAGAAAAGCAACTAAATTACGGGGAAATGTTGAAATTCCAAGCATTTGCAGATGAAGATCAAACCGTTCAATGTGTTCATTGTAAACGTTCTATTGTCAGCTCAGCATATTAATTAGTTTAGTATAAGTATGGGAACTCTCTCTCTCTCTCTCTCTCTCTTTCTCTCTCTCTCTCTCTCTCTGCTTATTGTGGTTGTAAATTAAAGGCACGGAATAGACTTGTTTACAACCACCTCATAATTAAGAAGAGCAATTGATTTAATTAATCATCATTATCAAGTACTTGCTTTTGGAGCACGATTAGAAAAATTACATCTTGCTTTTGGAGGATGTGCTCTAGATTCGTTGAGATCGTGCCTCTATTAAAATGACTATCATTTCATCGCGTAAGTTAGTGAATATTGTTATGAGCCTTAATTGTTCATTTGGCCTTGCAAGACCTTCCAACGGTCTTGAAGAAATCTATAATTTGTTAATTATCTTGAATTCTGGGTGTAATTTTGAAGGGCAAATATCATATAGAGATATTGTGTGTATATATATATATTTATATAATAAAACACAATTTATGATTTGATATTCATCCCAGTGATCAATAAAGTTTTCCCACATCATTGTTATCATTTTTTTTAAATTTTGAAATTTAAAATTCAAATCTATATAATAAAATATATCAATTGATATGCCAGTTATATACATAACGTAAAAAGAGAAAAAAGTGTCGGGTGATCCGTGCTTTATACGAGCATTTACTAGTTAAAATACAACAAAGATGTAATTAATATGATTAAAAATTCATGCAAACTGATCTCTTCTTATTCTCTGTGAATATACGGTAATGATTTTTTTGAAATTCTAATGTTGTTTAAAATCAGCAGTGTTTTTTTATTAACATTATGTTTAATTTGAGATACAAGAATCCTTCTTTCTGTCTTGAAGAATGTGATGATGAGATTACACCTATATAATAGATTCTCAAAATTTTTATTATTTATATATAAAACCATTTTGATTAACTTTATTAACTCAATAACATTAACACAAAAATAAATAAATAAATAAATAAGAAAATAACTCAATAATTATTTTATGAAATTATGTAATTTTATTGATGTACTTTATAATATATTTAAAAACTAGAAGATATCTGTGCCTAAAGGCAAAAAAATATAATATGGCTTATAAATAGTTTAAATGTAAATTTATTATGAATAATTACATTTAAATTTTTTTTATAAATAAATATTTAACAAAATATGAGAAGAGTAACAGAGTGTATTTCATGTAATATAACCGAAAAATAATTAAAATGGAAAAAAAAATACAATCCTGACTATTCAACAAATTCAACAGTTTAAATATATATTAAATTCAAATTCTTTAACTTTATTATCATATAAATAACACAAAGAGTGTAAAAGTGTACGTATTTAAATTTTAAATTTTAAGTACATTAAAAGTTTAAATTATTTAGGAAAAAAAAACTTAGTTAACTTTGGCTAATATGTATTTATATATTGTTTAACAAATATGTAAAATTTTATTATTTATTATAAATAATCATATTTTAAAAAAAATTAAAATATTCAACCAAATGTTAGAATAGTAACGGAGTGTATTAAATTTTTTATTATATATTTAGATATTAATATTATTTAAAACTTTATTAAAATTAAAAATTTTAATAAATATATTATTTATACTTTTATAAATATATTATAAATAATTTTAGTGTATTTCTATTTATTTCACTACACAGTTAAAAATTATCAAAAAATATTATTTTATTTTGAACTCAATCAAATAAAAGCTGTCAAAAAATATGTTTTATTATATAGATAGATGTGTAAAATTTTATTATTTATTACAAATAATCACATTTTAAAAACCTTTTTAAAAATATCTAAATTATAGAGTGTATTTTTATATAAAGTGATCAAAAAGACAACTAAAGTGGAGAGGAAAAAAACCATTAAGTAAATCCAACAGTTAAAAATATGTCCAATATAAAAATATTTTACTAGATAATGACACAAATAGTTGAAAAGTATATGTATGTAAATATTTTTATTTCTATTTGTTTTACTAGATACTTAATTATATTTAAAATATTATTTTTATCGAATGATGATTTGTCTCAAAAAAAAAAATATTTTGTTTAAGTTTTTTGCCTAACTACCCTTTTCTTAAAAAAAACAAAATCCAAGAAAACAAAAGTCATAAACTCACGTGGACAAATGTCCAACTCCCAATGGTAGCATAATCTCTAATTCTAATTGTGACACGTACATAAATGTCTTATCAATTATTATGTTTTATTATATAAATATAGATTATGTTTATTTTTTATAAAAATACTATATAATTTCCGGG
>QLOD02000029.1:1791876-1803941 GCA_003260245.2 Sideroxylon spinosum | reverse complement strand
CAATATACCAAACACAGTCTAATTAGATTTTGAAGGGTTTTACAGTTAAACTAATAGAACGTGGCGCATGTGATATAGATTGTGCGTGCCCTGGAAGATGATGTCCCACTGGAGGACCTGAACGCAGTGAAGCTTGGGCACTCGGGCTTCGAATCTGGCGGTTCTGACTCGTATGACAGTTCAACGTACAATTCTCAGATGAGGGGATTTAGGAAGTCAAGCCAGGACTTCACTAGCAGCGAGCACGGCGCCAGCACCGGAGAGTTTGCACCCCGCCGTTCCCCCTTCAGCGTCGGTGATTCCCAAGAACTCCGATCAAACCGACCACACAGCCCTTGATCCATCAACATTCTCAAAGAAGATCGATCGATCGATGGCCACATATATTTATTTTTTTTGACATGGAAATGGTCACAAGTATATGCAATTCTTATGAGGAATTAATACGCCAGCCGATCGATGGATGGATGAACTAACTCTCTATAGACTCTATTTGCTTGAGGTGGATCACGCATAGGCAAATGCTCAAAACGAAAGCAGATGGGAATTGATTAGTTAAAAGCCATCTGCGGGAGGATAAGTCAGGACTCCATTTATTGTTTCTTATTTTCTAACAATGTTTATTATATAATTAATGCAGTTTTTTAAATTAATTAATATGTTGGTTTTGTGGTTAAAACCCATTTGAATTTGTATCGTTTGGTATAAAATATATGGTCAATATACATTTGGACATATGTATATTTTGATTTTGTTCTTCCTTGCAGTTTGGTTTATTTTTTTCACTTGTTCTTGCAAAGAATCACAAAGAGAATCAACCCTGAGGGGATCATTTGGAGTTTTCGAAAATTTTAAAAAAACTATAAATTGATATTGAAGTGATATAAAAAATGATACATGATGAAATTTAATTGAAGAAAATTAAAAAAATTTACATTCTGTTTGGAAATATTCATCTCTTGAAACTAATTTGATTTTAAAATAAAAAATTCATTTGATTTGATTTGATTTAACTTAATTTAATTTGATAAATAAAATTTTATATTTGAAACATATTTTGAATTTAAGAATTGAATTGATTTTGTTTAAGAGAAATATCAAATTTGACCATGTTAGTAAGAATTAAAAAAAATATGATAAATATGATATATGACGATAAATTTGTTCACTTACTTAAGTGGCTTAAAGATAATGAATCCTCATCAAATTTTATCGTTTTGAATTGGAGAATTCAAATGATATAAAAATCCTAAAATATAAGTTATGAAATGAGATTAAATCAAACTCATAAAATTTTATTTTATGAAATCAAATCAAACCTAGTTAGAGTTATAAACTACAAGAGGGATTAAAGGTGGTTCTATTGGAATTTATTCAAAGTAAAATTCATTAGCTTTTGATTGAATTTTCTAATATTTTCAATTTACCTTAAATACATGGAAGTGAAAATATTGTTTTAAAATTTAAGAGTATTGATAATTTTCACATTTATAAAAATTGACTACTCTTTTTTGCTATTTTATGAGCAACCGAGGCTTTAATGTTCACAACAAAGTCATCCCTTCATCCGCATCCATTTCAAGATAAATAGTACCAGAATATATATATATATATATATTTATTAATTTAGACAGGTTATTTGGTTAGACCAGAAAAGTGGCATATTTTTTTTTTTAATTTTTGAAAACTAACAATGAGTATTTATTTTCGGTATTTTTTATCGCATTGTATTTATTTATTTATTTTTTTTTGTTGGGGAGTAGTCATCGAGTTTTCATTATTGACAGGCGAAAATCAAGAACCTGTAATAAGTAGCTTAAATAAATAGTTTAGAAGCGAATGCTTTGAGCGAGATCTGCGTTTGCTCCCTTCTTCGGCCAAACAGAGCTTCACTTCTCTCTGTAACTCCATAAGCGTCTCACAGATCTTTGCAGTTCCGGCGACCTCTCAATGGCTCAACCGTACGTGAAGAAGGACGACGACCGAGACGACGAAGGTACCTATCGGAATTCGATAATTTCACTTTATTTTCTTCATGTAACGGCTATCTATTTGTCAATTTTCCCAAGTGTGGAGCGATTTGTTTGATTCCATTGGTCGGTTCCATGTTGTCTTTGGTCTTTGATCCTTGAATCGATGGCTTAGATTGTTGATGGCAGTTTCAGATCTGCATATATGTTTGAGACTCTTGTTCCGATTTTGAATGAATTGTAGCAACTACGAATTCAATTTAGTTGATCTGCTAGCGTCATAAATCGTCGGACTAGTAAGTTTGAAGAAATTTGCCTTACTTACATCGCGTCTTTGTTCTGTCAAATTGGTTGTAGATATGTCAATTGCTTGTTTTTTGTGCTGATTATCCATGTGTTGTAAGAGAAATTAATAGCTTATAGTTGACATATTGGTAATCATTTAACTCATTTGAGATCTCATCTTAACGTTCCAATTTTCTTCTCATTATATGCTTATTTTGTTGTTTGTCGAATTACATTGTAATGTTGATTGCCTGGTTCTAACATTTCGCAGCCGAGTACTCTCCATTTCTTGGGATTGAGAAGGGCGCTGTCCTTCAGGAAGCTAGGGTTTTCAATGATCCTCAGCTTGATGCAAGGCGATGTTCACAGGTGCTTTTGCCTTTTTGCGACTCAGCTATCAGATGCAGTCTTTTGATATTTTTCTTCAGAAATCGATTTTATCTGTATTGGTTTGTATGTGTTTGCATTTTCAGGTCATTACAAAACTCTTGTACCTTCTGAATCAGGGGGAGACATTTACAAAGGTCAGGTTTCTATGCCACAGGTTGTTCTACACGCATACACTGGCATCTATGAACATGCTAGGCGTATTTATGTGCACAATAGTATGAGGCCGTAACTCTGACTTTTCAGAAATCAGCATAAAGTCGGATATTTATTTGTTTTCTGGTGGCTTTTATTAAACGTTCAAACTTGCAGCTATGAGAGTAAAGTTGGTTAGTTTTTTGTTTCTGGATTGATTGTTTGTGTTTCTAAAATTATAGATTGAAGCCACGGAAGTCTTCTTTGCTGTTACAAAGTTGTTTCAATCGAAAGATATTGGATTGAGAAGAATGGTATATTTGATAATAAAGGAGCTCTCTCCCTCTGCAGATGAGGTTATATTCACGTTGGTCTCTTTTATTTTTTTATTCATCACAAATTTGCTTTCAAGGAATTATGGCACTGAAATTTTACTTATTTCATGAAGGTCATTATTGTGACTAGCTCACTTATGAAGGACATGAATAGCAAGACTGATATGTACCGGGCAAATGCTATTCGTGTTCTTTGTCGGATCACAGATGGAACGCTTCTAACGCAAATTGAAAGATACTTAAAACAAGCAATTGTAGACAAAAATCCTGTGGTTTCTAGTGCAGCACTTGTTAGTGGAATCCATTTACTTCAGGTACTATTTAATTGTTCTGATATCTAATGCATCGGTAGATACTGCAATCCTATCACCCCATTTGATTCTCTGCCCTAATATATGTTACTTGTTTGATAGACAAACCCGGAGATTGTGAAAAGGTGGAGTAATGAGGTACAAGAAGCTGTCCAATCAAGGGCAGCACTTGTACAGTTCCACGCCCTTGCTCTGCTCCACCAGGTATGAATGAATTGTAACTTGATGTTGAGAATTTTGTCTAAATCCCGGAGTAGTTGGTATTAAACATGATGTTGTGATGTGATTGTAGTTCATAACTTTTTTAAGTATTGATATAAAAATTGGGCATGTCATGAAGTTGTAGATGTGATTGTGTGCGTACGGGGTAACTCACCAAAGTATGCAAATGTACCTTTGATTATGTATGGCTTAAGGCATCTATTGTATTAGTGTGAATTTGATCAATTGAGGGGTTATACATGTACTTAGTCCTGTTACTTATGGACTCAAGTCTGTTTTTGGTGGTATTTTTTAGTAAAAATTATTTTTCTTTAGTTCCATTAACATGATTTCTTATGGTTTGCTCATTTTCCTCCTATATATATATATATATATATGTATTTGCCCATTTCCTCCTGTATATGTATATATTTGGTTGCCTTATGCCCTCGTGTGAGATAGAATTGTAACATTGGTTGAGTGATTTGCAAGAATTGTAACATTGGTTGAGCGATTTGAATTTTATGCGTTAGATGCTTCTTTGTCAATCTCATGAATGCCTTTTACTTATCAATTAAAAAAAAAAAAATTCTCATGAATGACTTTTATCTTCTCCCACAAAATAAGTGGTATATGTGTTTCTTATTACATCTTTTAATCCATTTACTTCGTTTTGTGAAACTAATTATTTTCGTCCCAATAATAGCATATGATATCGTCACAAATATTTTTCCTTATTTAATTTCATTCAGTTAGAACAAAATGAAGTTCTGTATAATTTTTTAATGTTTTTATACGTCTCATCAATTATACAAATAAAAAATATTTCATTGTATTTTAGAGACAAAAACATTTTTGGAAATATTTTGAGATCAACAAAAAAATATGAATACATAAAAATGTTTAGAAAATTTAATTTTTTTAAAGCATATGGAGGTCTAATAATAGTTAGTTAATAATATTTTTGTATATTACATTATATATTTTAATGACCAAATATACGCACTTGCATGTGCACACTGCATGCCAACTTTGTTAACAAAAAAAAAAAAAGGAAGGAAGGAAGGAAGAAAGAAAATATGTTCATAACAGTTCACATATGCTGGAAAATGCTTTTCTTATTCTTTCTTAATGAACATATTTTTCTTTTCTTTCATTCTTCCATGTCACTTTACCTATAGAATGCCAATTGCACAAGAACCAGAATTATTTCCTTCGTTGATCAGCAAAAGAATGAAGTGCTGGCAAGAAGGATGAGTTGTGCCTCTGAGCAATGAAAGACAAGGCCCATTTATACAAACAAACTAAAATCCTGAAGAATAAACAAACAAAATCCTTGAAGCCAGCTCGTGGTTATTTATTTATGAATATTTGAGTCTGATGTTTGCTTTTAGTGGTAGGCCCTTCTTCGATGATAGTTTCTAGCTAGCTTAATGTGCCTCCTGTTGCAAGTGCATTTGTCATGCATTTATATTTTGTTAGGTTGCAGGTGCTTCTACAATTACTCTTGCCACGTAACGTAATCATTATCGTAAAAAAAGGGCAGTCCGGTGCATGAAGCTCCCACCTATGTGGGGTCCGGGGAAGGGTCGGGCCACATCGGGCCTATTGTACGCAGTCTTATCCTGCATCTGCATTGCAGGAGGCTGTTTCCACAACTTGAACCCGTGATCACAAGGTCACACAGCGGCAACTCTAATCATTATCATAATATCCCAAAAAATATTTCATTTTTGTGGAAGCGTTCTTGTTGATTTAGTTTAGTTCATTTGTTATCTAGGCTGCATTCTAGAACAGAAAAGTGTGACTAAAATGAGGTGATATATATATTTTTTATCAATAAAATGAGGTGATATATCTCTTGATAGAATTTAACGTTGTTGATTGCCAAACTTGCAGATTCGTCAAAATGACCGATTAGCCGTTAGCAAGCTAGTTACGAGCTTGACTAGGGGAACTGTTCGTTCACCTTTGGCTCAGTGCCTCTTGATTCGTTATGCTAGCCAGGTGCATTTTCTTCCCCTAGAGGCCGATACATCATTAGTTGTTTAATTGTCTCAAGTGTTTTGTCCTCATCAATGTTGTTGCATACAAAAATGTTTTCAGGTTACCAGAGAGTCTTCTATGAACACCCAAACTGGAGACCGCCCATTTTATGACTATCTTGAGGGTTGCCTCCGCCACAAAGCAGAAATGGTTATATTTGAAGCTGCTAAGGCAATCACAGACTTGAATGGTGTGACAAGCAGAGAGCTGACTCCTGCAATAACTGTCCTGCAGCTCTTTCTAAGTTCTTCCAAGCCAGTGCTTCGGTTTGCTGCTGTCCGCACTTTGAACAAGGTCAATATTCTTAAAGCTACCATTCCAACAGAAAAAATGGAAAAAATTTAAAATTTAAAGATCTATCTTGTTCTTATTGTGGATTAGTATTTATATGGTGGTTTCTGGTAAATTTTTTCTGTCTTTGTTCATCTTTCCTCTCCATGATTTGGATTTCCTTGCTTGTCCTGGGATCAGAACCTATGTAATATTTTTGTATTTCTGTAATTAATTCCTTAAACAAAGGCTATTTTTTCAACAAATGAAAATTGAAGTTTGTACGTTGACTTCTATTTTAGCACTTTCTTCAAATTTTCTCATCTTTTTTCTTTTTCCTTCCTGCATTCTAATCCATCCCTGCCAATTTATTTCCAAATGAAATGTCATAATAAAAAATTTAACTTCCGATTGATTCCAAATTTGAATTATTTGCAGGTGGCTATGACGCATCCAATGGCTGTTCAAAATTGCAATATAGACATGGAGAGCTTGATTTCTGATCAAAATAGAAGCATAGCAACTCTTGCCATCACCACACTACTGAAAACGGGCAATGAGTCAAGTGTAGACCGCTTGATGAAACAAATTACAAATTTCATGTCAGATATTGCTGATGAATTTAAGATCGTTGTTGTGGATGCCATTAGATCATTGTGTTTAAAGTTCCCCCTCAAATACAGATCTTTGTGAGTGAACTTGAACTTTACTGAGAAATGGAGGGTTCATTTATGTCATGTGTGCTTCATTTTTGTCCAAACTTTAGTTTTCATGTCACGCTTCTTTTCTTTAATGACTAGTTTTAACTTGTAATAATTAGGTGATATATATATTGATTTTCCTCTCCTTTTTAAGGATGAATTTCTTAAGCAATATTTTGAGGGAAGAAGGCGGTTTTGAGTACAAAAAAGCAATTGTTGATTCAATTGTTATCCTCATAAGAGACATCCCAGATGCAAAAGAAAGCGGGTTGCTTCACCTGTGCGAGTTTATTGAGGATTGTGAATTCACGTATCTTTCTACACAGGTTAGCTTTTTGGTAATCATTTATTGATTTTCAGTTTCATTTTTTTTTTACTTCGCATTTGTCCTGCTTATACTTCTATTGGCTAGTTTACAAGAATTTATTCCATTTACCAGATACTCCATTTTCTTGGAATTGAGGGGCCAAAAACATCAGATCCAAGCAAATACATAAGGTACACTTACAATCGTGTCATACTTGAGAATGCAACTGTTCGAGCCAGCGCTGTCAGCACATTAGCCAAGTTTGGAGCTATGGTTGATTCCTTGAAAGTAAGGTGCTTTCTTTGGTTCTTTATGTATCAAGTAGGTGATTCTTGAGTTACTAACTCTAGATAACATTCTACTAAATTGCTGCAGCCCCGGATATTTGTTTTGTTGAGACGCTGTCTCTTTGATAGTGATGACGAGGTGAGCTTTTTTTTTATCATGTTCCAGTTTCTATGACTTTGGTGTTTATTTTTTATGAAATGTGTCCACTGCTTCTTGATTTATCAAGAAATGTTTTGGAACTTTGTTGTACATGGCTATCAATTATTTATCAGTAAATTTTATCTTTTGATTGGTCAACAGAATACATTATGAGATAGTTTATTTCGGGACATTGGTCTCACAATATTTATTCTGGCCCATGTTTTATTTGTTCAAATGGTCAGCCATGGAATTTCTGAACTTTTCATCTTTCCTTTTGACTTTTCCTGTAACTATGAGGAAGTGCATCTGCTTTGTGATTTGTCTTGCTCCTATCAATTGGTCATTGGTATTGTTCCTTGGAATTCGGTAAAAGATGGTTAATATTGCTTTTGTTGTATTGCTATTTTCATACCCTGCAACCGTATAACAATCTTTCAATATTTAATTGAATTTGTTTGTCATGCATTTGTTGTATTGCTTTAAGTTTGGTATTTGTTCGTCACACTTTGTCATGCATTCTAATTGCAAGGAAGCCTTGTACATGCCAATCTGTTTCAGGTTCGTGACAGGGCTACCTTATATTTGAATACGCTGGGAGGTGATGGTGCAATTGTTGAAACGGATAAAGATGTGAAGGACTTCCTCTTTGGGTCACTGGATGTGCCTTTGGTAAACCTGGAGACAAGTTTGAAGAACTATGTAAGTGGTTTTGGAGAGCTGCAGTCTCTTCATGCATTGTGCATTTTTGGAATTCACCTTCTCATGTGCTTTATTCAACACAGATTCAGGATCCTTCAGAAGAGCCTTTCGATATTGATTCTGTGCCTAAGGAGGTTAAGTCTCAGCCACTTGCCGAGAAGAAAGCCCCTGGTAAAAAGCCAACTGGTTTAGGTGCTGCTCCAACTGGGCCCACGTCTGCAGTTGATGCTTATGAAAAGCTGCTTTCATCTATCCCGGAGTTCTCAAACTTTGGGAAGCTTATTAAGGTTCTTTGGCTGGATTATTCTTCTATTTATACATGCTGATTATGGTTATTGTTGATGTTATGCTGATTCAGAACCTTTTTTTTTATTTTTTCCTGTTTCCTACATCAGTCTTCAGCACCAGTGGAGCTTACAGAGGCTGAAACAGAATATGCTGTTAATGTTGTGAAGCACATTTTTGATAGTCACATTGTGTTCCAGTACAACTGCACAAATACAATTCCTGAGCAATTACTGGAAAATGTAATGACCATCTTTAAAAATTTATATTCTGAATGAACATTGGGACATCTACTTAATTCTCATATCCCTCCTACCAGGTCACTGTTATTGTTGACGCTTCTGAGGCTGAGGAATTTACTGAAGTAGCCTTTAAGCCTTTGAGGTCTCTACAATACGACTCACCGGGACAAACATTCGTGGCATTTGAGAAACCAGATGGAGTACCTGCAGTTGGGAAGTTCTCAAATGTGTTGAAGTTCATCGTGAAAGAGGTACTGTTTATCGTAAATGCCAAATATGTTCTCTTCATTGTTGTTTTTAATTAATTTGTATTAACAGGTTGATCCAACAACTGGTGAGGCTGAAGAAGATGGCGTGGAAGATGAGTACCAGCTGGAGGACCTTGAGGTTGTAGCAGCAGATTATATGTTAAGAGTGGGGGTCTCTAATTTTAAGCATGCTTGGGATAGCATGGACCCGGATTGCGAAAGGGTTGATGAATACGGGCTCGGCCCAAGGGAAAGCTTGGCAGAAGCTGTTAATGCAGTTATAAGCCTTCTCGGCATGCAGCCCTCTGAGGTAAAGTAAATTAATGAAGGTTATGTATTTTCCTGTTTGTGCAAATGCTACATAATTAGAAATTTTTTTCTAAAAAATACCACCAAAATGATGTGGCTTAAAGTGTGAGCCTTCTGATTTTATAAGAAAAGTATGCAGAGATGCAATTTATTTAAAACACTGCTACTAAAACATAATTTTGGTGGTCTTTTCTTATATTTTTTTTTTTTTTGATAAGGTAGCATTTTCCTTATTTATTTATTTATTTTTTCAACTGGACTAGTTGCAAGTTAAGAGACACAGATTTAGGACCTTGAAATCATTACTGTCCTGCCCTATCTAAATGCTGAAAGAAAACCTCCTGTTTCGTTTCTCTTGTTTCCCAGGGCACGGAGGTTGTCCCAACCAATTCACGGTCACACACCTGCTTACTGTCTGGCGTTTTCAGGGGTCAAGTGAAGGTACTCGTTCGGGCATCCTTTGGAATGGATGGGCCAAAAGATGTTGCGATGAAACTTGCTGTTAGATCTGAGGATGAATCCATCAGCGATGCTATTCATGAAATCGTAGCAAGCGGCTAGTTGGATACTATGATGAGTTCATTTTGCGAATTTTTACATTGCCCTTTACCCCCCCTCCCTTCTTTTTTTTTTTTTTTTAATTTTCTTGTGAATGATGTCATAGTTAATCTCAACACAGGGTTCACTAGCCTGCAAGTTGAACAAGTCAAAGACCGGGTAGGGTTTAGTGAGAGGATTCTTTTATTGCAAATTTTTGCTTTGATCTTAAAGAAAATAATTTGTAGGTTTTTATCAAGCATTCTTGATTGTCATATATATGTGAATTCATTTTTGATGGTGGTAAAATTGCTTAGTTTGATTCTTGACATATTGGGGGTTGGGACAGTCCCCGTCGGACGGGTGGGAAAGGTGATCTTGGGAATATAAGGATGGATTCGTTACTCTTACGTACCAAATCTGTCTTTTGGGGTGGAACTTAAAACCGTGACAACAGTGATATCAGAATAACTCAGCCTGAAATCATTGACACGCAAGCACTCTGAAGTTGCTTGAGGTAAAAGTGGCATGGTGGATCGAACTGGACCGTGACAAAGGGGTAGCAGATGAGTGGGTAAGTCCCCGTTTGTGTTACTATTCTCCGATTTATGTTTATAAATTTTTAAAAGTTGGTAGTAAGAAAGTGTTTAATAAATTTATTTTTTAGTTTTTTGTTATTAAAAAAAAGTAAAAATAAAAAATTTAAAACAAAAATAAGGTAAATATAAAATCATATTTTCACTCGTTTTTTTCTTATAAAAATTTTGTTAATTTTTGTACTTATTTCATTTTTGTTACATCATATTAAAATGATTTATTTTATTGAACTTAAAATAATAATTTATGATTAAAATCTATATTTTATTAAAATAAAAATTTGTAATAGATAATAGTTACATATTAAAATATTTATTTTTATTAAAATTAAAATAAATTTAATTAATTTTACAAAAAATTAATCAAATTAAATATTTTATTATAATAAAAACAATTTTAACTACGATAAAAATGAAATTTTATTATTAAAAATATTTCCTTTTTTATTTTGAAAATAAAAAAAACAAGTCAAAACAAAAATTAAAAGTGGAAATAGTTAAATATAAACATATATATAAATAAATATCATCAAACGGATCCTAAGCCTGTAACGTAAATTATAGTGTACCAATTTGATGATTCCACATCTCCAGAGTGGATTGAATTGTGACTCGGATAAGAATAATTCCACATTATATAAGAGGGTGATTAGATGGAAATGTACCGAATCGAGTTAAACTTTAACTTATTCGAACTCGGTTTGAATTTTTTAAACCAAGCTTGAATTCAAGCTCGATTCGAATTTTTATAGACTCGAGTTTTGCTCAATAAAAAACAATCTAGACTCGAGCTCGGTTCATGTACTGTTTGATTAAACCGAATCGAGCCGACTTTTAACTTATTTGAACTTGATTCGAATTCTTCAAACTAAACTCAAGTTCAAGCTCGATTCAAACTTTTATATAGATTCGAGCTCGGTTCACAAATAGTTTGATTAAACCAAAACGATATCGTTTTAGTTTAAAATACAATAAATAAAATATTATAAATATATAATAAATAAATCTATATATATATTATTTTATCGAGTTTACTCGCGAGTTTTCGACCTGAATTTTTCTAAGTTCGAGTTCGAATCTAAATGAGCAATAAATCAAGCTTGATTTGAGCTCGTTTTAGTCAAGAATCAAGCACAAGCTGAGTTTGAGTAATTCACAAATAATTCGATTCGCTTTCACTTCTAGTGATTACTCCACCAAACAGGTTGCCTTTTGGATTAAAACCCCACATGTATCTAATATAATCGGTCTTATCGTAAGTAAAAAATAATTAAACATATCAACTGTATTTATTTTATGAGTTTAATTTGATTAATTGGATCTACATATACTAATCCTATTAAGGGTGCGTTTCGAGCGTCGAAAAAAAACGAAAAATATAATTTGTATAATTTTTTTAGGTTTGACTAACAACCACCAAAACCATGTTTTTTAAGAGATGAATGATAAAAATTTTGACTTTTGCGTCAGTTTTTTAGAGAGAGAAACTATCTGAAAGGCTTTTTTGGGTCTATCAAAACGGTGTTATTTCAAGATTTGTAGAAAAATTATTGGGTTTGGAAAAAATTATTAGGATATATAGATGTACATAAAACTATAGAAAGTTCATGAAATACGAGTAGTAAAAAATGTATAAAAATGTTTTATACATTTCCAATATTTTTTAGAATTTTAGTACGCTAAACGTGCCCAAAATAATTCTTTCAATATGTGATTAAGGGTGGAAGCAAAGCAAGCTATTCAAGCTTGAATTGAGCTCAGTTCATGACAAA
>QLOD02000029.1:1672904-1684033 GCA_003260245.2 Sideroxylon spinosum | reverse complement strand
AAATTTTTGTATTATCCTTTTCTATCCATTTTTTCTAAGGGATTATCATCAATTTTTTGTACATATCACTTTTATCTCAAATTTTTATATTATCCTTTTCTATCCATTTTCTCTAACATATATCCTATTTGAATTTTAAAAACACCCACGAACTCTCTCTCTCTCCCCCCAATGACCCAAACAATTAATTTATCTCTTTCTTTTTCTCTTTTTCTTTCTCTCTCTCTCAGCCGCTTCTTTTTTTCTCTCCCTCTTTTCTTTTTCTCTTTCTCTCTCTCTCTCTCTCTTTTCCTCAGCCACTTTCTTTCTCTCTCTTTCTTGAAAAACTTAAACATTTAAATTAAAATTTTGGATTTTTTTAATGATAAAAATTATTTTTCCTTTTCTCTCATTTTTTCTATATTTTTTGAATACTTTTTATATAAAATATTTAAATTAATATTTTAAGCATGTGATAATAGTGATAAAATTTTATACCTTAATCTCTTTTGGTTGTGATTTTTTATTTTTATAGGCTATTTTTGTACATTTTTTTATTTTAGTTTGTTTTATGAATTTAAATTTGAATTGTTTAAAAACTAAATTATAATTCTATGCCTTTAAGCACAGGCAATTGCTATAAATAAATTAATATGATACATATTAATTTAGATAATTAAAATAATTTACTTTAACATGATTCAATAAAAATAGAAAAAGTGTTAAAATTGAAAAAGTGTTTGCAATAGAAAAAATAGAATTATATTGAATCATATTGAATTATATTGAACAAAAAAAAAGTGTTTTCACTCTATTTTTTCTATTGTAAATATTTTGCTAATTTTAACACTTTTTCTATTTATATTGAATCATATTAAAGTGAATTATTTTAATTATGTAAATTAGTATCTAAATTAATTACTAAATAAAGTAATTTTATATTTTTATTGCATTAATTTTTACTAAATAATTAAATTAAATTAAATAGTTTTAAATTAAATAAATAATTAATTAATTAATTAAATATGAAATTAATTTATTCATATGAAATAAATATTATTGAAAATTTGAATGAATATCAAAATTATGTTAAGTAATTTAAATTAGTTAATATATTTAATAATTTAATTTAATTTAATTTATTTAATGTCAAATATATTTTATTAAGTTATTTTTAAAAAATATCATATTTAATTAAATTAAATTAAATTAACATGAAATATATCTATTAAATCTAATTAATTTTTTGAAAACTAATTGTATACAAAATTGTATTTCTAAAAACAGTTTTAGTTTTTATTCAAGAAAAAAAAAAGATACCAACAAATAAAAATAGAAAATATGCGTAGCGTAAAAAGAAAAGTGTGTGTTAACGTAGTAAATAATCCGTGCCTTGCACGGATATTTACTAATAGTTAATACAACTGGAATAAGACGTAATCTATATAACGAGTTATTTAGAAAAAAATTCAAATATGATATGATACAAATACTTGAATCTAAAATTAACTCGATTAAATATACTTTGACCTATTATAAACTAAATTAGTTGTTAAATATATTCACTAAATCTTATAATATTTGAGTATTTACATATAAACATAAATCACTACTCTTAGGATGTAGGTACCGGTGAAAGTCATGATAGTAATGATACAATGTTTATGTTTGGAATATAAAAATTTATAGAGGTTTATATAATTATTATCTTGTAACTTGTGCAGTGAAATAAAACTTTGAACTTTGTATAAATTTGTAAAATTTTATTAAGCTTTATTGTTATTTTTTAGCACCAAACATAGCCATCGTATAAATTTTTTTTTTTTTTTTTTTTTTTTTTTTTTTTTTTTTTTTTTTTTTTTTTTCAGGTTAAGCGGTGACCCAGTATCGGTAAAGCATGGGTTCGCGACCGAGTTTCTTTCTTGATTAATTAGGCAATTTGACAAGCTGGATTCACTGTACTCTCGTATTCATTTTGGTATTCTTTCTTGTTTCGGAATCAAGAAACTGAATCTATTGAATTAAAAAATTTGTATATAACTTCAATATTTAAAATTCTTTTACTACAAATTTTATCATCTTTGGAAACTACTTTCCCTTTTCAAATTAAGAAACATACTTGATTGCAAAATTATTTTTTTATTTGAATTTATCTTAAATTTAACTTTACACTAATCTTTAAATAACATAACAAGACTATTAATTTTTTACGCTTCAGCCTTTGTTACCCAACAACGCCATTATGTTTTCTCATTTTTTTTGGGGTGACAAAAGAAAAATCGAGGAGTTCTTTTTTTTTTTTTTTTTTTTTTTTGTGGTTATAAAAAGCAAAGTGTGCGCGTTTTCGGGCGGGGATTCGGTTGACGGGTTAAGAAGAAAGGTTTGAATCCAGATTTGTACAGCGTTATTTACATTTCGTTTCGCTTAAAAAAAAATGAATCATTTTGTTTTTTATATCTTTTCTTTTTCTTACTTGAATTTTTTATCAAAAATTTTTTTTTTAAAAAAAACTCTCATTTTTAAACGTGTTAATTGCATTCAATGATTGGAATTGTTTTTATATTTTTAACTTATTACTCAATTCTTATTTTAATGGACCTCATTATCATATATCTCACAAAATAATTTGGTTATTTTAGATTTCACTATATTTTAAGAGTAACGATTATATATAAATCTCAAAATCGTTAATTTAAATTCGATCAAATGGTAGTTTTTAAAAAGTTGAACCCTGCAAATTAAAATATCATAATTTGTGTTTTTTTATAATACTTATTAAAAATTAATTAGAGAATGACTTAAACACATGCATGTCCATTAGGGTCTAAAGTTTTAGAAATAAATTTAAAATCATGAATTATCATAATTTTTTGATTTGAACTTTTTGTATGAAAATTTTAATTATACAAGAAACATGATATTAATTTTGTTTAAAATATTATAAGTACGGATTGTTAATTCAAGTTATTTTTTTAGTCAAACTAAAAATTATTACCAAATGACACTCTCCCTAGCCATCATTCTAGTTATTTTATTTTTTCAAATCTTTGAATAAGATATTATCTCTTACTCACAAATCTTTGAATAAAATGTCATCTTCTTACAATTCTTTGAATAAAATATCTTTACCTCTTTCAATTTCCATATTAGTAGATGAGTATTCCTCCATTTTTCCTTTTGTCATCGTTATGGTTGTGACATATGGTGTTCGTCAGATTAACTCATGAATTTTTTAAATAGATCATAACTATTGATTTACTGCATTTGTAAAAGTTACCCAATTAGGTTTATGTTATTTGTTGTAAAATTTATCAATTAATATGTTGACACAGGGATTATCTCGGTGTTTTTATTTATATGTCTTTTTAAATAATTAGTTCCAAAAATAATTTTACCATTCAATAAGTTTTCAGAAATATTATATTAAGACTAGTAGACCTGTGCATCCGACATCCAATACAATTCTTTTAAACAGTTTCATGCTTTTGAAAATTAACACGATGGTGATGATAATGTAACACTATTTGTGCTTGTATTGCATCGGATTTTGATAAAAAAATAAATTGATGAAAAAATTTAAAAGTATTGAAATTAAAAATTTAAGTGTGTAATAATTTTAGAATAAAATAAAATAAAATTTACTAACTTTTACTAATTTGAAGATTTAAAATATTTTAATTTGGGCTTTAAATTTAAGTGAGTTGAGAGCATATAAGCTCAATTGTAGAATATGTTCGAGAGTTGTTAGGCTGCTGAGTACAAAGACTTGACTGAGAATCCAAGAAATTCATAATTTTTTACGTAGGTATATGTGAAGTATTTACAATGAAAGAAGGTTCGTGAATAATTTAAAAAAAATTTATTGTAATTATTTATTTATTTTTTCAACAGTTGAGCGTTAGGCGACGGCTGGAAAAGAGAGAGAGAGAGAGATGAATTCAGCGCAAATACATATACAGCGAAGGTAGGCTCTGGATGCCGACGTATTAAAATGCTGATGATTTTTTCTTTTTTTATAAAATACGGATTGTTCAGTATTTTTTTCCTTTATATCACGAATATAATTTTTAATGTGTCTTATTATATAAATTTAAATTTTAAAAATTTTAAATTAAAAAATGATGATAATGTTTAATAAAATTTAATGACTAAAATAAATATCAAATATGATTTATGTTTTATTATATAGATTATTATATATGTAATGTTTAGTTAAAAAAAGCTAGTTAAGAATTACAGTAAAAATGCAAATATGTAATATAAAAATAATACATGATGAAATTTAATTAGAAGAAAATATTAATTTTTTAATAACTTTTCATAAATTTAGGCCCATTTGGATAAAAAAGTTAGTTTTTTCAGTAACTAACTAGTAGCTAGTTATTAAAAAGTTAGTTTTCTTGTATTTGAGAAGGAAAAAAACTAATTTTTTAGTAGCTAACTTTTTAATTTTTTGTTAATTTGATATTTTTGTCCTTAAAGATTTAAAAGGAGATTGAAATGTAAAAGAATAACTTTGGTAATTTTAGAAAAAATCAAAAAATTAATAGTTGGTAGCTGAGTTTCCAGCTAAAGTATCCAAATGGTCCGTTTGGAAAGAAAAAAAATTAACTTTTTTTATAGTGGACTAGTAGGTACCTAAACCCTAAAAAGGTTAACTTTTTGTGAAAAAATTAACTTTTTAGTAACTAATTTTTTAATTTTTTATTAATTTAATATTTTTATCCTTGAAATTTAAAAAAAGATTAAAATATAAGAAAATAACTTTAATTATTTAAAAAAATTAAAAAATTAGTAATTGATAACAGCTACTGTTACCTAGCCAAGTCTTAGGCTTGATTTGGGAAGAAAAAAAAGTTAGCTTTTTTGTAGCTGGCTACTAGCTAACTACTAAAAAGCTAACTTTTTGTGTTTGGGAAAGAAAAAAATTAACTTTTTAGTAGTTAATTTTTTAACTTTTTGTTAATTTGACGTTTTTATCCTTCAAAGTTTAAAAGAAGATTAAAATATAAGAGAATAAATTTGATCATTTTAAAAAAAACCAAAAAACTAAGTAGCTGGTAATTTATTCTTTCCAAACCAAGCCTTAGACTTGGTTTGGAAAGGAAAAAAGCTAGCTTTTTTGTAACTGGCTACTAGCTAGCTATTAAAAAGCTAGTTTTTTTGTGTTTGAGAAGGGAAAAAAGCTAGTTTTTTAGTAGTTAGCTTTTTCATTTTTTGTTAATTTGACGTTTTTGTTCTTGAAGATTTAAAAGAAAATTAAAATATAAGAAGGTAAATTTAATCATTTCAAAAAAAATCAAAAAAACTAAGTAGGTGATAGTTGAGCTATCAACTACTCTTTCCAAACGGAACTTTAGTATTTGATACATGGCCAACACCATGGAAATCTATGAAAACAAAACCAGGTAACATCCAAACGGACACCACGATTGGTGGGTTCGCGCCATGTGAAGGTGACAGACCCATGTGGCGATCATCAGTAACTGTGTAACTTTCTCGAGGGTGGGGCAAATGACTACAAATCAGCTGTACTATGTGGATTTTTTAATCATCTCGAGATTTTAAATTGTAAATGACTACAAATTAGCTGAAATCGATGGATTTTTGTTTATTTTTCTCGAGACAAATGACTGCAAATCAGCTGTGATTCAGGAATTTTGTTTTAATTTCTCTAAATAAAAGCAAATCAGCTGCAATACCAGCGGGTTACATGACTGAGATGCTACAGTACGAATGGTTAAAGTGCAAAAAGAAGGACAATTTTGATGCGGTTTTAATATTTTTAAATAATTCTAAATAATTTAATTATTTTGATTTAATTTGATTATTAATTTAGTAATTATTCAATAATTCAAATAGTTTAATAATTTTGACCTGTAAATAAGATAACAAGATTATTAAATTTTTAACACTCTACCCTTGTTACTCAACACTGCCAGCTATGTTTTCTCATTCTTCAACACCACCAGCTGTCTTATTCTTCTTCGTTCGTTTTTTTTTTTTTTTTTTTTTTTTTTATCTTTTTTGGGTTATAAAAAGCAAAGTGCGTGCGTCTGCGCATCTAAATTTGTCCAAGGTTATTTATATTTCGTTTGGCTTAAGAAGAAAAAAGAAAATAGGAAAACCATTTTGTTTTTCGATATATTTTTTTCATTTTGCATGAATTTTTTTATCAAATTTTATTTTTTTAAGAAACTGTTGTTTTTAGATGTTTTAATTGTATTCATAAAAAAATAATAATTGAAAAATTCATGTCTGTTTGAAATAAAAGTTAAAAAAAAAGATTAAAAAAATTAATTTTTATAATTTTTAAAATTTTAACTTTAAATTAAATTAGTTAATTTGACCATATTTTTTAGTAAAACACAACGTATGATTAATAAAATATTTTAAATTTAAATTAATTTTATAAATCAAACCAAAAATTATTATCAAATGGCACTTTCCCAATTCATCATTCAAGTTCTATTTTTCCAAATCTTTGAATAAATATTATCCCTTGCTCATAAAATTTTGCATAAAATATCATTCTCTTACTCACAATTCTTTGAATAAGGAGTCTTTAATTCTTATTATTCTAATTTCTTTCTCTGTCTATAAAACTATTTTGGTTATGTTATGCAGTCCTCATCAATTTCAGATGAATCCCGAGTTTCTTAAATAGATTATATGCATATTGGTTTATTGTAGTTGTAAACTTTACTTATCTAAAACAACATAAAATACGTGAAAATTGATTCGGCTTGGAAAATAGTTAAAATTATTGAATATTAACAAAATTTAAAAAATATAACTTCTTTTACAATTACAACTTTCACTTCATTTTAAATTTAAATATACAAATAAAAAATACCTAAATAATTAGGCTTCAGAGTAATACCCAAACCTCCCTTAGCCTCAATTTGGTCCGTTAACCTACCCATTTTTGTCCTAAATCGAATGAAGTTAAAGAAAAGAAAAGAGTCGAGACAGGATACTCACCGAACGAAAACATAAAAGGCGAGAGAGTACTAGGCAGAAAGGAATTTGGAAGCACAAAAATTGCAAGAAGAGTGGGAAGCAAGACGAAAGTGACAAGAAAGAACGAACTTTTTTTGAATGCACAGGTAAAGAGTCGAAATTGGAGTCAAGCGGGAAAGGGAATATTAATTGCCGCCACCCGAAATGACATAAATTCGGCCGGTCGCAGTCCGTCTTTTGGGTTTTTGGGCACAAGAAACTTAGCCCACTCGCTCAAAATCCACCGAACACTCTACGCGCTGTATATATGGTTGGTATGACCAATCAAGAAGCCACACGGCCGATCCCAAATAAAAAAGACAAGAATACGAGAGGGTTCGAAATAAATGCTTTTGACGGTGGCATTTGTTTCTTCTACTCTGCGCGGAAAAGTGAATTTTTCGACCAGAGTGGGAGCATAATGTTAGTACAAAAAATACATACGATACGTGGCATCTTTCCCCGAGCATCATATCTTCATTCTGTTGTGCTCGGGAGACATTTTCCAGAATAGAATACACATAAAAAAGGGGAGAATTGTCTGAATACTTATAATTGAATCATATTGACTCGATTATGATTATTTCTTTACGTAATGGGGTACCACATCTGACAAGTGGCAGACAGATGAGACGTTTGTACAGAGTTTAAGGGCCACATCGCACACAATCCTTACGTTTGCTCTCATGTGCATTTAATGTCACATGACGCTAATTTAATACAAAGGAAGCAGCATTCAATGCTGGTACACATTTATGGAAAGCAAATCTCCCCAAATAGTAAAGCAATCAGCAGATTCTTGATTATTGACAATTAATATATATTACTATATTCGGACTATAAATAGGCAGAAAACAACATTTTCCAAGGTATGCTTAATTTTTGTCCACGAAGTGCTGTCAATTTGAATTCTGATTACGAGAGTCTTTTCTGACTTAAGTATCGGAAGGATAATGGTCGGGGATCCTCCTTGGCCTCTTCTCTTAACTTTTTTTCCCTTTCAGGCTTAGTCAACCGCACTTCCGTGAACGTGACGAGCACCTTTGGCAGCATTTTTTATTGCCGAACATATATATACATAGTTAGGTTTCATTTGTGAGTTTTAGGAGAGAAAAAAAATTAATGAGGAGAGAAGAGAAAAAAAAGAAATAATAATATTTTCTTTTTATCTATTTGTAAGTTCAAGAAAAAAATAATAATAACTTCATTTCTTTTTATTTGTGAGTTGATAAAAAAATAAAAAGAAAAGGAAGAGTGTGTTGTTACTTTACCAATAAATCCTTTAAGAAATTAGAGTATAATCAATTTCATTAGTCTGATGACATAATTATAATTTATTTTTTTATTTTTTATTTTATGAACAAATACATAATTTTAAAAGTTTCATTGTCAATTGAGTTTTCTCTCTTCATTTTTTCTCATTTTTTAAAAAAATGAAAATTTTAAAATTTTAACAACCACTTTTCTTTTCATTTCTTCTAAAAAAAGAAAAAAAAGAAAAAAGCTCACAAAGTGATTGATTCTAATTTTATTTTATTTTATTTATTTTTTCTTTCAATTTCACTCCATCCAAACGGAACGTTATGATGGCTTGAACTTGGTTCAGGGGCTGTTTGGCATGCACAAAATATACCAAAAGTTACCAAAACTGATACTTTCTTCCAATCACATTTTAACACCTACCACCTTTATGTCACATTTTTTTGTACTTTTCCTCCACTTTTTTGTTTTCTTTCTTCCTCCAAACAGCCCCTCAATTCTTCCAAGTACCATATAAATACTTGTCTTCATTCTCTGGCAAGTAATTACACACAATTCTCTGTTTAATCAAATTTCCTTTCAGATGGCGGAATCTTACCTCACCTCTGCTGCTCAGGGAATCATCAACAAACTGATTTCTCAAGCGGGCCAGCAGATCAACCAGGCATGGGGTTTCAAGGGTGAGCTGGAAAGGCTACGAAGAAGGTTAACAAACATTCAAGCTTTGTTAATCGATGCTGATCAGAACCCGCGAGTAACATTAGGGGAGACTCTGAAAGCTTGGGTGAAGAGTATCAAGGCTGCATCATGCAAGGCTGAGGATGTGCTGGACGAGTTCGAGTTTGAACAACTTCGAAGAAGGTCGGAGGTTGGAACTCGAATGAAGAATAAGGTACGCAACTTCTTCTCCGTCTCAAACCCACTGGCTTTCCGTTTCAAGATGGCTCAAAAGGTCAGCGATGTCAATTCATTGCTTGATCAAATTTCCAAAGACGCAGTCAATGACTTGCGTCTTAACCCTGTTATGAGAGCTATCACTAATGATCATGAACCACAACCTTCTGGGGTAGATTCATTCAGGCTGACTCAACCCTTTGTTGATGATTCACCAGTTGTGGGTAGGGATGAGGATGTAAGGAAAGTGATAGGAATGGTACTAGAGGAGGAGAACTGCGGTGCTAATGCTGATCCTTTGTCTACCATTGCCATTGTAGGAATGGCTGGTCTAGGGAAAACAACCCTTGCCCAACTAGTTTACAATCATGAGAAGGTTGTGGAGACTTTTGGTGATCAAAGAATGTGGGTTTGTGTGTCTGACGATTTTAGAGTTGAGAGGCTATTGAATGAGATGGTTGAATCTCTCACTAGAGGAGGTAAATCTGATATTTCAAATATTGAAGGAATTGTGAAAAAGCTTAGTGACAAACTCACTGGAAAAAAATATTTACTAGTACTTGATGATGTTTGGAATGAAAATGATACCAAATGGAAGTCTATGAGAAGTTCTTTGGTAGGAGTAGGTGGTTCCAAGGGAAGCAAAGTTATAGTTACCACCCGTCGTATGTCAGTGGTGTCAACCATGCAAATATCTTCATCTCTTACTCATCCCATTAGCATCCTATCTAATGATGATAGTTGGACTATGTTTAGAAAGAGAACATTTGCAGATGGAGGTCCAGTGGAGATTCAAAGTTTGGTGGTTATTGGTCAATCAATGGTGGAAAAGTGCAAGGGTGTCCCCTTAGCTATAAGGTCATTAGGAGGTTTGATGTACTCTAAGCAACATGAACAAGAATGGTCGTCCATCCAAGGCAATGAAATATGGAATTCTCTGGGAAATGAAAATGGACTTCTTCCCGTGTTAAGGCTAAGTTTTGATCACTTACCATCTGCATCTTTGAAACAATGTTTTGCCTATTGCTCCATTTTCCCTAAAGATTGGATAATAGAAAAGGATAACTTGATTCAACTTTGGATGAGTCAAGGTTATCTTCAACCTCCCTCAGGAAGTAACTTGGAAATGGAAGATGTGGGTGATAATTATTTTAATATATTGTTGCGTAATTCATTGTTTCAAGATGTTGAATTGGACGAGTACCATAACATTGTAAGGTGCAAGATGCATGATCTCGTACATGATCTTGCAATGATGGTCTTAGAAAATAATTGCTTGGCTTTAACGTGTAGTAATCAGGTGAATGATTATTTGGATGTTCAACATTTATCATTACACTTGAACTCGGAGGAAAATCATAGTATCTCAAAAATTTTGGAAAAAAATGTTGGAAGATTAAGGACCTTACTTCGTATCAAAAATTGTCCTGAGAAAATCACATATGCCAAATATTTGCGTGCCCTTTCTTTTTATAGCATGGAAAATATTTTGGGCTCAATAAGAAAATTCAAACATATGACATATCTTGATCTCTCAATGACTAGCTTTGAAGTCCTTCCAAATTTTATCACCAAGCTGTACAGTTTGCAAACACTAAAACTTCCAGATTGTCTGAAAGAGCTTTCGGAAGAGTTTCATAAGTTGATTAACTTGAGGCATTTTTGTATTCCTGATGTTGAAGGAACTAGAAAATTGATGCCAGCGATGATAGGGCAAATGACTTCTTTACAAACACTGCCATTTTTTGTTGTTGGTGATGGTAAGGGAAGTACAATTAAAGAGCTCAGCTGTTTAAGAAACCTGAGAGGTGAATTGAGGATATATGGCCTTGAGAAAGTGAGAAACAAAGAAGAGGCCAAAATAAATTCGTTTAAGATTCATGTCTTGAAGTTATACTGGAGTGAAGATAGAGAAGCTGGCATAAATAATATTGATGGGGATGTGTTGGAGGGGCTTAAGCCTCTCGGGAATTTGAAACATTTAAGTATTGAAA
>QLOD02000029.1:1558790-1569806 GCA_003260245.2 Sideroxylon spinosum | reverse complement strand
AAAAAAAAAAAGAAAAAAAAATCAATGCTAAAAAATATGGGGTATGAAAGTCCTGATGAATTTATAGAGAGATGAATAATAAAAATCAGATAATTTTGTAGAGATTTTTGGATAACTTTTGTGTTTTTTTTGTTTTTTTTTGGTAATTAATTTTTGGGTAACTTATGGAACCAATTTATCTGCGGCAGATTCAACATGGACCTTGCATTTTTGTCGAGTTTACAGGTGAGATTTCAGAGGATCGCCGTAGACGGCATCGAACGGCGGGTCATTGCCGCCGAGAAAGATATAGAGAAAAGAGACTTCAGATGGCGGAGAAGAGAAGCAGCATACTGATTGTGGGTCCGACGGGTAATCTGGGGTTTGAACTTGCCAAAGCGAGCCTCCAATCTTCTCACCCCACATTCGCTCTCGTCAGAGACTCCGCCTTCTCCGATCCCCTCAAATCCCACAAGCTTCAAGCCCTCTCCGATTCCGGCGCCACCCTTCTCAAGGTTCAATTCCCCACTCTCTCTCTCTCTCTATATATATATACACACATATACCTCATCAAAGTTCTCGATTTTGAAATTTTAGGGTTCGCTGCAAGATGAGGTGAGCCTCGTTGAAGCCCTCAAGCGAGTGGATGTCGTGATTTGCGCTGTTTCATCCGAGCAGGTACTCGAGCAGAAGCTTCTCATTGCAGCTATCAAAAAAGCTGGCTGCATCAAGGTCCTCCCTCTCTTCCTTTCCCATCCCATTACATCTATAATGTATTCATATGTATGTGTGCTTTCACTGGACTTATGCTGCAATGTGTAAGAGGGAAGAACTTTTAATTCTTGGTTTCAGATAATTGTTCTTTGAGGTTTGTAATTTGGATTTCTTTATACGTAGTATTTGTGCTAGCTGATCTAATTGAAGTTCACAGGAGCTACATTAACTGTTAAATATAAAGAACGGTGCTTTCTGAGAGCTATAGCTTCAGGTTATGGCCATTTTTGCTTGTATTTCTTATGTATGCTTAACTCGTCGATGGAACAAAATAAAATGTGTAGTTCAAGAAATTGGACGAATTCCATTGCTCAAAATTAAAAAAAAAGGCTATCTGTTTTTATGCTTTCAGTGTTGTGTAGTTATATGTGTAGTGTGCTTCCATTTGGTTAAATTTAATATAGTCAATATGGTTTGCATTGACAATCTTTCATTTATAGCTCCTAAACATCGAAACATGAGTGATAAGTTTTCCTCTTCGCCCCCCCCTTTTTTTTGCATATATTTTTGCTGACCTACTTTATAATAAGTATTCACTCTGTAGAATATAACTACAGACGCATCACTAGATCATGAAGCGAATTTCGTAGGAAATAAACTAGAATTTAATCTTTGAGATTCATGATTTTTAGGAAATAGACTCGAATGTTGGACCCAACAGAAGTTCTTATTATGAATGATCGTATTGTTGTCAATTGTGATACTTACTAAAGGGAATTATCACAGAGGTTCGTTCCTTCAGAATTTGGAGCAGATCCAACTAAAGCCCGAATAGCTGACATGGACCACAACTTCTATGCGAGGAAGGCAGAAATTCGGCACCTAGTAGAAGCTGAAGGCATTCCCTACACCTACATCTGTTGTAACTTCTTCATGAGCTACCTCCTTCCATCAATAGTTCAACCAGGTCTAAAGACCCCTCCAAGAGAAAAAGTCATGATATTTGGAGATGGAAATGTAAATGGTCTGTTGATCAACATTTACTTCTTCATTTTCTTCGTTCATTCGTTTTTTTTTTTTTTTTTTTTTTTTTTTTTGTGGTGGGATTGTAGGGTCTCATAATCTACTGAAACCGGGGAATTTGGTAATTTTGCTTCTTTTCCCGGATATCTTCTGCAGGTGTTTTCATGAAGGAGAGGGATGTTGCTGCCTTTACCATCAGTGCTGTAGATGATCCACGCACTTTAAATAAGGCACTCCACCTGAGGCCTCCAGGCAATGTTTACTCCATGAACAAGCTTGTTGAGATTTGGGAGAGTAAGATCAGGAAAAAGCTTGAGAAGATTTATGTGCCAGAAGAGGAGCTTCTCAAGAAAATTAATGGTATGCCAGTAATTTGGAGAAGATACATCTAATATGCACAAAGCTTGCTAGCTGAATTGAAAATTGCTACTTATTGCAGAGTGAAATCTCCCCTGGGGCATTTAGAAACACATTTAATGAAAATTGTGTTTTTTCTCACATAGCAGATCCGCACAATAGGATCATTTCTCCAAAATTTATGATAAAAATAGAAACAAGTCATCCTTAATTTTCTTCATTTTCTTTTCTATTAGTAGTGTTGAGAGAAACAACAAGATAGATCATAAAAAAATATCTTTCCATCTTGGGAAAAGAAGAGGGTGTTTTTTGGGGGGGGGGGGAGAGAGTTTTGGTTAAAAATGATATCTGCTATCTAAAGGCTCTTTAGTCGAAGGAAAGAAAGCATGGTTAATAGTTGTCTAAGCTGAATCCTTGCCAAAAAAAAAAGAGATGTACCCATATACCGGAGGATTGAAGCACGCGCACTTGGGAATGAACCTCCAACAATGCATACATAAATGCTAATTTAAAAATGATCATAAGATTTAACCTGAACTGAACCTGTTGGTGCTTGTTGGTTTGGTTGGTATCTCAATCTTACTTTGTTTGGTATCTTAATGCGCAAGTCATGCCATCACATGTTTCATGGGTAAATTTCTTGCTGCAGGCATTCAATTCTGGACACTGGATGAATGGATTTGAACTTGCGCTTTGTTTAGGACTTGCTAATAGCTCAAACAAATAGAACTGTTAGAATTAATAGCCTCATCAGTCATCAGTAATGGTGCACGTAATAGGCTTTAGTTGATTTTGCTTAAAAAAATTTCTTGTCTTGTACTTGGAGTTTGTGTTGGGGTTGGAGCAGTATTTGAAGTCTCGTTAATGCAAAATTTATAAAGTTTTTACTTGGGAAAGAATGGAACTGCTAAATTATTTTTATTTTTATTTTGTTCCCTTTGGGCACTTCATAGTTCATATTGATCTGCTTGATTTGTATTTAACGATTTTGCAAGGCAATTCTCGAATTCTATTTTTGTTTTGTTTTTTAATATTCCATGAACCTTGATTATTTCTATTTTAATACTTGTTCCATTTCAGGGACTCCTTATCCGGACAACATGGCAATGGTTTTCATATATGGCGCATTTGTGAAGGGAGGTCAAACATACTTTGATATTGAGTCATCTGGTGGTGTGGATGGGACTAAGCTCTATCCGCGTTTGAAATATACTACAGTAAGCGAGTATTTAGACACCTTGTTGTGATATTTATTTCTGCCCTATCAGTTAATTGTAACTTTTTCTTGTATTTTTTTTTTTTAACCGTATGTATCCAGGATTACATTTTTGTTCCCAATAAAACCCGTAAAAGTATTCAGGACGGGTTAAGATTTCAGGTCCTCTGCTGATAGGACTGGAGAATAGCCCCATCTTTCCATACACGCGCTGATGTTTAATATGCTTGTAGGCTTGTATTGGAATAGGATAATCAATGAACTTTTTTATGAATCTACTTTCTACTGGGGTTGCACGTTTGGTTTTGCCTCGGTTTGAGACTAAAATTTGATTCGACCCATAGGTTGATGGTCTTATGCTAAATCATTGCTAAAAATTTTATCTAAGATAATTCAATACTAAATAATCATAAACTGCAAAATGTTGCTGCTGAGGGGCTAAACCAAAATATGTTTTTGTGTTGTTGCAGCTGAGGGGCTAGCCAAAATACGTTTTTGTGTTTTATGCTAACAATATACAAGTGCATCCCAAATCTTTGCTAAACAAAACTTATTTTAAATATATATAAGTTTTATACTAAAAATTTTTATCTGGATACTTCGATGCTAGGTAATTGTACATTGCAGCATATTGTATTAAGGGACTAAACTAAAGTTGTTTGGATTAATCGGTTAGGACCCCACAAATCGTGTCACTATTTATTTTTTTTTGTGTGTATTGATTTTTTAATTTATCAAACTGTAAAATCAACTTAACTCATCTTTTTAGTGCATCCAAATTTCTCTCCCACGGGAAAATAGGAGACCAGGACACATCACCCAAATATGTAAACAAAATTTAGCTAAAAATGCAGTCGCAAGAAAAAAAAAACAAAAAACAAAAAAACGTTAGAACGTTTATATATAACTCAAGTGTGTAATAGGCAACAAGAGTGCTTGATTATATAAAGCAACAAAATTTTATTGAAAAGAAAATTAGAATAGACTTGGGTCTGACGAAATTCCTGTAAACTTTAGCTAAAAAAATTACAAACTCAAATTCCCTAGTACATTCAAAGGCTCTTTTGGATGGGACTCAAACAAACAAAGGCTCTATCTTAGACTCAAAAATAAGTAAGGAATAAATAGATTTGTCATGTCCACAACCTCACCTCAGTCATGCATGCTCATCTTTTTACCTTTGTTGCCCTTTTTCCCCTTTGCTGAAGCCTTCCCAAGGCCTTTACCTCGCTGCTGCACCTTCCCCTTCTTTGAATTGCCTTTACCTTTCTTACTCGGTCCCTGCGACCTCGAGTCCTTTTTCATTCTTCGATCAACCAGGACTTTCCCCTTGCCGGCCTTCACTTGGACCCCTTTCTTTGCCACCACATATTCCTTCTGAGGCCTTTTGGGTGTTGCCTTCTTATAAAGCTGTTCGATCATCTTTCCCTTTGAACGATCCGATATATCAGCCTGGTCTGATATGCAGTTTGCCTTCTTCCGAACCTTCTCCAGCTTCTTCATGGCTACCCGTTTCTTTCTTGCTTTCGCTTCAGCAACTTTCTTGGCAGGTCGGGCGTCAATTTCTTTGAATTGTGCTCTCATCGCAGCCATCTCCTCTTTTGTGACTGGCTTAATTGGCTGGCGGTGCCTCTGCTCTTCATCCAGAAACCATCTAGGCAATCCCTCGTCGTGAAACATGTACTTGTTGTAGGCATCGTCTAGCATCTTCTCTCTCTGCTTTTTCCTCAACATTTTCTTTGCACAGGCCAATATTTCAGCTTTTGTATTTACATCTTCATCCTCTGATTCATCTGAAGATGAGTCATCACTTGAATCTGTAGCTGGAGCAGGGACAATCTCAAAATCTTCGTCGGCCTTTGAAGCTTTAACTTCTTGAGCTTTGTTTTTTCTCGTCATTTTTGCAATCGCGAGTGGTTCTTCTTTGTCCACCTGCTTTTCCTTATTCTTTTTCCCTTTTGAGAGTGAAAGTTGATTCCTTCCTTCATCAACCAGCATTTCATCTTCACTGTCAGACTTCCCCAGATCTACCGGCTCATCAGCTTCTTCAAAGACATCTTGGCTAAACCACATCCTTGTGATCTCCTCTTGAGTTGGCCCTTCCTCCACAAGTGGCACCACGAGAGGATTCGCTTCATTAACATCACGATCATTGTCCGAATCTTGATCAGAGTGAATCATGTTTTCGTCATCACCACCCTGCACAGCCAAAAGACACCCAATCCATTATGGCAGACACAATAATGTGGTGAATTATAGCACGTCAGGGCCATGCTTCCATGAAAATAGTAGCAATAGCCAGATCAACCTCAGAATTGCCCACCAATTCACCCAACTGACCAACAGACAAGAAAATAACAATACAACAAAACCGACATTAAGTTGGTTGCTCCTGTTGAATGATAGAGCAATGTAAAAAATCCTTCAAAACAGTGTAGTAAAATATTAATCAAGATAATTCATTTAAACAGCTCCCAAAAACTCTTCCAGAAAATTAATAGCCGATGAATCAGATTTATAGTTAAAATATTAACAAAAACAAACTGCCTGAAAATTAGTAGACAAAAATAGAAAGAAGAAGAGAAACAACGAACAGAAAGCAAACAGAAGTCAATATTTGACCTTAATGCCACGCCTTAGAAGAAAGTTCCCTCTTTTTAGGGATATCATACCTCAAAAAGATCGCCATCCCCAGAATGAATCTGCTTTGAACGCTTTTTTTGCTTTGTACTTCCTTCCTTTTTCACCACATACTGTTCATAAGCTTGATCAAGAATCTCTTCCAGTTGCTCATCATATCTAACAACAGACTAGATTATTTAATTACTGTGCCAAATAAAATATTCCTTGGGTTTTTGACAAGTATAATGATGAGGGATTAACCTTTTGCGTTCTTCATCAGAGTCCACATCACTGGATGAAGATTCCTGCTGCTGCTCATGGGCTTCTTCACTTTCACTATCTCCCATTTCACCAGTTTCATCTTCAAATTCAGCAGTATCAACAACTACCAAATCTTTCTTCCCCTGAATGTCAAAATATTGAAAGAGGATGATGCCCATTAAAAAATTCAGTAGAAACATTCATTAAAGATTCATGTATAATAACAAGTGAATAACTCGCATGTCCAACACTTGTTTCTCCAAGGCTTATTTGATCACTTGCAATGAATACTTAATTGAGTAACTACTTCAGAAATGTCAAAAAAACAAAAACGTGGTAAATAAAAATACACGGTATATGCATCCCCACGTTAAGATTTTCACAAGGTACCATGTTCAAAATTGCATACCCACATTAAATTCTCAGAATAAATGTTCTTTTTCTTTGATAACAATTTTCCATTCAAAATCTCCAATGTGTTCTTAATGCCATGCAGTTAGATAAATTCAAGTCTCCAATTTTTCTTATTTAGAAAAAAAAAATGAACAGTCTCATTGTTCTGCAAGAAAAAAGTGTCATTCTGAAATCTAACGGGTATGAAAACAACCTAAGCAAATCCAAAAGACAAGATTGAACATAACCCAGTCTTGTGAAATTCTAGAGAACTAAAGAAATGCACTGCAGCTCTTGATTAATGGCATAAAGCATCAAAAATCTGATTTACATTCACAAAACCTACACTGGCTCACTGACCTTGATGGAAGATAGAGAAAACAGCTCATGATCTGTATAGCCATCCCCCGTGGCATCCACTTGCGTTCCCATTGCCTTCCGTGCCTTGTCCTGGAAATTCAACATAAAGAAAAGTATCAGCAAAACAATTGTACATGCCTAGCCTCCACATGAACACAACCCTGTTAAATGGCCACCAAACTCTAGAATGAATGCAGTTGCCAGAATAGCATCATCATGCCTTGCTCTGTCAAAAAATACTTTATAAAAATGAAGTATGATGTTAGGGCTTATTTTGAGTTACTTGTACCAATTAGATAATTAAAGATGAAACGTAAATTGTGAGTGTAGTGATATTCTATCCTAATCCTTCCGCACCAGCCTCTAAGAAAATTGTATGCGTTTATGACTTAATGTAGAGAGCAACGGCTTCCAATATCACATTTTAAGTTTTGCGTGCGCGTAAAGAGATAATGGGAATTGCAAGCATAGGCTTTTAACCTTAGCTTGTCTTTTTGCAAGCAGTTTCTTTGCACGTTTCTTCTTACGCTCCATAGCATAGCTCAACTCCTCCATTTCATCAAGAATTTTCTCCTCTTCATTAACAATATTATCATGTTTGGCATCTGTGGTGGTAGAAGTAGCCTTTTGCTGAGGTAATAATGCCTTTCTTATATTCATACGCCACCTACAAGGCAAAAGCAAAGATAAAAATGCATAGAATGTATCTTCTAAATGAAATAGAAATAAAAGAAATAAATAAAAGACAGAAAAATAATAATTATGAAACATCTTCAATATCCATGAAGCTAGATCGATCATCAATACTATGGTGCCACCAACAATAATTTGTGAATAATGACAAACGCATCTGAAATGCCTAAAAAATTTTAATAGTACCACAATTCCAAATACCAAAGGAAATACGGAAGAACTGATCTTATATTTTTCTCTGCTTTCACCTTTTGTGTCAAAAAAATTCTTTTGTGCCTCGCTTTATTTTCTTTGTGCACTTGTATTGCAATCAAATGTCAACCCTAAAGATTGAACACCAAAGTATTCCACCCTATTTTTTTCCCCCCAAAATAAATTACACCACTATCTTCTTTCACTGACCGACACCTTACTATTTTTCTCAAACAATTTCTTATGAACTAAGCACACATAATTGTATCATCAAGTCTATCATTTTGGAAGATATTCATGAAGTCCTATCAACTAATCTTAAAAATCTTGGCTTCAGTCCAACCCTTAGTTGTTGGAGCACGCTTTGTTTTTCTATTCCTTTTTTCTTTTTACAATCATGAGAAATTACTGTCATTTTAAGCAGGGGAAGACGGGAATTTAGCCCAACTTCTCAAGAGACTTCCTTCCATGCCCTAAAATACCAGCCAAAAATCAACAGACTTGCTTAACAGAGGACAATGTGAAAAGCACATGCATTTTAAATCGTAAAAAAGCCACCAATTAACAATCAGCGTACCTATAACTATTTAATTTCATATTTTTTGGCAGATTATTGGTTTATTGCTCCTAAATTGCTCCATCATTCCTAGCATTTTGATATTAAAAAATAACTAATTCTATTCTGAATGAGAAACATTTTACCATGCAACTTTCAAGCTTTGCTCTACTTTCTTTTCCTTTAGCATACTTTTATCAATCACCTGAATCCTTAATAGGAGTCCACTCTCTTTCTTTTAAGAAACCAACGTCGAACCAAATTAGTTTTTTGAACTGCTTGTTAACTACTCAACATTAGCTTAATAATCCCAAAAGTAGAAGTAAATAAAGCACGTCTTAGTTTCAAGAGAAAAAAAAAAAAACATTATTCCATTGGATTTATGTGAGAAAAAATATCACAGAATAGGGTCATAAGCTGTTCCATGCAAGTAATTGATAGCATCAACATTGAGATCTAGTAAAAATATAATATAAACTGACCACCCACCAAAAGAAACGAGAAGGAAAAAGGATGGAAAAGCATGATAGAAAGAAAATTAAAACCCAAATACTAGAATTTTGGAACAGGGAAGTGTAACTTACTTCAAAAGATGCTTGAAGTCTTGCTTTCCCAAAACACGTAGATCATCACAAAGAACTTTAACCTGGAAAGAAAATAATGGAAGAAAAGAGTTAAAAGCTGTACAAGACAGCAAATCAGGAATTGCAATCCAACCACAGAGAGAGAGAGAGAGAGAGAGATTATACCTCCTCTGTCGTTAAAGTGTGATCTTTTATAGGCAAACAAGCAGGATCCTCAAAACTAATAGATGTAACCGAGCCGAGGACATCAAGAGGAGTGTCGGACCAAACAAAATCTGCCGCAGAACAAACCTTTCTCAAAATGGTCTCCCCATCTTCATACCTGGAGTGCAAAACTAGTAAGCAAAAGTCCTACTATTGACGAACATAAACAGCAATGCATATATATGCATGCATATGTTTATCAATGACGCAAGAGGTAAAACAATAGCCTCAGCCATGTTAGATCATTCTCAACAACCACAATGCTGTATGTCTCCTAAGCACATTAATTTTGACAGCATTAAGTTATTACACCAAACAGCAAGGTCAGTAACCCAAGTTTTCTATAAATTGAAGAAGTAAAAGATGCTAATCTCATTGATATCCTAGGAAATTGACAGACATAATGACATGTATAGAGATATCATAGATCAGGTATTTACCCATCTCGGTGTCTCTTTTGCTTTGTTCCTCTAAGTACATCCACCACCTGTAAAGGAATTGACATAAACAAGTTCAAACGTGCAATATAATTACAAACAAGGGGAAAAAAATACAAAATAAAGTATTCTCAGTTATTCATATCAAATTACCTTTGGAGGTTCTTTGCCTCCCTCAAAGAGATGCTTCACATCAAGAAGACGGGGATCAATTTTTGCAGGAGCCTTATACTTGAAACCCATAATATAAATCTCAGCAGATGCAGAACGGCTGGCTGCTGGTTTATCTACCTCAACCTTTTCAAATAGCTGCTAAGCAAACCCCAAGATCAGATCTTCGTCCATTCACGAGATCTCACTATAAATTTTAAACATTGAAGTGGGCAAAAAAGAAAAGAAACATTACCTGTCTGAGACAGTAGAGGACAGCACTGTAGTCCTGAGACCTGAAAACCTACAACATCCAATAAGTACTCATTATTCTAAATTTGTCTCTTTTGGCATATAAGTTGCACCGTTGTGCTAAATATTAGAAGCAAAATGGAGCCACAAAAAACTCCATATGAATCGAAAAACAATACAATTTCCAAAACCCACATCCGTATCTGCTCCAGAGCTGAAGGTGAAAACTCAATTTCCTGACAAAATCAGACAGTGTCTATTCCAACTCTACACGTAAACATCACTGGTGAAATTTTTCAAAAATGGCTTATAAGCATATTAAAATGTAAATAACAATATAGCCCCAAAAAAATGATTTGAGAGACTCGGGAACAAAACAATGCGAGAGGATGTATGATAATTAGCATTTGATGTCCGTATGTGCGCATATTCAAACACATATACATGCTAAAATTTTGGAAAATATTGAAATACATCTAGAAACATATCTTAACACAATTTTCAATAGAGAGAACAAGAGCTAGAGCATGTACTTTGGTAACAAAAGTTCCTTTTGGTGCCAAGAACTCCGAAGCGAGCTTCACGGAATCGATGACCAGAGCATTCTGACTGGTGGCCTCCTGCGCCCAAGCACCACCGACATTGGGCGAACCGTCGTGCAACACCAAATCGAACGCCCTACAACCGTGCTCGGCCATAAGCCTCTTAATTGTGGCTCTGCACTGAGGTTTAGTAATGTCCACCTCGACGCCGATGGCGCCGCGGACGGGGCGAATGGGAACGAGGTCGACGCCGATGACTAGACTGCCGACGGGGACACGCTCGACGGCGACTTGCATCCAACCGCCGGGAGCGGCGCAGAGGTCGAGGACGGCGCGGGAGGAGCGGAGGAAGGTGAACTTGGACTCGAGCTGAACGAGCTTCCATGCCGCACGAGATCTGTAGCCGTGTTCTTTGGCGAGATAGTAGTACTTGTCCAAACGGTGCTTTCCTTTCACCTTCCCCATCTCTCTCTCTCTCTCT
>QLOD02000029.1:1482155-1493309 GCA_003260245.2 Sideroxylon spinosum | reverse complement strand
AAAAAAAAACATTAAACTTGCAGAATTCTAGCTGATTAATTATCAGTGTATCGAACCACTGAAGCACAAACGGTTCCTAATATTTTTCTGATCAAATCAAATGGAGGCTCAATAGCAATTGTTTTCAACGTATATGGCTTGAAATGAAGCATATCAGTGAAAAGACAATAGTGATCTGCATTGATAGATCTGACAAACTTCTAGTAAAAATCAACTATTGTTTCTTCCTATTCCTTGCGCCGGCAGCCGGCTTCAACACCAGCAACTGGCTATAGTACAAAATATAGATTCCACAAACAACTTGGAAGATATCAACATAGAGAAGAAAACAAGAGCAATTCCCAAATCACAAACTCATTTGAATCCCATTAATTCAAATCGTTTCTTTGATACCCAGAAACCACAAAAAAAGAAAAAAAAAAAAGTGACAGAGTTATAGCTAAAAGTTTTCTTTTTCTGACATGAACAACATGCCTTCCGCAAAAACAATTGTGGCTACTGCAGCTTCTATAGCTGCTTCAGCTATGGTGGTTCGATCAATAGCCCACGACTTGGTGCCCTACGAGCTCCAGTGTTATTTCTTTACAAGCATACAAAGTTTCCTCGAGTCTTTCTCCTCTGAAACAGTTTTGATCATTGAAGACTCCAATGGTCTTGACAGAAACCAAATCTACAAGGCTGCTGAGATCTACTTGGGCTCCAAAGTCTCTCCATCCACACAAATGTTCACATTGAACAAGTCAGAGAAAGAGACACAGATCTCAACTTCCGCAGTAAAAAATCAAGAAATTGTCGATACGTTTCACGGGGTGAAATTCAAATGGAGGCAAGTGAAAAGAGAATTAGAGTACAGCCGCATCCTCCGCACGGATGAAAATTCAATGGTCACAACATCACAAATTCGATATTTTGAAATCAGATTTCACAAGAAACATAAGCAGGTTGTTTTGGATTCTTACCTCCCATTTGTGTTGGAGGAGTCCAAGAATTTGAAAGAAGAAAGGAAGAAATTAAAAATCTATAGCTCAGGAATGAGGAATATTGGGTGGTGGAATTTCACAGACCTTGAACATCCAGCTACTTTCGAGATATTGGTTATGGAGTCGGAGCTGAAGAAGATGATCATGGAGGATCTTGAAAGGTTTGTGAGGAGGAAGGACTTGTACAAGAGAGTTGGCAAGGCTTGGAAATGAGTGTACTTGTTATACGGTCCCCCTGGTACTGGCAAATCAAGCTTGGTTGCAGCAATGGCAAATTTCCTCAACTTTGATATATATAACTTGGAGCTAACTGCTCTACGAGACAACTCCGATCTCAAGAGGTTGTTGATTTCTACTGAAAGTCGATCCATACTTTTAGTTGAGGATATTGATCGTCACCTTGGCTTGCGGGATCACCAAGTAGAGGTAGAGGAGCATCAATCTAATCAAGTAAGTTTGTCCCCTCTTGGTTTTCTTTCTTTATCTAACGAGATGCAAGTGTCTCCTGCATAATGTCAAATTTATATAACCACTACACCAGTATTCCATACTATTGATATCGGTTATAGTAGTTACACCAGTATTACACACTATTGATATCGGTTATATGCAGCCAGTCCATACTAGGTATGTCTAGATCGTTACATAATTTTAATTACAATAAATTTATCTCTATTAAATGTATATTTCCTCTTCTTAACTTCTCCCTTCTCATTTTTTTTTTTAAAACCCTAGCAGGTAACATTTATAGGGCTTGTTAAGTTGATTGATGGGCTCTGGTGCAGCTATGGAGATAAGCGAATAATTGTATTCACAACCAACCATATAGACAGGGTAGACCCTGCTTTACTACGGCCTGGACGGATGGATGTGCACATTCCCATGACTTACTGCAACACTCCATGTGGTTTCAGAACTTTAGCTAAAAATTATACCGGACTAAGTAGCCACTCTCTTTTCCCTGAAATTGAAGACCTATTAGGAAAGACAATGGTGACTCCTTCTGAAGTCGGAGAGCAATTACCGAGGAGTGAGGAGCCTGAGACTGCACTACAGGGCCTGATTGAGTTCCTACTGGAGAAACTGAGGGAAACTGAAGTCAGAAAGTTAAAATAGCAAGAAGATATTGTGAAGAAAGAACTAAGTGCTGTGGGAGACGTTGACCATAGTTTTATGAAGAGTAGCCTGAGATTGAATTCCAGAGGGGGAGAAGAAAGCCAAGTGAAGAAATTAAAGGTAATAAGGAAATACGTGGAAGAAAAACTAAGAAGCACATTTGCTGTGTTCAGTTGAAATCGCAAGCCCACCACGCTAGTAATATACATCAGAGCAGAGTATCCAATTAATTTCTGTATATGCATAAATGTTACCCATTTCCAGGTCCAATTTACATTTGTTCTCTAGTCACTTCCCAACAATTAAAAAGCCGACTTTTGATCCCAATTCCTCCCAGGAATATTAATTCCACAGACATTATCAATTAGGGAATTAACTCCTGATCCCTTAACTCTATATCAGATTCGAAGTCAATGGTCCCGCACACAAACGTAAGGTGAAAGTTTCAATCCTCCAATTAATTCTGCCAGTACCAAAGCCGACATCCATATCCATTAAGCATCTTTGTAATAAAAGAACCCAGAAACCAAAATATTTTTCTGGTATCCAAGGTCTCCCGTCAAGCAAGTATATCAAAATATCTGGAAATCTAGCAACCACTGCAAATATGTATATATATATAACACAAGATGAATAACAATTAAAGAACTGGGGTTTCAGATTTAGATTCCTATTTGATGAAAAGTACATCAATAGTACGGAAGTTAAAAAGGGTAGAAAATCAGAGAGAATCTTTATCCTAAATCACCTTAGAACCACATTTCTACGTGGAACTGAAGGATTTTCAGTTTGACAGGGGTAACCCCACTAGGTATATCAAATCAACACTTCATTGTACGTAAAGTCTTTGCCAGTATTAAGCCTCTGGTAGCTAGCTACACCTGCATCATCAAAGAATAACAGAATAAACACATGAAAAACCAAAATACATATATAAATGTATATATAACCAGTACAAGAAAAAATCAACTCCATAAAGCCATCCATAGTTGGTGACAAGATAGTCAGAAGTTAGACAAATGTTTTCTGAGCGCTCTTAACATTTTACCCTAAGCATTCCACATTCTAGTCTCTATACAGATTCCAACTACAAAAGCCACATGGACTGAAACAACAAAACATGTCAACTTGATAAAACCTTTCAGAAATCAGCCAAGAAATTAAGCAGTTTGGACACCAGAAGCAGCCTCAAAACACAATCTGATAGAGCAACATAGCCTGGGTGGATCAGTTTTTTTTTTTTTTTTTTTCCAAACAAAAATTTTAAACTTGCCGTTGAAGTAATTAAGCCGATGTATTCACATAAGAAAATCAATTCTTTCAGCCATCTTTTCCTTTTCATGAATAAATATATGAGAAAATTTGAAGGTCTGCCAAGATTATTTTGCCACAGTTTAGAGTGCATTTATAGATTCTTCCAAAAAAAAAAAAAAAAGATTTGTAATAAACTTCTAAAATTTGCTCAATTTTTAAATAAAAGTGGGGGTACTTTTTCTAACAGCAGAATTTAAATACAATAGCTTTACTAGTTAATAAGGTCATTTTAGAGAGTTCACTTGCACTCTACACAGTCATCATACTATTTGTGGGGCATATTGATTCATTTTAATGGAGTTACCATCTTAGAAAACTTTCCATTGTACGAAGCTAGCTAGCTAGCCAGCAATTCTCACAAAAAATAATTTATAAATACATAGTCTCCATGTTTATTTCTTGCGAGAACATTCATGCATTTTTACATTACACTGCTTTCCCCAATAGTATTACATTACCCACCATGTCACACAAAAATATCTAGGGTAACAAAGAAAATATAATTGTTTGAAGTGCAAGAAGCAGATTAAGAGGGAACAACTTCAAGTGCTTGATAAACTGAATTTCAGCTGACACCTAATTTACTATACCCTACACAAGTTGCTAGGATTCAGAGTTTGATTACAGATATAGAAAGAACCATGTCCTGAAGACTTGAACAAGGTAGCGTGACTTAAGAAATAAACTTTTAACTGCAAAGGGAAAAAAATGTTTTTTAGCTGAGGAAGACATGTAGCACCTAAAATTCCAAATCTTCGACCTAATAAACCATCCCAGTAATAGATTATGAACTGCATGCTTAATAAACAGCACAAAATATTTGTCCTTTTATTCAAGCCTGATGACAATTATTCCTATTGATTATTAATATCCATGGAATGTTTGACAGCGGTCTGATGTTCATCCAATTTTATTGCATCACTGACAAAGTTGTGCAAAAACCAGATGTACATATAGTATATCATAGTGGATTGCAATGGGACATACAAATCTTAAAGGCAGTGTTTGTTTGGGAAATCGGATATGCTATCCAATGTGCACAATTCATCAGGTGTTTGGCATAACAAAATTGGAAGGAACAAACAGTCCACTTGGGATTACTTATCCCCCACTGGGGCAGGTGAGTTGGTATATCCGGAAGGTCCAGATTATTCTCCCCCTAGACCAATTGCCAAAATTTTTCCTTTCCTTCTTATCCCACCATAGTCAAACATGTTATGAATAATCCTTTCACAAACTTAATCCCAAGATATGTATAATCCCACCCATATCCCATGTTGTTACTTATCCTCTCTAGTCCAATGGGTGCAAACAAACATAGCCAAAGTGCATACCAGGTAGCTTTATTTAAATTGATTAACAAATTTTTATGCATCTTTTGAGAAACAATATGGAAAGACATTAAGTTTAATTAATCTCGAGAAGTCAGAAATGACCACAAGAAAAAACAAGCTGAAAAATCAGACACTTGCCTCAAAACTAAATGCAGATATTGTTTGAAAGGAGTGAACAGCCTCCTAGTTTCTTTTCATATCACAGAAATAGTTAGTAACTCTACACCGCCATTTTCATTTCTATTTTCTGGTTAGGATCATAACCAGTGAGTTTAAAATCAGCTGCTTCAAAGGAATCTATATCCTTCTTCTGAGGATTGATCCCCAAAATCTGCAAGTAAATAGAGCACCATTTAGTAGGTTGTGCAACCAGAATTCTAAAAAAGTTGAAAGCAAAGGGCAAGCAAAAGGAAACAGTACTTTTCCATACCACAAGAACCGTAAGATAAGCTTAACAAAAAACAACGCAACATAAATTCTATTGATAAATTACACTTACTGGAAAAGGTTTTGGCAGGTTTTGAAGCTGCTCCTGCAAAGGTCTGACATGAGTGCGATAAACATGAGCATCCCCAATAATATGGGAAAAATCACCTGGGATGAGTTCTGTGCAAATATAAAGGGATCAAAAAAATTCTAAACACATATAACCCAATCTCAAGGTAATTAACACTAATCAGACTAATTAAAAGATACTAAAGGGGTGTGATATTGAAACTGATACTAAGTATTCTTCATTTGATCCATGTAAGTCCTTTCCCATCTGATTGTGCTATAGAACTCCATTCATGTATCAATATATCATCTGCTAGTATGAGATACCCTTTAAATCTTACACATTCTAAGATAATTACACAAAAATCTTGTTAAGGTTAGTGATGAGTGTATACCACAAACGTGAGCAATTATGCATGTCAAGAGGGCATAAGATGCGATATTAAAGGGAACTCCCAGCCCCATGTCAGCAGAGTGCTGATACATTTGGCATGACAACTCTCCATTTGATACATAGAACTGCACTCAAAAATAAATAGATAAGGGAAAAAATTCAATCAAAGACTTTTTTTGGGGGGGAAGGGGGGGGGGGACAGAAAAGCTTCTTTAGTGTTCACCTGGGCAAACATGTGGCAAGGCGGAAGTGCCATCAATTTGAGATCAGAAGGGTTCCAAGCCGAAAGAATAATACGGCGATCATCTGGGTTACTCTTAATCTTGTCAATGACATCAAGCAACTGATCAAATCCTTGGCCGGTGTAGTCAGTATGCATGTTTATATACCTGTATACAATAAGTTCCACAGATGAAAACTTAAATCTAATTTTATCAATCTAAAATCAAACAGCTTAACAAGAAATAGAATCCACCAACCTAGCACCAAAGTGTCTCCACTGGAAGCCACATATGGGTCCCAAGTCACCTTCTTCTCTATCCACCAAACCAATACTGAAAATAGAAAAAATAACTGCATAATTAAAATTGCATAGAAAGTAGTATTACACCTTACGATGGCAATAAATACACACTTACCTATTAAGGTAATCTCTGGATGCATTGCCATCCCATATATGAATGCCACTTTCTTGTAGGATCTGTCAACATCACAAACTTTCTTTTGTACAAATGGTTTTCTTTGCCACATTGTTTGAAAGGCACTTTGAGGCAGGAAACATAAGCAAACATGGTTTTGTATGCCGCAATGTATGATGGTGGGAAACATTAGTAAATATGGTTTTGCTTGCCACATTATCCGAGATAGGAAACATTCTTTTTGTACGGACGAATAAAAAAGGTTTAAAAAATAAACATTAACATTTAAAAAGAGAATTCTTGAAATCCTGAATGTGGTCCTACACAACCAATACATTACCTTAGCATTTGTTGAACCACTTATGAACCACAGAAGCTCCTCAACAACACCTTGCCAAAATACTTTCTACAAAACAAAAATGACAGAACATGTGTCAACCTATTTGAAAGAATAGCCAGAAGACATTCCATGTTATATAGGTACAGAAGCTAACCCACAATGCGAAACAAATGATCGGCCAATCCAGATTGGTGAAACAGTAAATGAAAAAAAGACAATTTCAAAGGGAGATATGCACATGCCTTGGTTGTGAGAAGTGGAAAAGATTTACGTAGATTGAACCGCATCTGTGAATAAAACAGAAAATGATGTCAATATGCCCATCACAGTTTGATTTCTTTCTTCTTTTATTTATTTATTTTGAGTGCATCCCCTAGAAGTCAAAAGGGAGAGGTGTATCCATATGATACAGGTTTAGGATTACCTGGCAACCAAATTTTGACAAAGTACCAGTCCCTGTCCCGTCATCCTGAGGAGTGCCATTTGACATGATGTCTTGAACAAGTCTCAGATACATGTACTCTTCATGTTTTTCAAATATCATCTTAGGCAAGAAAGCGAATGTCTTCACCTCAAACTTAGCAGAATCAGAGATACTGTCAGATATCAGACAATTGGCTTGACTAAGGGGTCCAACTGTAGAATTCCTCACACGAACATAAGTATTGAAGGAATAACGAATGCTGTTTTCCACCAATGGGAAGGATGAGCACCATGGGTGAAACAGAGAGGTATCAACAGAAGGAATGAAAGTATCGCATTCAATGCTTGTCTCAATTTCTGTAATGTGGATGGCATCACACAAAGGTGCATTGAGGGTGTCCCTGCATTATAAAGATAATGAGCCAAACAAGAAGAAAAAGGAAAAGGGAAGCATTAAGCTTTGTAGAAAAGCAATGCACAATCAATTGCACACCTCAAAATCTGGCCGCCTCCAATGACAAAAACTTTCTCAATTGACAGAGAATAAGGAGATGCAGCTAATAACTCCAAAGTAGAAGAAATGCTGCCACAAATCAGAACATTCTCTGCAGTTGCAATATCAAAACTACCAGAACGAGTCAACACAACATTAAGACGACCAGGTAGAGGCCGTTGCTCCTGTGGAATACTCTCCCAGGTTTTTCTACCCATTACGACTGCATTCTTTTTTGCAGGATCCAATGTAGTCAAAGTAACATCATTAAAAAATTTGAGGTCATTAGGCAACTTCCAGGGTAATTTCCCATCCTTACCAATACCCATTTCTTGAGTTGCAGCAACCACAACTTGGTAAGTCCTCTGTAGATCAGGCTTTGAGTTGAGATTGCCATTAGAAGCATTCACAAGGGTGTCACCAGCCATAATGGAAATTAAAGCCTCAAAGAATCTTGAATATGATGACTTACAACTGAGATTATGTTACCAACTTCTTGAGAGTGCAAAAGAACCTGATAATCATAAAAAAGTTAAAAAAAAAAAAAACCAAGCATTTAACGTTAGCAGTAGGGGGGAAACGAAACAGTCTTCAACTAGAAATCATTATGGAATATTGACTATAAATAATAAAATGAATAAGCACAAAAAGGAAAAAAAATAATAGCACAACACCACATTCAATAAGTTAAATTGATGAGCATCCAGAAATCCATCAACGCACTCAAATTTCAATAGTCACCAATATAAGCATTTGAACATGTGGAGAGACTAACTATGCTAGTTGTCTTTTCCCATAACAATATAGGCAATCCATAATTTGAAAAAACAAGTTAAACTGTAACTTTGAAACAAAATGCAACAATGACAGTGACGAAAGCATCCAAGGACATGCAGGTGTGGAAACAAATGCACCGACAAATTCCTTTTTAGAAGTGAGTTTTTCAAAATTATTAATTGTACCTAGAGAGATCTATTATGGTGTATACCAACTCAACTCAACAAGCCTTAGTCCCAAACTAATTGGAGTCAGTACTATAGTATATAGAAAGAAAAACAAGTGGTGCCAAAAGTTACAAATTCAACAGGCAATCAGTGCCAACATTCCATAAATTTTATTAAAAGAAGAATACGAAATGGAAATGAATACTCAAGCAGCCATCCTTATCTATCAATACAGGATTTTTCATTGGGAAAAGGCACAAAAAATATGAAAATTAGTTGAGGAAATTAAACATCCAAGCATCAATTCATGTCTAACATGAAACAGAACTCAATGATCCGATTGCAAAGATGAGGACAGCTAAGGTCAGCCTCAAGACCCCGCAGCTTGAGACTGGTTCAGTCAAGCCCCATCACAAGATTCACAACCGAATACACCCTAAACAACAAACTGCACAGGACCAGATACATTTTAGACCACTGTCAAGCCAGCCTGAGATCAAATCACCTTAAAATCATCGATCTTACACAATTGCGACGCAAGTAAAGGTTATGGGGCACAAATCAAGCAACGACCATAGCCTACTAGGAGTCTAAATTCCAAAACATATCAAGCATAAACACAACTTTCTACAGGGTAATCCTGACGTCTCAAGTTTAACAAGTAGTCATCATGCAGATGGACAAGAATCAAATTGCAAAAATTGAACATCACGGAAATTGCATGCTCACACAAATCTAGTGATATATATGTGCGTGTGCGTGTCTGTATATATATAGAGAGAGAACGATTGTAAATATACAGAAAGAGGGCAAAAATACTAAAAAGCACTACAGTTAGTTTCAAAAACTTCCAAATGCGTTTCATTCAACAATGTCAATATGTGGATTGCTACTCTAAATTAATGACAAAGCAGAAAAGATCCTCAAAGCTTCACACAATTAGATAGAGAAGTTTAAGTGCCCAAAAAAAAAAAAAAAAAAAAGAATCAAAATGCCAAAACAGTTTTCTGAAGACTAAAATTAAACATTAAAAAAAAAACAAGATTATCACAATTATTTATCATCAGCATCACATCGATTCACACCTTAATACTGATAATAGAACAAGTAAACTACTGTGTCGTCATCGTCAACTTCATCAACCTTAAACCAATTATCCTAAATAGCAATAAACAAACCTAGAAAAATTAATAATTAAATATCACCGAGCATTCAAGTTTAACTGAACTTCTCTTAAATAAGAATATTAAACACTGACATAGCGATTAGACCAAATGACGCATGTAACATTAGAATCTGACATAATCTTAAGAAAAGGAAACAAATCAAAACTTTAGCCGGAAACGGAGTTTCTAAGAATACTAGAATCCAAAATGCAGGGAAAAAAATAAAAAATTTACCGATCGGAGAGCAAAGGGGGCGGCGCACGAAATCTCGGATCGTTCTCAAAAACAAAAAATTCCAAGAAATTGGAGTGAGTAGAGAGGGAGAGAATTAAGGTCTAAATTAGGGAGTCAATCGAACTGAGAGTGCTTTAGTTCTTCAGCATTTCTGTGTCTGAGTCGACGGGAAAATAGCGCAGGTGTGAAAACCAGTTGCGAAAAAAACCGGTTTCAATCTTTCTATCTCTACAAAGGCAGAGAGAAAACGCAACAAACGAGCAAAAATCCTGAAGTACGTTTAACGCGAATTGCGGCGAATGGGAGCGTCAATAGACAACAAGGGTGCGTGTCTGAAGTAACCCAAAAAAAAAAAAACAAGTGAAAAATATAGTTTGAGTCATTTTTTAACGTTTAATACGTTTAATTTAAATTATAAATTTTGGAGAGAATCAGTACTGAATCTGTCCTGACGGTTTTGGTTACCGTTGGGATGGTTAGTTTGAAGATTCTACAAAGAAATGGTTGAATTCGTCCGAACAGTTTTCGACAATGATCAAACCGTCGGAATAATTTGGTACTTTCTATTGGGATGGTATGTAGAAACTAAAAAAATTGATAAAGTTGATGTCATTTTGTAGCGCACGACTTCGTAGTGACATCCCTAAAAAAAATTTTCCTCTTCGATTAACGGAATTGTAGTTATGTTATTTTTTTGGTAGATATGTCACTTTTTTTTTTTTCTAAATTTGAAGGAAAATAAAATGTGAGAGTATAACGGAAGATTCTAGAGATTTTTAGAAATTTTCAATAAATTTTAGTGACCCAAACACACCTTAAAATAGACAATAGTTATTTAATTATGAATTTATATTTTCAAAGTTAAGAAGTAAGGAATAAAATAATATTTCCTACCTCTCTAAGAATATTATTTTTGTACTCTCCACTCTCACGCAAGTGCGTTTCCACACAAATTTTTATAAAATAAAATTTTTTTATTTACTGTATAATTTAAAAATTATAATTTTTATAAATTTATGTTATTTTTATAATTTTAAAAATCATTGTGAATATTTTAATAAAAATTGATGATATTTGAGAAATTAATTATAATTTAATTATATTCAAGGAATCAATTGTGAGTAATAATTAACTGTAATTACTAGTAGTTAATAATTATTTATTTTTTATGAAGTACAATTGTAATAATTACTAACCAATTATAACATATATTAACAATGAATAACTAAGTTAACTTAAATATAATTCTAATATTTACTATAATTCTAAAAAATAAAATTAGA
>QLOD02000029.1:1151806-1163861 GCA_003260245.2 Sideroxylon spinosum | reverse complement strand
GATTTGTTTACACATTGTTTTGTTTCATATTTGTTCTCTAGTAATGTGTTTGTACATAAATTTTACATGCAATTCGATTTGTTTATACATTGTGTTGTTTCATATTTGTTCTCTAGTAATGTGTTTGTACATACATTTTACATGCATATTCGATTTGTTTACACATTGTTTTGTTTCATATTTGTTCTCTAGTAATGTGTTTGTACATAAATTTTACATGCAATTCGACTTGTTTACACATTGTTTTGTTTCATATTTGTTCTCTAGTAATGTGTTTGTACATAAATTTTACATACAATTCGATTTGTTTACACATTGTTTTGTTTCATATTTGTTATCTAATGATGTGTTTGTACGTACATTTTACATGCATATTCGATTTATTTACACATTGGTTTTTTTCATATTTGTCCTCTAGTGATGTGTTTGTACATACATTTTATATGCATATTCAATTTATTTACACATTATTTTGTTTCATATTTGTTATCTAGTGATGTGTTTGTACATACATTTTACATGCAGATTCGTTTTGTTTAAACTTTGGTTTTAATGTTTTGTTTCATGTCTGTTTTTTCTAAGTGATCTTGCAATTGAAATGACAAATGCCCGTACTCGAAGAGTGAATCGCCTACTTAGGCACGAATCCCTTCGGCAGATTCGCCGACTCAGTGAGGCTTTGCGAAGGTGGGAGAGGATTCGCCGTCGAATTGACGATGATCACAATGATTTGGAGGAGGTTGAACGGACAATTATCGGTAATATCTTCAAACAAATATGTTTTATCTGATTTTTTTTTCTTTAATTTCTAAAATAGTCTACAAAATTTTTGGTTGATTTTTTTTTTTTGGTCAGATCCAGTGCTGGGGCCTCTGGGCGAGGGGCCTGCTGCGGCACAGGGCGAGGGGGCTGCCCTGGCTCAGGGCGAGAGGGCTGCCCAGGCTCCTGGCGAGAGGGCCGAGGATGAGGCTGCCGAGAGGGCCGGTGCTGCTTGAAGAGTTTTGATGACTATAGATCAATTTTTTTTTTTTTACTAAAAGACACGATAATGTGGCACTTGTGGTTTTTAAACCATTTCCACGATAACATGAAGAACATAAGAAAATAAAAATTTGACGCTTACATGAGTGATGAAATAGTCAATTCAAATGAAAGATGTGGCACTTTTGGTTTTCTAATAATTTTTAGTATATCTCTTAGCGTGTTGCATTGTGGTTCAACTAAGATTATGTCCATTGGTAGAGCAGAATGGGGAGAAACTGATCCATTAGCCAGACCCTAGCTGGGCTTAGTTGAATTGAGTTTTGATATCTTCACTTAACATGAAAGCTGAATGTTCTGAATTTCTTAGTGGATTTCATATTTTTGATTCATTTCTTCTGTGTTTACAACTTTTTGTTTGATATGAAAACAATTTAGTGTTGAGGTAGCCAGTTGTTAGATTAATTAGAATCTGTCTCTTATCCTTTCTATAAATAAAAAGAATATCAAACATTTCGAAGGAACCATGTGGCCATGGAAATTCCCCGACAATGGGAAACGTTCCAACAATTCTTCAGTCTGTTTTAACGTGAAAATAAAATTATATTATTTTAGACATGTTATGTACACTTCTTGAACAGTTCCCAAGAACCTTAAGCTCGACTATTTGGTGACTCTTTCTCTATAAGTGATATTTAACATTCTTAGAAATGCTAGTCATGCACACTAAATGTGTCTTGTAATTGTCTACATGACCAGTGTAAACCAAAGTATGCAATGAATGTAAGAGAAAACATATTAAATCAGAAAAGTGGAGTAAAAAGGAAACCTCTGTTACATGCGTTATATGATATATCCATGATATCTTAGTGTTCATAATGATATCGTTTCTTATATAATATTTATCAATACAACAGTGTACATTCTTTTTTAAATCAAAAAATTATAGTATAGTATAAATTTCTTGTGTCATGTGAATACATTAATATAATAATCAATTGCTAACCTTGTTCTGTCCATGTCCCTCTTTTTTATTATTCGAAATGTCAATTTTGTTTCTTATTGTATATTCGTTGGTGAGCTGTATAGTTTGTGGTTTTGTAGATTTGAGAACCGGACCAAATGATAAGCAACTTTTAGAATTTGTGCCATCCAAGACAAAGCCATTTGATTAATGTCGAAACTAAAAACAAAAGTATTCTTGAATTAAATTTTGTATCCTGGCAACTTCAAGTACTTTGATCTAATTGTTATTGCTAAAACTAGATATGAATTCGTCATTCAAAGTTTCAGACATGTTCCAAAATTTGAAAATGGTTACGTTATCACTGAATTGGCATAATAAAACTTTTTTCAAAGTATGTTGAAGCTGTTATTTTTATCTTAGAAAGGATGTATTAGGACTTCAAGATTATAATGTTGGTGTTTTTGGTTATGTTTGTATTTGCTTGCTTCCATAGACATCATGAATTTCTTTAGTCAAATCTGATTCCCCCCCTCCCTTTTTTGGGTAACTGTACAGGATCGGGTAGATTTTGATGATAAAAGCAGCTGGGAGTACTTTTTCACGGATTACTCAATGGATTTAAAAGCAAGGTTTTCTTTATCTTTAGTTGAAGTTGAGCAGGCTAAAAATCCATGGAAATGATCTGATATGTTGGCTGGTAAACAGGAAAATCCTAAGAAAGTGTTTATGCTAACAATGATCAGGGTTCTGCCTTCATACAGTTCTGAAATGTTACCAAAAGTACACCTGCTAGTTACTGGGGAATTATTTTCTTTTTAGATTTTGTGGAATTTGGGAGGGGTTTAACTTTTTTAATAGATTTGTATGATGCTCAATAGTTGCCAGGGGTCAATCCGATTCAGATGCAGAAGTTGTTGAAGATGCTGCAGAAGGAGGTGATCTTGGGATTGTTGTTGAGGATGTCCAAGATTTCGGGGATGCCAGTTTGGTCTAGCTCCAGGCGTGGAAACTGTATGCGTTTTCCCAAAAAATCCCACACGATGTGAGAATCTAATTAATTGTGTGTTGTGTTTTGGTTTTATTTCAATAGTATTCTATTTTATTTTATTTTATCTTGTAAATTTAATGTTTCTTTTTGGGATTTGTGTTTTTAATTTAGTTTATTTCTATATGCAGTGGTGGCTGCAGGGTAAGAAGGTGAATTATTAGTTGGAATGAAAAACGAGGGTAATATTTTGTTTTGTTAGCAGTTTTTAGTTCTTTATTTCTTGTGATAGGCAAGAGATATGAAACCTTTCATATTGTTGCATTGTTTGGACTGTTGTTTACTGTCAATGAGTTTTATGAAATTTTGGCAGTGTGTGAAGGTTTCCTCCTTTAAAATTTACACATTAGATTTCTTTTATTCTTCCTGGCCTTTGTATTGAGTGTCATTGCAATTAAGGCCAGTGTTCATCTTTCTTTTGCTCATCAACTGTTGGTTCAAAATCTCTCTGCACAGGTAATTACCGGCTTACTCACTTTTCTCTGCATGGTTTCTGCATGCTTAACGTCTTAAAATTAACCGAAACTTGCTTAAATTATGGGTGGAAGTTTCCTATACTTGGATATGCTTCCTATTTGATCCTCTTGGTGGTGCTTCTCCCACCAAACTTTGGAGGTTTTTGAGTGTTGTAGATTTCTTTCTATCACATGACAACCAATGCTAACAGAATCCTTAACGAACTACCAGTTCACTGTGTTTGCTGGGGTGTATAGTGTTTATAACATGTTGGATTTGTTGGTGGCAGAGGGAATTTTGTGAAATGATGATTAACTACGTAGGATAATTCAGAACAATAGAGACAAGCTCTATAAAAAATCATGTGGTCTTTGCCTTTGGTAAGAGAGAGATGACAACAAGGGAGGCTTAAGGGAGAAGTGGAGGGATAGAGTGAGGATCTTGAAACACAAGTATCTCTGGGGACAATGATGATGTATCTTGAGAGAGGTCTGGAAGCCTTTTTCGTTGCAGGTTTTTAGCCATTGATAGTAGTAGTACTTGATTTGTGCTGGTCGGTGCAGTACTTCGTTGGTTGCCTCCGTTGAGCTAGGCACGACTTTGGTGCTGTCCTCAATCAGTTGTGGAAACATTTCCTGGTGGAGATTGGAGATGTTACTTAAAAGTGTGAAATGTGCCAGATGCTGGTCTAGTACCAAATTGGCATTTAAGAATTCCTTTTTGAATTGGAGAATTGTAGGTCCCATGGAGAGGGAGTGGGTGAATATGCCATGTCGAACCATTACATTGGCATTTGAGCCATATGACTCCAAGGATCAATTGATTTGTGATTGCAATGGCTTTGGGGCAGCATTGCAAGCACACACTGAGTTCAAGGAGCTCTCTTTCGAGGCTTTGCTTGCTGTTTAACCAAACATCAATATGTCAAAGTGCATTTTGGGGCTTAGGCAATGAAGCTGAGGGGTATGCTTGTGCAAGCCAGTTGGTTGAGGAGAAGTAATTGCATTTTTGTATTGCCCTTATATTTAAATCAAAGGCAAATGTAACTTATATTGGTCTATAGTTGGGGGTTGACATGGCTCAATCCAAGGGAGTGCAAGAAGAGAGTCTGTGACATACCGATGTTGTGTTGTGTCAGATACCTACACTCATCGGATACTCTCTGGTCACTTGAGAGTGGTAAATAATTATAACTTGATGTACATGAAATATATGGTTATTTTGAAAAACAACTTGAAATCAAATAGCAAGATGAAAAATTATGAATTTACATTTATTAATTCTTTATCATTTACTTTTTATTTTAGGAATTTTAATACCTAAAACTTCTAATTTATCTGGAAATAGATTTTTTTTTAAATAGATTAGATTAAAGATAAATGCATTTTTAGATAAAAAATGAATAAGTAGTTTTTTTTATTTATTTATTTATGTATGTATTTAAGAGTATTTATATACATTCATTACCGTATAACTGCTGTGTCTTGGTAATTTTGAAAATTTGCTAGTCAATGCATCTGTTTCATGTCGTATCCGCATTTTACGTCCGTTTCCATGCTTCTTAGCCTTAGGTCCCCATGCACTAGTTGACGTATAGAGATGCATAGGCATGCCATGATGGAACCCTACTCATTGTATTGCTGGGCAATTATGTTTCTCAACTATCGTGATTGTGTGCTTTAAAATTGTGAATAGGCGATGTTAACCAGTTTTGAAGATTAATGGGTGGGAGGGAATGCTACTTTTGCCAGCCTATGTAAACAAAGAAAGTAAAAAAATAGCAAAAAGAAGAAAACAAGGTGATGAAGTTGGAATGAAATTAAATCAGAATGTTTCCTCTTCCTCTTTTCATACTTGTTTTATACAGTGACCTTTGATTGAATTCTTTTCCCCTTTTCTCTTCTCTCCTATGAAAACTCTCGCCCCCCCCTCTTAAATATGGATCCTGAAATGAAATTTATTCACAATGTTTCCTGTAATCTTTTCCTTTGTCTTTAGCCTTTGGTTAAATTCTTTTCTCATTTTCTCTTTCCCATCTGAAACGAGAACATCTGTTTTTGTCCCCTACACATGGAGACCCTATTTCTGTGAAAGAAAATTTCGCAATCATCATCAGGTCTAAAATGCAATCTGGCCCATCCTCGTTGTGAGAATTAAAGAATTGAAGACATGACCGACACATTCTAGAGTTTGGCGGGGCTACCTCCATGATATGCTCATGCTCCAAATGGAGGTTATGACATGCAATTCTTTATAAATTGGATCATGAACTCTAGAGCGATGGTAAGCATGATAGTTTTCTTGATTTCTATTATAGAGAATAGGGAATCATGTTTGTTTCTACATTTCAATCATTTGGTGATTAGTTCATAATATCATTGTGATTCTCATAGCAAGGTCATGACTACAATGCTGTTCATACTCTCATTATGTGTTTGTTTGAATGAGCTCCATGAAGACTGTAGAAAAAGAGGACCATATTAGGTGGACCTCAATGAGCTCCAGTATGTTTTAATCTATGTATATGGAGCATTGGTGGGGGTGGCAGGCTGGTTTTCCCTTGGGGAAGAATATGGAGGTGTGGTACTCCACCCAAATTGGAATTCTTTTTGGAATCCTGGTGGGGAGTCAAATTTCCTAAATACAGGAGGGGGTTTGGGATGTTATACTCTTTTGCACTTTTTGGTTGATTTTTTTTTTTTTTTGGGGGGGAAGGAATAGAAGAAAATTTATAGATATAAGAAAGAAAATCTTTGGGTAGGTTGTTGAGTTGGTTCTCTCTCTCTCTCTCTCTCTCTCTCTCTCTGTTATATAGTTGGTTAGAGGGGTAAAGAGCCGGACCTTTTTTCTTTTTTTAAATTTTGTCTATAGTTTGGAAGTGTAACCTGGCCTCTGGGTTGCTTATTGCATCTTCTGGATGCTGTTTAATGAAATTTGTTGCTTATTAGGAAAACAAATTATGTATTTGTTTGAAAGATGGAATTGGTTTCGTTTCAGAGGTGCAACCAGCTACAAATATGAAAGATTAGAAGGACTAGAGCCCACTATACACTTTACACTTTCATATAATCCGACAAAATCCAAAAAGTTATTCAAGTTTGGCTGAAATCCACCTCGAAAGCCAACTATATACTATGGACAAAAAGGAGCCACAAGTAGAAAAAGTATCATCTTCCAAGCCAGCCTTCTATTGCTCTTGACCCTACCTCTTTACAATCACACCGAACAAAGAATGCCACCCCAGAAATTCCTAGTTGAGCATAATTAATGCCATGATCTGACTTATCCACCATCCCTTACAAGTGTCCAATATAAGGACTTCATTCTATGCTTGCCATCTTGAGAGTCAATCCAGCATGTAGAGTCGCTTCCCTTATCTTGTCCAAGTTAATAACTTGGCCAGTCTCTTCATGTTGGTTAACATTTAGTCACCATTCAGTAAGTATTTAGAAGAACTCCTCAACAACTGCAACCCCCCAATCTTGAGGTAGTCTTCACATGACTATCTTATTGTACTTGCCTACTAATATGAGCATAATCAGCCAGTTATGCCCCCTTGTCAATAGCCAAAGAAAACACTCGTGGGAAGGTTTCCTCATAGCAAAAATTACCACACCAACACAAGTGTGCCTCCAAATCTGCCTTCCCACTTCCATTTTGATTCAATTACATTGTCGCTTATGCTGCTTGTGTAAATTTTTTAAAAATTAGTCTTATGCCTTTTCATCTTTTGAAGTTATTACCATTAGTGTTGGGAAATACTAATACACTCCCCTTTTAGCTCCCCACACTCCATCCCATCTCACAATGAACAGTTCTTTTTGGAGTGGAGTGCATTTAAATTACTCTTATTGTTATTCTACAATTTGTATCTTTAATATGTGGAACTATAATAATATTATTTTCCCTTCTTGTATTTAAATGCATTACACCTTTATATGCTTCACCTCATTATCTTGTTAGTTATTATTTTTATTTCAATCAATTAGTTACCCATGTACATGTTTGTGTTTGTTAGGCTTTTAACAATGCTTCTGTTCCTCTGTTGGCTCAGGCTACTTCTCCGTCCATATTTGCTGTCAGCAAATTCTTGCAGGTATATCCTTTGTCTGAAAATTCATGCATCCTGTGTTTATTTCCTTGTAACTATCTGTATTTTTGTTTTGGTTCTAATTTTAAGTGCCTGCAAGTCTTTGCTTGAGCCTGTTGAATCATAGTAACTCCTTCTGTTGCAGCCTGGAACATTTGATGTTTTGGGCACCATTATCTATGAGATAGACCAGACCCCATACCAGAATACATTCCACAATGGTAATATTGAAGTCACTGAAGCTGGTGGCCTTATCAATGTTGAGTTTGTTTCCTGTTTTTCCTTGCAATTGCACTTCTTGTCCTCCTTGGATTATGGCTTCGTGATCATAGACAACTACTTTCCCTAGGTAATTAGCTGCCTTCATGCATGTCTTTTGCATTTAAGTTGTCAAATATGTAGTTTATTCAATTTAATGTGTGGAAACTATCTAAAAATCTTCATTTTACCCTGTTACTCTCTTTTAAATTCTAACTATTTCGTTTGCAGAAGTTCTTTCTATATTTACTACCTTTTGCTTTGGCATTTTGAAGAAATGTGGATTTATAAGGGAATTATCAAGCAACCTAAAACTTAATTTATGCCCTCTGGGATAGTGGTTCAGATTTCGAAAATTGCTCTTCAATCAATGTTTGTTCTATGGTAATTTTATTTTGAAAGCTAGTTGATGTTGATTGCATGTGCCTTCTGACTCCCACTGCTTCTGCTGTTTGAGACTGAGGGAAACATTATTTTTGGTGTCTCATTTTAATCTGCTAATGACTGCATATACTAGACTTCTACCATCTTCTTTTCCTCCAAATAAATAATGAAGTTTCTCTATGTTTGCACATGCATATTTCAGTTTTGTTAGATTTTTTTTGTTTGGTATGTGGGTCTAGAACAGATGGATGTTATTTATCTTCTGTTATACTTTATATTCATGACTTCATATTTATTTGTTTACATATAATGTTTTTTTGGGTATGCTAGAACCTCATATTTGTTTTATATATTTTAATACTCAGAAAAAGACGAGGGGGGCTCCTAAGGTGGAAGTTGGAACAAAGACAGTTGATGCGTCAATGGACGAATGGCTGCAGGTGCGTTGCTTTTGCATGTTCAACCTCAAATATTGCGACTTGTCATTTTGTTTCTCTTCCATTTCTTTACTTGGTTCCTCTTTTCAGTAGTCTATTTTTGTTAATATACACATTACTTTTTCTTTTGTTGAGAGTTCTCTATGATAACTTTGATCGCTAATATTGAAAACTGTTGGTGTCTAAACACAATCTTCAACTTGAAGCTCTGATTATATAACTAAGATTTAGAGTGATTTCTCCTGATTAATCTCTCTCTGCATCTCAGGGGACTGCGTATAATCAGTCGCTGTCCAGTAAATGAAAGAAGAAGTAGATCAGTATGCGTTTCTAGATTATCAGCTCCATAAAGCACTGTGATGAGGCTCAAATTCCACTAATTTAAGTCAGGTGATTTGGAGATTTTGAGAGCGCACCCAAAATGTAGGTTGTTGGAAATTAGGCCAGGAAAGACGTCGCCTGTGTTGTATCATGCAGAAGAAACTTTTTACATTTCATTTTTTTTAAGACACGGAATAGTTGAGCTTTTTAAAAGGAAAACTAACATAGAGTTAGAGTTAAGGAAGACAGTTTTTTTGAACATAAAGAGTTTCTCTTTGATGATAATTGTTTTACCCTGTCAATTTGATGATTCTATTTAATTAGCTTTTTCTATGGATGATTATATGTGCTAGAGAGAGGCCATATAATTGACTGGTTCAAATGATGATTTTTTTGAGCAGACCCCTAACATTTATACTGGGTTGAAGTTTTTTTTGAGATAGAAGTAAAGGCTGCTTGTCTTTTTGGTGGTGCGGTTCTAATAAGATCGTGCGATTAAGGTGTCTTTTAAGGACTCAAGAACGGGTTTCGTCGGCTTGCGTTGCAATATATGCCTTTATATGGTACGTTACCCCAACTGCTTTCTTCAGTGTACCTAAGAGGAGGTCTTCTTGTGGTAGGATGGCAATGGGATGGGTTAAATGGAATATCCAATTCAATTATACTCTTAAGAGTGTATTTGGAGTGAGATTTTAGCAAGAGAAAATAAAATGGAAGTGAAAGGTAGGGAATAGATAAAAGGAAAAAAAATTTCAAAGATGTTTTTATCAAAAAATATAACTACATAAATTTCACGTATTTTTTTTCATTTATTTTTATCATAAAATAGACATGAAAAAGAATTTGGATTTTTATTCATATCTTCTTTTTTTTAGTTGTTATTTTGTATTTAGGGTCGTTACATGATCATACATGTTTGTGCTTTCATCGAAATACATGCATATATAGTTTAATCTTCTTCTTGTTGCCTATTCTCCTTTCAATTTCACCCTGAAGCAGTGAATTAGGTTAGGTTTTCATTTTGTCCCTTCATCGGTGGTCTAGCCCGCAAAAGTTCAAATTGAAGTGTTTTTGTAAGTGAGAGTTAAAACACGAGACAGAAGATTATCTTACATCACTAGGTTTACATCTCACATATTTAGATTTGTGTAGAGAGGTATAGTACATGGATCAAAAGAATGTGCATATTGGTTTGATTTGGTGGCGCCTGTTTATGGTTGCATGCCCGCCAACTCCCATCACTTTCAAATAATAATACTCTTTCCGGTTTAACTAGATATGGTGAATCCTAAAGTGTCCAATATCATAAATAGTTTATCTAGAAAAAGAAAGGATGATGTATTTAAGTAATTATTGGGTTATAAATAAAGAATAGCTAATTTCCTTATAGAAGACTTAGCGGAGTGAGTCAAAGATTCCGAAGATGACAATAGCTCAAGGGTTTAATAGCCGTGTCATTAGTTATAGTGTTGTAGGTGGACGAAATGCAAAACATGCTAAGACAAAATGAATATAGCAAGTAGAAGGGCAATCATCTGAAGGTTTAACAGCCACACCATTAGTTAATAGTGTCGTAGGTGGACGAAACGCTAATATGCTAACACATTGAATATAGCAAGTAACGGGGTATAATGAAAGCGTTATATTGTGTGGGTGCTGAAAAATGTAAGATTTTTCATATGTACATGGCACCATTGACTATGAAAGTTAAGAAGTCTTCGTAAACAAGGTCACAAAGCAGTCTACTGGTTATTTGAATACCCGGTGAAATTGTTGCGGGGTCATTGACAAGAACCACGATGGAGAGATTCTGTTTCATGTTCTAAAGCTACAATGTCAAGGACATGTCCTTCGAAAACGTTTTCCATGTGTTTGAACCTGTTGGGTACGGATAATTCTCGAATATGTGATAGATGGGCTACTGATTAGGGCTATGATGGTCTATTGAGATGTGCTATCCATAAAGACGAGAGATGACTATTCTTTGGTTTAGTAAAGGGGTACAATAGGCAAGTATTTCAAGGGGTAAACTCCTACTTTCAAGTGTATGGCTAGTGGTTGTTATTTTTGCTTCCATCTTCACATCTTTATTGTCTTGAGAGAGGGAAGATATTTTAGCTGTTCCTTAATTGGTTGAATGTAACTGCATATAGAAAGGTATTTGGGATGCATTTTTGGCCTATGTGGGATTTTGCCTCTTCCATTGTCATGTTTCTATTTAAACTTTTGATCACTTAGGTTGTGAATTGTAATTGAATTGAAATAGATGGAGTGATCTAATGAGGCATGGAGCATGGTCATAGCGCTTGATGGCTTTGTATTAACAATGAGAATGAGCTCTTACGATTAGGCCCGTCAATGGACCAAATCTGGGTTAGATCCAATAAGTCTAAATCCATTAAGTAAAGACCGAGACCCATAATTAAATGGGTTTAGCCATAACACTCTAGATTCGACCTGCTAACAAATGGGTCTTGATTCGCTTACCAAACTCGACCCAGTTATTTTTTAGTTGTATCCGTCAAAAAAATCCCATCCACTCCACCAAAATATATACACACCTATACATCTATGTGTGTTATTCATCTTGGACTCCATTGATTATGAAACTGGTCTATATATATATTTGTGTGCATACCTACCACTAAAAATAGTAGAAACCATGAAATGGAAATAGGTGTATTAGCAAAAAAATTGGGACAAAAACTGTCGAGAATTTAATACAGATAAATCTAATTTTTTTTTGAAGGTTAAACAGAATAGATATAACATCTTAATTACAAAAAAATCTCAGAACACATGGAACAAAATTAGCATTAAAAGCTATATAAGTCAAATTCAAGTGCTAAATGAAAAAAATTACTAGCCACATGTCAAAATCCTTTATAAGTAGTCCCACAAAACAAATAGAGTTCGTTTCGATTGAGAGAGAGAGAGAGGGAGAGAGATCACAAAATTATGTAACGAAACACATATACGAACAAGCTACTTCGTCAAACTTGTATTGAACAACAAAGAGTTTGAGATGGAATTCTGTTGGAAGGACTGCTATAAAAGAAAGATTTCTTACTTCAAGAGGGTGAGAGGAGGCTTGGATCCAACAAAGATGACGATGA
>QLOD02000029.1:1035635-1046268 GCA_003260245.2 Sideroxylon spinosum | reverse complement strand
CTGAAGGAAGCAAATGCCTTATTTATGAATAAGAAAATCATGCACATAATTGCATAAAAAGATGCTGCTCTTGAAGAGAAGCATGCAGCATTGGAGGAGCGAAATGAGTCAATCAAGCAGCGTGACCTGGCAATTTCTGCGTGGAATACTGCAATAAAGGAGCAAGACAGTGCAATTGCAGCCAGGAAACCTCCACGAATGGTACATTAGGTTGTGGAATCCAATATGGAATAAAGTGCGTGTATTACCCGAAGAACCATCTTGCCAGTGCTGCTGAAGTGCTTATAGCAGAAGGGAAGGGCAAATAAGTGAGGGTCTCCCAATAACAACAATTTCATCCAAAGCTGTCAAGTCCCATCCAGCAAAACGAGCAAAGGGGAACAAGGCTGTTTACAATTTACCAACTAAAGTCCCTCAGGAAAGACAAGAACGTTGGCGAGGATTTGAGTAGACATGTCACTGCCGACAGGTCAAAAGCTGATGGGATGCTGAGTTAGGATTTTTTTTTATCCGGGGCTATGTTTAATTTTTTTTCTTGGTCATAAATAATTAGCAATCTAAATTTGTTATTTTTTTAAAATCATGATCACTGCTGTTGTTTTTTGATCCGAAAACCAGTATTAAAAGAAAAAAATTTGATTTACTTAAAATTGAAAAAGATGAAAAGTAAAAAGACTTAGAAATTATTAAAGGGTTGTTTGGAATGTAAACAAAAAAAAATTAAAAGTGAATTTTTTTGGAATTTGAGGTGTAAAAAATAGTTTTGAAATGATAGTTGGATATTTGTATTTAATTTGATATGGAGTTATTAAAAATTATATAAAGCGACACGTGGTAAAATATTTGTGGAAAATTTTAAAAATTTTTATGAGTTTTGTAGTATTTTTTGATTCAAATAATAATTTGTTCCCATGAATTTTGATAAATTTTTTAAAACATTTGAATTTTTTTAAATTTGAAAAAATTAAAACTTTTAAAAGTTTTTAGAGTTTTTGTATATTGATCGGAACTGCAAACGGTTCTCAAGAGTTAAAAATTTTAGTAAGTATAAGTATGGATTATTAGTTTTTGTCTTGATTTTTTATTTTAATTTTTTTGGTCTTTTAGGGGTTTTTTTTTTAGATTTTCAGGATTACTAATTTATTTTTTATTTATAAAATATATATTGATTACTAATCAAGTATTATCCGAGTTATAAAATATTTAAACTAAAATTTAAAATATATTTAAGTTATGAGTTGATATTAACTAAGTTATAAATAATTGAATTAAAATATTACTATTAAAAAAATTTATCAAATTAAAATTTAAAATATATTTAAGCTATGAGTTGATATTAACTAAGTTATAAATAATTGAATTAAAATATTACTATTAAAAAAAATTAATTAAAATTTTATCTAAGTTACAACCCACCCTAATCAACCCATACCTCCGCCCCCTCAGCATCTTGACTTGATTGACCAGGTTAATTTTGCTGGGTCCACTACCATGCCAGCACCACCGGAGTGCCTCGGCAGTGTTATAAATGGAAGAGCGGAGGTTTGCAGTCCTCCTGTTGCACCACTACCCTTACTGTGTATCCACTACCCCAGATGCCAAACAAGCGACGTGCTCGAATGGGTGGCCGGAAAATGAGCGGAAGTGTCTTTACCAGATTGCTTACTCGAATGGCAGCGGACGGCCATGATTCCACTGGATCTTAGGACTTACTGGGGCAAAACATGGTACCAATCGATACATTACCATCAAATTAATTGTTGACAATCAGTGGCGGACCAACACTGTGCCTAGTGTGTGCCACCGCCTACACTGAAAAAGATCAAAAAAATATAAAATTATGGCTGCGTTTGGTGATAAAACTCAATAAAATTCGATCAATTTTCATAAAATTTTACAGATTTCTATAAAATTCAAATTTTTTCTCTCACTATACAAATTATAAAATAAAAACTCTATAACCTTTTATAACTTCAAACACCGTATCACCGTTATCATGACTTTCAATTGTATCTATATCCTAAAAGTGGTGATTCATATTTGTGTATCAATGGTCAAATTTTTTAAAATTAAATGAGTGTGTTCAATAATTAATTTATTCTATAATTAGGTTAAGCTATATTAAATCGAGTTAATTTTGGGTTCATGTTATTGTAATATATTTAAATTTTCTCTCAGTATCTCATTATATAGGTTATATCTTATTCGAGTTGTGTCAAATATTATCATTTCTATTTATATTACGCTCAACTTTCAAATTTTTTTTACTTGAATTTATTTCAAGTAAGTTTAAGTTAATATTATGAAAGATTGCAGAGGATTATTATACCTTATTCTATATAAGAAATATTTGACATCGATTTATACTATTTGGTGTTTATCATATTTTATACATTTGTTTGGAATTTAAAATTTTATCTATGCTGGCCCAAATTTTTGGGTTTACTACTGTCGACAATCCTGGGATCTGGATTTTTATTTTGCTTTGGGAGCCTCATTCATTGTTCTCCATAATTTACTTATGAGATCCGTTTGGTTGACAGAATTCTCAGAGTGTGAATGAAGTTGGAAGGTATAAAAATTTCTGTCTGGTTGGCTGGGTGAAAAGCAGTTTCATTTATTTTTGCATAAATTACTCTGTTCAGTAAAAGTAGGCAAAATTTTAACAAGTTGGAAGGTGTTGTTTGGTTTACATTTATTTCGTTTTCAGGGCTTTTGAGCTGGTGTGGATGGTGTTTACCTATGCATCCTATTCTATTCTGATAGATGGGTGAGAATTGAACATTTGAAATTACTTTGCATATTGATTTAGTTGAGCTGTTCATTAGATTAACAAGGAGTTGTCGACATTGATTTAATTGAGTTATTAATTAGAATGACAAGCAGCTGTTGAAAGCGTCAATGCACGGCAGTTAAAGGTGAAAGAGAATTGTTGGAATTAGCGAGGGATTTATATCATAAAGGGATTCATATTAGATCCAACGTCCATCTCCACGCTACAGGGTCTGGTCAGTGGCGGATCCAAAATTTTATCATATTGGGTTAAACTAACGAGTATAAATTTATACTTGTACATAATATACTGAAAGATAACAAAAACATAGAACAATGACCAAAATGAGCTAATTATGTCTATCATATAATAAAAAAAGAGGATATCTATCAATTATATATCATTTTTCACCTAAAATTGACCACGTTGAGAGAGAGAGAAAAAAAATATGTCGATAAAGTAACTTTTTGGTGTGGGGACCATAGGATGGAGGAAAAAATCTGTAAAGTGGGTGTATGTTTGATATAAAAGTAAGGGTAAATTTTGTAAATTATTTTAAGTATTATGGGAATTTAATTTAAAAATATTTATAATAGGGAAAAATTACAAAAAAAAGCCCAAAAAATTATGCTATACGTTACAGAAATTTTACTTCCAGTGGGGTCAATTGACCCCCTTACCCCTACATAAATCTGCCACTGGGTCTGGTTGTGTAGGGCAATGCATTCGATCGTTTTGATCAAAAATTGAATTAAATTGAAATCGCTAGAATTTTTTCTATTATTTTTTGTTAAATGAACCGACTAAAAAATCAATGATGTCAAAAAAGAAAAAAAATCAAATTGAGTTTTAATCAAATATTAAAAAAAATTAAGGTACAAAAAAATTGTAAATATATTTAATTAGATTAGGAGTTAAGATGAACTTTATCTCCTGATGAATTTTATTTTACGAACATATTTTAAGTTTTTTAAAAAAATTTAAAATCAATTATATGAAATAATATAAAATCTAATATAAAATATTTATATAATAAATCTGATCAGTTGATATGACTTTTATATACGTGTTATTCGAAGAAAGATAAAGAAAGAGAGCCAGTTTAGGGAGTAAGTCCACGTGCCTTTAAGCACGAGCACCACTAGTATATATTTTTATAATAAATCTGATCAATTGATGTGGTTTTTATATACGTGTTATTCGGAGAAAGATAAAAAAAAAAAAGAACCAGCTTAGGGAGTGAGTCCACATGCCTTTAGGCACGGGCACCACTGGTTTATATATAACTTTGGATTTTTCGGTTGATCTGATTGTAATATTTTCCAAACAAATTGAAAATTATTTTTTTTTTAACGAATAAACCGAACCAATTAACTGTATCATTGTATTGTATTGGTCAAATTTGGTCTGTGTTGATCAAATGTATTCAGTTTGATCGGTTTTTCTTTATCCCAACTGATATACATTTGCATCCCAGGCCCCTGTTCCTAAAATGAAGGGTGAATGAATGCTAGGGAATCTAATCAACCTATACTTCCTCGTTGGGACTGATTACCAGTTTAAGCTTTAAACTACTTGAATTCCTATTGGTGGGGTTAATGAGATCTCGAGTTTACATTTAAAAGGTGCTTAACTCAAAAATTCGTAAGTTAGTTTAATAAAATAAAATATTTTTTAATAATATTTTATATTTTTTACACTAATAATTTATTACATTTTACGCCAAAATGAGATTATTTTGATTTAGTAGAACAACTCATGAATCATTTTCAAGCTTATTTTTTATTTTTTTATCAAACTAAATTTTGACTTGCTCAATCCCAATTGTTAATACTGAGCTCGGGTTTGGATCAAATTCATATCAACTATTCATTGGATTATATTAAATGATAATACAAGATGTGAAACGAATATAAAATTAAGAAAAAATATGAACTTGATTTTATATGGATATGTTAATTAAAAATTATCACGGTTTATTTGATTTTGAAATAAATTAATTATTTAATATATTCCGATTCAATAAATCTTAAGATATTTGAATACAAATATAAATTTTTAATAATTTACATTATCACAATATAATATTATACATTTTGGGATTGATTAGATGTACTATCAGAAATTTTTCAAAATAACGTTTGAACATACTTACATGCAAAATTTCAATAAAATTTGTTACTTATACGACTTTAAAAAGTGGTTAATATTAGAGAGATATGAAAATTACATATGTAATCAACTTCATTAAATGATTTGGGACATGAATGTTTTATCACGATTTAAAGGTGTTTAAATGGTAAAAAAATATTAAAAAAAGTATAAAAAATTAATATAAAAGTAATATGTGACGAAATTTTTTTAAAAAAAATTAATAATTTTTTATAATTTTTAACAACTTTTTGTATTTTTTTTATTGATCTAACAACTCTTTATCGATAGCTCGTATAACAATTTTTATGCATTTGAACACAACTTCACTAGGCTTTCACAAAATCAACAATTATGAATTCAAAATATTGCCTCTGGTTGTTGATTCAAATCTTTCTTGTTGCACCTTGATCAAATAAAAGAGCAACTAACAAATGAATATTTCTAAAAAGATTTTGGCTTGATATTCATTACAAAAGAATTGCCGTTGGCAAACCCAACAAGATAAGTTGCGTTCTCGAGTCACGAAATGGGAATCTTCAAATGGAAGGACCGGACCAGGTGCAGCGCATCAATTCCACATCTGCAAGTGATGGAATAATTTAGGGCTTCATTTGATGACTTGTAGTTAATAACTTAGGTTTCATTTGGTTTGTTTTTGTGTGTCTGTTTTCAATTTTTATTTTTATTTTTTGTTTTGAGTTGATTTTTTATTTTATATTTTTGAAAATAAGGAAAACAGATCAAACGTATTTGGTCACTGTGTTTTCAAATTTTGTTTTAGAAAACAGAAAAGAAGTTTACACATAAAATAAAAAATGATAAAAAGTTATTTTGAGTGTTTTCAATCCAAAACAAGGTAAATCTCAAAACAAGGAAAACATATCATTTTTTATTTCCTTATTTTGTGACTTTTAATACATAAAATGAAAACAGAAAACAAAAACAAAAAAAGAAAACCAAATGCCCACATTAGTTATTAGCTATTAATTTTTTGATTTTTTAAAAAATTATCAAAATTATCTTCTTATATTTTAATTTTCTTTTAAACTTTCAAGAACAAAAATATCAAATTAACAAAAAATTAAAAAAACTAATTACTAAAAAATTAACTTTTTCTTCTTTCCAAACATAAAAAAAAATTAAATTTTAATAGTTAACTACTCACAAAATATAAAAAAGTTAATTTTTTCATCCCAAATATACATAAGAACCCATATTTCTTTGTTTTTCCCCACCCAAGTGCAACGGCCGAGCCTACATGAATCCCAATTCCGTTTCGGGCATCTTGACATGCACGTCAGGTTGTTTATCAACTAGTTTTATAGTTTTTGTCAAAACCCACCTATTTGCCGACAAATCTTGCAAATATTATATACATGTGTATATAATATATATATATATATATTAAATGTTATTTGCTTGCGTAACTTTGACCCTTTACGTGATTGTTACTTCGACAATTGTCGGTAATAAAATGGAAATTTAATCTTATTTTTTAATTCAAAATAAAAAAATAAAATAAATTTTACTTTTTCGCTCCCAATTTCACATATTTACCATTTTTTTAACTTCTTTGTTCTCACAAATTCGTGTGACAAACATAGTCTCAGCAGGAGAAAAAAAATACCATGCGACCCCACTAGCTTTTGCAAGCGCGTTTTGCAACATAATTTTGGTTGAAAAAAATCCTCCTACTCCATTGCTCTACTTTCCAAAATTCTTATATTATCATTTGGTATGCCCCGGTTTAAACTCATTTTTTATTTTGTATATTTCAAAATATAGAAAAATAACTTAGAATATATTTGATCACTTATGTTTTTAATTTTTTTTTTAAAAAACAAATAATGAATTTACATATAGAGCCGGTTTGGTGCTGTGAAAAACAATGAAAAAGAACGAAAAATATGATTTGGGAAACTTTTTAGTGTTTGGTATGTAGCCAAGAAACTACGTTTTTCAGAGATAAATAGTTAAACTTTTTGACTTTTATGTTAACTTTTTGAAGAGAAAAACTGTCGAAACGGTTTTTTGATTTCATTGGAGCGTTTTTGTGTTAGAATGTTTTGATTTTTGCATCAACCATTTTGACGGAATGGAGCAGTGGAGAAACTGTCAGAATGATTTGGTACTTTTCATATGAACGATATACAAAAACTAGGTAAAGTGGGTGTCATTTGATAATTTAGGAGTTTGTGTTGACATCCCAAAAAAAATTTTACCCATTCAATTAATAGAATTCTAGTTATTTAATTTTTTTTTAAAAGCTATTGAACTTTTTTTTGAAATATGAGAGAGTAAGAAAATGTAAAAATATAATAGAAAATTTTAGATAATTTCAGAGGTTTTCGGTGATTTTCAGCAAAATTCGCTGCCCTAAATAGACCCATAAAATGTAAAAATTTGTTTTGAGTATTTTTAAACTAAAATAAGAAAAATTCTAAAATACAAAAATATAAAATATTAAACCAAATGTATTCTTAATAACCTTAAAACATGAACTCCAAAACAAAAAAATATATATATATATGGTAAATAGACGAGCATAAATAAAAAATAAATATACAAGCCAAATGCTATTATCAAAAAAAAACAAAAAATTGTCTATTTTGTTGCAGCCAAAAAAAAAAAAGGGGGGTTCCCGTGCGAACACGACCACGTGTTCTCGTAGATTTTGCATCCGATATAGGGACCCATTTTCTCTGTAACGTTCCTTTTAGCCTTTATGACTTATGTGGTAGATGGGCCAGGCAATTCCAACAACGACGCCGTTCAGGAAGTTACATCGCCTAAGAAGCATCGTTTTCAGTGGGCCGCATGCGTGACGAAATGGGCTTTTTTTGTCCTATTAATGGGTTTGGGTTATCCTTGTGGCCCACACCGGCCTAATTATAGTGGGCCCCTGTCGGCTTTTATAATAATGTCGTTGACAAATTGTCCCAAAGAGGAGCACATCGTGGCGTTTGCTGCCGAAGCACTAAGGATGTGCCACGTTTGTGGACACGTGTCCAAGAACGGGCTATTGGACCGTCCCCAGCTCGTTGTGCACCCTGCAATAAATTAATTATATTATATTTTCACTTCAAATAAATATTTTTTTCGAAAAAAGGGAAAAAGAAATCCTTATAAAGGAGTTGCAAATTTGCAATTTTAAAGTTAAATTACAGTTATGCACTTATAAAGTTTGTATCGAATCTCAATTTAAGGTTCAATGTTTTAATTAGAACGATAAAAAATTTAGTATTTTCATTTGTTAACACATGTAAATATATATATATATATATTTTAACCCTTATTTAAAATATCCTATTAAATGTCAATGTTGGTCATTTACTAAGAAATTGAATTAGAGCATTTAATGGTAAAATTTGCAAATATAATTTATAAAATGATAATGAGTGTGTTTGTAATTGTATAAATTAGTATAAATTTGTAAAAATTGTAGTCCCGTAATTTATATTGCGAGTAAAAAATTTAAATTTTATACAGATTTATGAAAATTTTTAGAGTTTAAAAACACTCCAAACAGGCTAATATTACAATAAATTTAAATTTCAAATCCCTAGTTAATATATATATTATATATATATATATATATTTTTTTTTTGGTAATTATTTACGTATATTTGTTTGCTTGAATTGTCATGGTTTATCAATTGTACTGCCTATGACATTTTACGTTTGCCAACTTAAAATTGCCTTCATACATTATTGTTTCGTTTTGGATTAGTTGATGGAATGCCTATAAAATTGTTTGTTTGCCAAACCAAGCTTAGCTTCGGAAGAAAAAAAAAAAAAAGTTAATTTTTTTTGTTTGTCACTAGTTGTTATTATTATTATTATTTTGTGTTTAGGATGAAAAAATAGTTAGTTTTTAACCATTAAGTTTTTGTTAATTGGATATAATTATCCTTTTGGATTTGAAAGAATCTAAAAACCTTTTATGATTTGAAAGAATCTAAAAAAGTAAGATGATAATTTTGCTCATTTAAAAAAAGAAAAATAAAAAAACTGGATAATTAAAAGCTGAATTTTGACTATTCTTTCTTAGCCTTAAATTAGTGCAGGCTTCCTAGCTATTGAATAAATTTTATTGAATGCTTATACAATTTTAGGAAAATTATTTTAAATATTTATTATGTCATTTAAATCTAAAAGTTAAATTATAAATTTTAAGTTCAATTCTAACAAAGTGCATATTATTTGAAATTACGCCTCTCATGACGAACGTTAATTAGGTAGACTGTAAGCAAAATATGATTTTTGATGATAGATGTTTGAATTACTTCAATGTGAACATATATATTTTATTAAAATGAACAACATTAGAGTAGTGTTTTATTGTAATCAATTGTATAAATTTTTGAATTTTTTGAGCACTAGTAGATTGGGGTGTTGGTTAATTGTTACTTTGTGTGTGTTTTGTTTTGGTTTTTTCTTTTTTTTTTTTCTTTTTTTTTTTGGGAGGGGAATTTACACCTTAATGGTGATTTTTCACTATTAGCAAGATAAAAAAAAAAAAAAACTAAATTAAGTTTCAATGCAATTTTGTGAAAAAATTCAAACATGTATGCTATATAAAAGGACTACAACATGTAAATTGATCTATAGATCTGATTGATAAGAAGAAATTAAAAGACTAATGCTTCTCTAATTTAGTTTTAGGAAAAGGAAAAATTGTATAAGATTTACATAATGTTTGACTTGAATATATCGAAGAAAGCAGAAAACACGAGAAAATATAAACTTTTTTTTTTTTTTTTTTGATTTCCTTATTTGGTTTTTGAGAGAAATGAAAAATAAAATAAAGAATGTTATTTTCATTTTCATTTTAGTTGTGCGTTATTTTGTTTAATGTTTCTCTTCTCTCCAAAATCAAATAAAAGTAAAAGATAAACACCAAAATTTTTTTAAATTTAAAAAAAATAAAAATCTTCCAATAGCGAGAAGAAAATTGAAAAACTAATTAGTAAATATTCGAGTGCTCAAACTTCTCTCTTTTTACTTCTTTTTTTCACTTTATATTACAATCTCTTTATATACTACCATATGCAAAATAACTAAAATTCCTTATGCCCATTACACTTTCTACCCTTACCTAATATTCCTTAGCCAAACATGCTGTTCCTTCTGAGGTATAGTTTTACAAGAAAAAAAAGTTAATTTTTTTTGTAATTGATTAGGAGATAGTTACTAAAAAGCTAGTTTTTATATTTGGGAAAGAAAAAAAGATTAGTTTTTTAGTAGTTAACTTTTTAACTTTTTGTTAATTTGATATTTTTATCCTTAAATGTTTAAAAGAAGATTAATATATAAGAGAGTAATTTTAGTAATTTAAAAGAAAAAACCAAAAAGTTAGTAGCTGGTAACTCAGCTACAAAATACCAAATGATGCCTAAATCTAATGTACCCAATATGAATCATTTACCAGTTACAAAATGTAAAACGATGTCTAAATCTAACGTATCCAACATGAATCACATGAATTTGATGTTTTGAGGTTAACTTTCTACATGCCTAAAGATATGTATAGGACACGACAAGTTGAGTTGAGAGAGAGAAAATCCCGCTGGGCAATGAGTAGGAATTGTATCTTTGCGAAGTGCAACTGATTGGTTAATGTGATTTAGCGATGGCATCTTCTTAATTGTTGTATTATCCCTGTTGCTGAGATTATGGTATAATTATTTTTTTATTACTTGTGAA
>QLOD02000029.1:875850-889454 GCA_003260245.2 Sideroxylon spinosum | reverse complement strand
ATATTGATGCTTTACTATGCTGAGATGATAATAACAAAAAAACTAAAAAATGTGAATGATATTATAATTGCGGGGTTGACAGATACTTAGAAAATAGGAAGGGTACAGATATTACTCTTGGGTCGAAAAACCCTAAACCTGCGCAGGGGTTGGTATTCATGCCAGTAGGTTAGTAGCCTACAACGATGATCATTACTTGACTATTCGTGGCCATCGGGTTTGGGCCCGTAAACGACGATATCATATAGTATCTGCCCCATGACTGTTATGATTGTGATGCGATGATTAAAGATAAATGAAAGATAATAACTAATTTCTTTTATGGTTTATGCTTTAATGAGTTGAATGTGTGATGTAAACACTTTATGCACATAAATCTCAAATCATATTTTTCTTTTATTTGTGCATACCATATATGTTTTTATTATGCCCCGTGGGCACCCGTGGATTTGTACTCACGTCCTTACAGACTGTGGCACAGGTGCAAACATTGGTAATTTAGATAGACAACCCAGGAAAACTTAGGTGCGGCATTGGAGCAGCCTTTACTGTGAAATATTTGGGACTGCATAATCAATTCTGTTTATTCGATACGGTTGTAAGGCCATAAGGCCAAGATTTTATTTTAAATTTTAGCGGGACGAAGACTTAGATATTATTATTTCAGTTACTCACTTGGACGTATGCTCCTGAGTAGATGTATTTGACTTGAGTTAGGATTTGTGTAGTTACTATATCTGGTTTGTGACTCCACTCATTCCTCGGGTCACGAGATTCAGGGCGTGACAGTTTCCATTGATGGTTGTCGATACTACATGATCTTTGTGGATGACCATTCTCGTTTCACTTGGTTATTTCCTTTAAAACAAAAGTCTAATGTACTTTTATGCTTCATGAAATTTAAATGCTTGGTTGAAAATCTTTTCTCTTGCTCCATTAAACAGCCACAAACTGATAATAGGGGTGAATATATCTCAACTCAATTCAAGCATTTTATGGACCAAAATGGCATCTTGCATCGCTTCACATGTCCTTATACATATGAGCAAAATGATATAGCAGAGAGAAAACAGACATATAGTTGAGACAGGTTTAACTCTTTTGACTCAGTCACATTTATCCTCTAAATATTGGGTAGATGCTTTTCAAACTGCAATGTACTTGATCAATCGTCTCCAAACTAGAGTGCTGAATCATGATTCCCTTTTCCTTAAATTATTCCATCATAGCCCAGACTATTCTTTATTGTGTGTATTTGGTTGTGCATGTTATCCTTTACTCAGACCATACACTGCTCATAAGCTGGCCTTTAGAAGCAAAAAATGCATCTTCATAGGCTATAGCTCAAATCAAAAAGGACACTGATGTTTGGATCCTATAACTGCTAGAGTGTTCATTTCTAGACATGTTGTATTTGATGAAAATACCTTTCCAGCAAAGGAGAACCAATCTTCACTAAGCTCCACTGCAGCAGCGTCTCTTGGTGCTTCGTCATTACAAGGTCAGTTCAATTCATGCCTGTCTTTTCCATTTACTATTTCTAGAACCAATGATATGCCTGCAGATCACATCTCCTCACAATCCGGTGATTCCAACACTCCAGTTGATCCCATCTCTCCTTTCTCTTCTCAAGATTTTGAGCATCATCTCCCATCTCATGACACCTCAGAGACATTTGACACTTTAGTCTCCCCCAGTTCCTTCAACAACTTCAGTCCCCAGCCCCACTTCTACATCTTCTACCTCGGCTGCACCTGTTCCTCGTATGATCACTAGACTTCAGACCAATATCTTAAAGCCCAAGTCTTTTCCTAACTATCATGTCTACTACTCTACTAAGTACCCTCTTCGAGTACAATCTTCTGTCACCCTACCCACTGAGCCTACATCCTACAAACAAGCTGCTGGGAATCCCAATTGGAAACAAGCTATGTAAGCTGAAGATGATGCTCTCATTGCCAACAATACTTGGAGCTTGTGTCCTCGACCTCTTGATAAGAAGGTCATTCATAACAAGTGGGTTTTTAAGCTCAAACAAAAATCAGATGGAACAATTGACAGGTATAAAGCATGATTGGTGGCGAAAGGATTTGAACAGGTTGATGGGGTAGATTACACTGAGACATTTAGTCTAGTGATAAAACTAGCTACCATTCGACTGGTATTAGCATTTGCTATTTATCACAATTGGCCTATCCAGCAGCTCAATGTCTCAAATGCATTCTTGCATGGTTGTTTAGATGAAGAAGTATTTATGGAGCAACCTACAGGTTTTCAGAATGCTTCTCAGCCTAATTTTGTGTGCAAACTAAGAAAGTCTATTTATGGACTTAAACAGGCCCTGATAGCTTGGTTTTTAAGACTTTAGCATGTTCTTTGGAGCTCGGATTCACAGTTGATACTTCATTGTTTACCTTTCACACAAGTTCAGTGCATACTTTTGTGCTTATATATGTTGATGACATCATTGTGACCAGCAACTAGTCTCAAGGTATTTCAAGCTTGATACATCACCTTCGACTGAATTTTGCTAGGAAAGATCTTGTACCTCTTTCCTTCTTCTCAGGCATCCAAGCACATAGGACCTCTACTGGTCTTCATCTGCACCAAGGAAAGTACATTACAGAATCGTTGCATCGTGTTGAAATGGCAAGAGCTAAACCCGTTTCTACTCCCAACATGTCAGACTGCAAGCTATCCAAGTTTTATGGTGATCCTTTGCCTAATCCCATTGAACATAGACATATTGTAGGGGCATTGCAATATTGTACCTTGACACGTCCTGACATCTCTTTTAGTGTTAATCAATTATGTCAGTTTTTGCATAGTCTCACTGTAGTGCATCTTATTATTACCAAGAGAGTATTTAGGTACCTTAAAGGCACATTGGATCATGGTTTGTTTTATGCTTCTAGTTCTGTAAAGTCTCATGGCTTCATACCATTGCATGGATATTGTGACTCGGATTAGGCAGGAAATAGAGATGATAGAAGGTCTACCAGTGGCTTTGGTATATTTTTTGGCGGTTGCTTGATTTATTGATCTGCCAAGAAACAGGTTCTTGTGTCAAGATCCAGTACAGAGGCAGAATGTCGCTTAATGGCTATTACTGCAGCTGAAATTTATTGGCTTCGAATGTATTACGTGATCTTAAGATCCCTCTTAATTCAACTCCAGTTCTATGGGTGGATAACATTGGTGCAATAGCTTTATCATCTAATCCTGTGTTTCATGCAAGAACTAATCACATCGAGGTTGATTATCATTTTATTCGAGAAAAGATCATCAACAAAGACATGGTTGCTCGTTACATTTCCACAGCTGATCAAATAGCTGATGTGTTCACTAAAAGCTTAACTACAGCTAGGTTTATTCACCTTTGTGACAAGTTCATGGTTCAGCCACTTCACTTGAGCTTGAAGGGGGCTGTTAACCAATTAGTTACAACCGATAAGGAGAGTTCCTCATCCCCTGCTAAAGCTCCATGATATGCTCTTGGATATCCACATTTTACTCCTCTTTTGATGCTAGTTATTAGCTTGCTGTTGGTTAGCACCGATTATGGTGTCATTTGATATTTGTAAGATATATGGAGTTCAGTTCATGTAATTACTCTATAAATATCAATGACAATCATCAGGTTTGGCATTCAAGCCAAATCATCATTTTTTCTTAATCTGCTTTCTGCCCCGGGACTGCAACTATCCAGGAGAGGAAGGGGAGGATTGGAATGCGGTGGGTCTGTTGGAAGACTGGAGGGAGGATGTTCAAAGGGTATCGGATGGGTGCTCAGGGAGGTGAAGACCTTTAAAAAGCAGATGAGGGGGTTTCTTGTGATGATATGGAAGAGTTATATAGGTTGTTCTCGAAAATTGAAGTTCGCTGGGGCGCCAACAAAAGTTTGAGCGCCAACATTACTAAAAAATCAGCATCGAGGGGGATAGGGAACAAGAAGGCTGGAGTGATTGGTAAGTTATGACCAAAAAAAAATGGCATGCAGATAGCATAAGAGGAATGTAGATGGGTTTGTTGGCTCAACCTACCAGTCGAGGGAACATCTGGAGGTATCCCCTGCAGGCAGTATGAGTTGTACCCATAGAAAACCAAAACCATTAATCCTATTGAACTGCGAATTCTAGTTAGTTAAAACATCTAATCTTAACCATGTGTAGCACACTAAGAATAAAAATTATGGTTACGCATAACAACAATTTTTTTTAGTCCAATCGACTTAAGGTTTGATGTCACCAGAAGCCCATAAATCATCATGGTCAAACAATTTAATTTTAGATTCCTTCTAAGTCAAAACAATCAATATATCTCAAAAGTTCAGGAAACAAACAAAATCATCTGAATGGGTTACCATGCAACACCCTCCTACATGAAAAGCACTGGCACAAAACACACCATTCGTCACAACATAACATGACACTGTGCAAACCCTTGGTTCAAACTTCTAGGCATTACAGGGAAAAGAGGAAAGGAAGGAGGGAAGGGGAAGGGAAAGAGGAAGCATCTCAAGTCCCAACGTCAAGGAATCCAAGCCCTACAAATATATCCACAAACATATAAAACTTGGAACACTTTTTTTCCTCTCTCTCCCTCTTTTTTTTGGGAAGGATAAGAAAGGATTAAATTAATGGTAACAAAAATAGAAAACCTTGAGGGCATACCCCCATGAAACTAGCATAAGCTAAATAACAACAATGCCTCGACAATCGCCACAATCCAAAAAACATCAGTGTTCATCAAAGATACATAATGCTACAGCCCATTTAGAATCCAAGGCACCAGCAACCCACTTGCAGCAACCAAAGAGTGGCAAAGTATATGCAGCCAATGTAAGACCAGCCGACATCAACAATGTTACTATTGACAGAAAAATCTGCACAGCTCCACACTACATCAATCAACGACTAAACACCAACCCTCGATTTAAAACCACATAAAAACTTCAGTGAACTACATGTGGACAATCCAAAGCCATCTTACATCTTAGTAAAAGCATGACAGCAGCAACTTAGAATCAGAAATCTGCAGCAATTAGAAGAGCAACCAACCATTCTTACACAATCAATAATACGCACACCCACACACTCTCTCTCTCTCTCTCATTTTTGGGGGGGAGGGGGATTCAAATGCAAAATCTATTGCATATATATCAATTAAATTAGTTTTCATAAAAAATTTTGATACTCTTGAGTCATATTCATGAACATTAGTCCGATCTTGACTAAGAATGTATGCAATCTAAATTCTAATTTACTATACTTTTATAGATACACTCATGTTCACATTCACGTCGCCATTAATGTTTATGTTCACATCAGCAATAATATTCACATTATCAGGAACAGCAACACTCACATTTTTAAAATCAAACAAAATTTCAAAAATCAAACAGGGATGAAAGAAAATTAAATCTAATTAGACCAAAAAAAAAAAAAGAGAACCATGAAGATATTCTTCACAGGATAGAAACATTCACATCTTCAAATTAGATGAAGTCATTCTCCCGAGAGAACAATATCTTCATGGTTTACCCGTTTTTTTTTTTTTTTTTTTTGAAGATGTGAATGTGAATGTTGCGCTCCTGATAATGTGAATATTGTTACTGATGTGAACATGAACATTGCTGCTACTGATGACGACGTGAATATGAACGTTCCTATTGCGGATGTAAAAGTAAATGTTGCTGTTAATGATTTGGTTGATGACGTTGAGGCGTGAGTATGTCCATAAAGGTATAGTAAATTAGAATTTTAGATTGCATATTTTCTTATAATTTTCATGAATATGACTCAAGAGTATCAAAATCTTCCATAAAAACTAATTTAATTGATATACATGCAATAAGAAAAATCTATTATTGCACTTATTTTTTAATTTCTTCATTCAAGTATATAAAGTATGATTTTTTAAATTTATCTAGTTTTATTTAATTTGATTTTTAATGAGACCTTAAGATTAAAAAAACTTTCTACTAAATATTGAATGCTATTTAAATTCTATCTTAATTTATAATTATTCAGTATAATTTTATTTTATTGGAGAATATAGTTAATCTAATTATATTTAAGAAAACATAGTATATTTTATGTAAATTGAAATTTTTATGCAATTAAAACTTTTATATTTAGTTTGTACATTGGCTATTTTGTTAATTTTTAAATTATTATATCTACATTAAATATACAATTCAATTTAGGTAAAAATTATAATTTTAAGTGACAACTTTATGATCTTATTAATGTAATTTCATTAAATATAATTTATGAACTTATTTAATAGTTTAAATTTTAGTTATATGTTTTAGATAAAATGCAATAGTTTAAAATATCTTTTATTAAATATAATTTTATGAATTTAAAAATATAATTCATAGTTATAATTTTATAACATTAAATATATATCTTTTTAATCCATATCTATTTAAATTCTATTATAAATTTTCTTTGATTTTATCATTTATTCAAATTATAATTTATTAATACATTCATCGAAAATTATTTTTTAATATTTTTCATGAAAACGTATAATATGTCAATGGTTATTTTATTTGACAGCATACACTTTTAAAGTCATACATAATTTTATGATTCTTATATATTTTATTTGAATAATAATTAAATTTTATTTCATTATATAAAATTTAGAATTACAATTCAATTCAAATATTACTATTATCTTATTTCATTTTACTTTGAAAACGAGATCAAATAAAATTAAAAATAATAATATTTATAAATAAAAAGAAAAAATAATATGATAAATTCAATTTTAAATTTCTATTGTTTTATATATCCAATAATTCTTGAACGTACTAGTTCTTGTCATTGTTGAATTTTTATCCAAATTTAATTCTTGTTTAGTATAATTAAGTGATACTGTAATTTATTTATAATGTGATATTTTGATTAGTAAAATTAAATAATTATACATGTTATTTGTTAATAAATCAAAATATTTATTTAAAAACTTAATTAAATTTTTGCATACAATTCAATAAAAAATATTTTTAAATAATTATTAATAAAAATATTTCTTAAAAAATTAAAATAAATATATAATATGACAATTCCGTGTATTGAACGGATTTTATCACTAAAATATGAATATATATATATATATATATATATGTATATATGATTTATTTTTACTGAAATTAAAATTTTTTTCTTAAAATTTTATAATGTATTTATTTAATTTTATGAATTTTCCTATATATCCAAAATTTTCATTACTTTTTTTTTATCTATTTAAAATACTTATTAATTACTCACTACTTATTGTTTAAGAGAAATAATTTAATTTTTTACTCTTTAATTAATTACTTTTTATTTTTAGCTAACTTAGAAATATATAAAAATTTAAAATGAAATAAGAATAACCAGAGTTAAAAAAACGACAAAAGTTAGAAAAGAAATTCAAATTCTTGAGGGGGATCAGAACCTACTAACCGAGGTTTGGCTGCCAAGAAAGAAAAACGATCCGCAGTATCGACGCCAAAAACCCTTCTCGTTCATTGGGAAACGTTTAAATCTCTCCATCTTCATTTCATCTTTCAAAATACCACGTTTAAATCTCTCCATCTTCATTTCCATTTTTAGAATACCTCAGCCATTTCGTTTATCTTCAATCTCTGTGTTCCATGGACAAAAAAACAGAATAGATACATGAAAATCAAACGCTTGTTGGCCCATGAATCTGTCGAAGATAACAAGTCTCTTACGGCGACTATACTCCTCCTCTGCCACTGGAAGATGAAGTTAGAAGAGGAGAACAGAAAATTAGATGAAGTCATACTCCTGAGAGAACAATATCTTCATGGTTTGCTTTTTCTTTTTTTTCTTTTTTTTTTTTTTGGTTTAAAGAGAGATCTAATTTTCTTTTATCCGTGTTTGATTTTGAAGATGTGAACGTTGCTACTCCTGATGATGTGAACAATATCTTCATGGTTTGCTTTTTTTTTTTTTGGTTTAATTAGATTCAATTTTCTTTAATCCGTGTTTGATTTTTAAAAGTTTGTTTGATTTTAAAGATGTGAATGTTGCTTCTCCTGATAATGTGAATATTGTTGCCAAGTGAACATGAACATTGCCGCCGCTGATGACGACGTGAATATGAACGTTCCTGTTGCTGATGTAAATGTAAATGTTGCTGCTATTGATAATTCGGCTAATGACGTTGGGGCAGCTAATAACATTGGGACGTGAGTATGTCTACAAAGGTATAGTAAATTACAATTTAGATTGCATATTTTCTTATTCAAGATCGGACTAATTTTCATGAATATGATTCAAGAGTATCAAAATCTTCCATGAAAACTAATTTAATTGATATATATGCAATAAGAAAAATCTCTTATTGGACTTATTTTTCAATTTCTTCATTCAAGTATACAAAGTATGATTTTTTTAAATTTATCTAGTTTTTATTTAATTTGATTTTCAATGTGACATTAAGATTTAAAAATTTTTCTACTAAATATTGAATGCTATTTAAATTCTATCTTAATTTATAATTATTCAATGTAATTCTATTTAATTGGAGAATATAGTTAATCTAATTATATTCAAGAAAACAAAGTACAATTTATGTAAATTGAAATTTTATGCAATTACAATTTTTATATTTAGTTTGTACATTGGCTATTCTGTTAATTTTTAAATTATTATATCTATATTAAATATTACAATTCAATTTAGGTAAAAATTATAATTTTAAGTGAATATTTTATGATCTTATTAAATGTAATTTCATTAAATATAATTTTGATACTCTTGAGTCGTATTTATGAAAAATTAGTCTAATCTTGAATAAGAAAATATGCAATCAAAATTCTAATTTAATATACCTTTATGGACACACTCGGGCCCCAACGCCGAAATCATCAACAGCAACATTTACATTTACATAACAACAGGAACGTTCATATTCACGTCGTCATCAGCAGCAGCAATGTTCATGTTCACATCAACAACAATATTCACATTATCAGGAGCCGCAACATTCACATCTTCAAAATCAAACAAAATTTCAAAAATTGAACATGGACCATGAAAATAATCTTCACATTATTAGGAGTAGCAACATTCACATCTTCAAAATCAAACATAATTTCAAAAATCAAACACGGATAAAAGAAAATTAAATCTATTTAAACCAAAAAAAAATAAAAATAAAAAAGCAAACCATGAAGATGTTGTTCTTTATGTTTTCCTCTTCTAACTTCATCTGCTAGTGGCGGAGGAGGAGAAGAGTTGATATTTTCGACAAATTCATGGGCCAACAAGCATTTGATTTTCATGTTTCTATTCTGTTTCTTGCCCATGGAAAACAGAGATTGAAGGTAAATGAAAATGGTTGAGGTATTCTGAAAAAGGAAATGAAGATGGAGAGATTTAAATGTGGTATTCTGAAAAAGGAAATGAAGATGGAGAGATTTAAACGTTTCCGAATGAACGATAAGAGTTTTGGCATCGATACCGCGGTTAGTTGTGTCTGATCGTTTTTCTTTCTCGGCCGCCAAACCTTGGTTAGTCGATCCTGATCCCCACAAGAATTTGAATTTCTTTTCTAACTGTTGTCGTTTCTCTAACTCTGGTTATTCTTATTTCATTTTAATTTTTGATACATTTTTATTAATTTTTTATACATTTTTAAGTTAGCAAAAAAATAAAAATTAATTAATTAAAGAGTAAAAACTTAAAATTATTTATCTTAAATAATAAGTAGAGAGAAATTAATAAGTATTTTAAATAGATAAAAAAAAAAGTAATGAAAATTTGGATATACAGGAAAATTCATAAAATGAAATAAATACATTATAAAATTTAAGAAAAAAGTTTCAATTTCAGTAAAAATAAATCATATATACATATATATATTTATATACTAGTGATAAAATCCGAGCGATACACGGATTTGTCAAATTATATATTTATTTTAATTTTTAACAAATATTTATATTTATAATTTTTTAAAAATATTTTTTATTGAATTATATCCAAAATTTAATTAAGTTGTTAAATAAAGATTTTGATTTACTAACAGATAACATGTATAATTATTTAATTTTACTAATCAAAATATCACTTTATAAATAAATTACAATATCACTTAATTATACTCATCGAGAATTAAATTTGGATAACAATTCAAGAATGACATGAACTAATACGTCAAAGAATAATATGGTAGAATTCTATACAAGGATCACAACCATTTACGAGGAGGCTTTTTGAAGGAATAAAATAGATGTTTCACTTAAATGTCAAGATAACAAATAAATAAAGAACAACGATTTAATAATATTGGCAAAATATATATGCATATATATATATATTCGCAGATGTAGAAGCCATTTTAGATGCTGCCATGCAGTTTTAATACAGAATATTTTGGTTAATACGTTTGTTTTACAAACTTAGGGCACTTGTATGGACTAGTTTTAATACTAGAATTTTGGTAAAAATTTTTGTTGAGCAAGAACTTAGGGTGAACTGGGACCAGTTTTAATACTAAAATTAATACTAAAATTCTGGTAAATACTTTTGTTGAGCAAGAGCCTAGAGTGAACTTGGACAAGTTTTAATAAAAGTTTTGTTGAGCAAAAGCATAGGGTGAGCTTGAATGATGTCTTCAATTTTCATTAGATATCCTGATTTTGTATTCAACTTTATAGATAAAATAATTCCAAGTTAACGTAAGTGGAGGGACCACTGTGAAGTTTTCAAGAGAATCTCATTACTTTCAGTTAGAAATATGAAAGATCTTGGTAGCTTACCTTCATGACTTATGAGACACAAATCTAATCAAATGTAATAGAATTCGTCAATTTTGCACTTTAATACAAATCATGTTGAGGTTATGTGTTGACTTTTAAATTAGAGGGAGGTCGTGTGTTTTTGGACCAAATCTCAAGGACACAAAGTGTAATTACCCCTATATAACATTATTGAAACTTATCATAGTTATAAGAAGCATCTACCATTCACTATCAATTCGTGGCCGTCCTGAAATGAAAGACAAGACAGGCTCGCCAACTGTAAAAGCCTTTTCGAATGTCCACAAGCACATGGCTGCAAGGAAAGTATATATAATACATATTAAACCAGATTTCAGGAAAGAGCATATATGCTGGTGTAACCCACTGTTGGTGGTTCAGTGAAGGTTGGACCGGGGCTTGGGTGTTATACCCAAGGTCACGAGTTCGATTCTCACCTGAACGCCAGGTATAAAATGGGAGGTCGCTAGATGGTGGGATCTTCAGTAATTATCTCCCTAGGGTTTGTAGACCTTGCCCAGGTGAGTTCCTCGTCACCAAAATATATATATATATATATATGCTGGTGTAAGAAACATGGACTGGTTGCATTCAAACTATTGAGGGTATTAGATGGAAAGAAACAAGACCTTGAGCACTTCCCATTAAGCTGAAAGAAAGAGAACTACAGGATCAAGCAATAGAAAAGAAACCACTTGGCGAGACAACATGTAATGTTGCATTTCTGACGTCCTAAGAAAGGGCACATATGCATTCCCGCCAAACATGCAACCCATTCAAGAAAACAAATAACTGAAAATTTAAGACATGCATAGTTCTGACCAAAATACCAGGTGGGAACTTGCTAATAGAATCGAATGGGTATCCAGTGTAGTTCAATAACCATTATCTACTGGGCAAAAGAGAGCTCTAAGTCTACTCATTTAAGGCACCAAAGTTGATAAAACAGTGAAAATTTTTCTCCACAGGAGGGTGCAAAAATAGTACACTCAATCAACTTAAAATTATGCATAATTTTTTTTGGAAGTGGTAGGTAATAACCTCTTAATTTTATGTTCAAAGCTAAAAATCAAAAATCCTATATCAAGTGTTCAAAAACACAACATAATAGAAGTAGCCAATTAAGTTAATATGGGATTTGAATGCAAAACACCATTGTTGAAAGGAGTAACATGAACGTAAACAGTAAGCGAAAAATTAAAGTCATCATCCCAAATGAAGAAATACATGTTATATCACAAAAATCATATCCTAATACATAATCCATATCCAAGAAAAACATGAATTCACTTATTGTAGAAAGTAGGGGTAAAGAAGAAGTGAAGGGATAGATTTCAAATCCAAGCCAAAAAACACCCGAACAATTCTTTTTCTCAGAGTTTCCAAGGACTTCTAAAGTGAAGAAGGCAGAGAAAAAAATTAGTAGGCAAAAGAATTAATCCTACCTATTTGACATCTGGACATGACAAGGCTGGGGGTGACACCATCTTTTTTGACTTGAGAAATGAGCGACAGGCCAAGATCCACGTCATCCTCCCTTCACAGTAGTTAAACAAGAGGGGGGAAATCATATATCTAGATTCATGCAGAAAATGACGGAGGTAAACTCCACTAATCACCGATGATAAATAAAACTAGAGCAATTACTTTTCACTTGTCACTAATAGAAGGGAGTATGTGATGGTGTTTGGGCACAAGCTGAACGTCTTCATTTCAGATAAAACTTCCAGGCCTTCTGCAGTTGATCCCCATCACCTGCAGTGAGATTTTGTTATTTCTCAAAATAATTTGCCATAATTCAATACCAATCAGGCAAATGATAGCGACTCAGCCCCCATAAAACAGTTTCAACATATCATTATTGCATAAAGAAGAAGCAACGCTTTCAGTAAGAGACACAAAATAAAAATATCATCTTGACAAGTTTAAGAACTTGTAAACCAAAAAGAACAAATATCAGAAAGTACCTCAAGGTATAGGCTAGCAATCTTCACAAATTTCGACAGCCTAAATGTATCATCAATCACTCCGACCAAGATATCAAAAAGTATAACTTATTTGTCAACTAAATAAAATAAAAAGCTTACTCTCAAACCTCATAGCATAGTCGAGGTCAATGCCACTAAGCATTTGAGTTGCTTTTGACCATTATTATTTTGACTCATATAAATCAGAAAGTTTCTCCCCGATGATTAATACCTGCAAATCACAAATAATTACAGAAAAGTTGAACTCATCAACAAAGTCTACAGGTAGAAAGTTCCATTTATGCTTTTCTTAATACATATATAGGTTGTGCTAAAGATAGTCGAGTATAGCCTCTCTCTACATACATACATACATACAGCTCTACATAGCATTCTCCTCCTCCACCCTCACCCCCACCCCATTTCCCAAAAAAAAAAAAAAACAATCATGCAATTAAAGTTATTCTAATACAAATATACATGTATATCTCTCAGGCATATCACATGGTTTTGTTTAATGCCTATTAATTTCGTTTCATACTAAAAAGCATATAATTTATGTCATGCACGATCATAGAAAATCACGAAACTATCAATGCCTACAATATTTACAATTCCGAAGCTAATAAGATAAAATTGTGGGACATGTTCTTCCAAGGACACAACCTTAGGCTGAATCTGGTTAAGAATATAGTCACCGTTTTCCCTTTGCGCCTCCGGCTTCAACCTTCCCAGTTCCTGCACAAATGTCTCTGAAAGCTGTTGTGATACCACAAATCGAACCTATCTGACAACACTGCAATTCGATAAATGCAGCAAAAGACAAATACCGATACTGACTAAACAGT
>QLOD02000029.1:858733-871332 GCA_003260245.2 Sideroxylon spinosum | reverse complement strand
TGGAAAAAATTGAAGAACATCAGGTAACGTTGATAAAAGTAAGAAAAAATTAGAGAAAAGTGGGCAAAAATTAAAAAAAAAAAAGTTTTTTGAAAAATTTTAGTGGAAAAGTTAGAGAAATTTAAAAAAATTAAAATTTAATGAAAAGTTAGAAGTCTTGAGGAAAATTTGGATTTGCAAAACCAACTCTGAATAGCTCATCTTACTGTTTTCCCCATCCTTGTAGGACTCTATGTATTAATTAGAAAACCTATCATTAATTTGTAACTTTGACAATGTACGAGCCGAAAACCTCAATATTAATCAACAAAAGTGTTTTTTCTTTTTTTTCATAACTTAAAGTTGGCATTACCACGCAGCTCAAATATATTACCAGTCTTTTCTGGGATAACCAGTTCAGAGTTCTGTAGTACGTTGCACATACATATGCATGTAGCATTCTGTTTCATGTAGTCACTTTGATTCTATAAAATTAAAATAAAATCCCTTCAAGAAACAATAAATAACTTAAGTGCACATGTACTGTACCTACTTCGAACTATACTTACCATTTCAATGGTTAATGATTTCACTATAGCAGATGTACTGATTTATAATAATAACTACGTCAATCCCTATCTAACTATATATATACATATACACATATACATATATATAAGAGAAGCAATAAATAAACTGGGTAAAGAACATGCTATCTGAATGATTTCAAAGTTTTGTGAAAAACAATGGGCGATCAAGTTGGACTGGACACAGAAAATATGCACGGATAAGGTACACATATATACATACATATATATATATATTTGTGTGCACGTGAGCATGTTGCAGAGGCCACGTAGGTAATTAACTGGTACCCCAGTTCACGGATTTTATGGGTGTATAATTATCTGATCGTGATATCACCAATTGCCATGCATGCATAAGTATCTGATAACAACGTTAGGTTAATTGGTAAGGAAAAAGTTGCACGGATATATAGATTCATGACCAGAGGAGGTGGTTTTTAGCTCCAAGAACAAATAGGCGTACATGCATGATTCCTCCCACATTGCATATTAATTGGTCAATTTAGAGTAAATTCATATTATTCTCATGAAGAATATATTCGAATTTTTACAAAAAAATTTAATTATATAGCATAATTATCGTATCATTGGGCAAAAAAAGACTTTAATTCTATTAAGTAGGTAGTTTTACATGAAGTGGGTACAGAGCTCTCATCATCTTCTAAAGACGCTGCTGCATTTGTCTGCATGCCAAATTAAGATTTCACGTGCAAATCCGTTGCACTTTGCATTCCGGTGTACGGCCACTGGTTTGGCAGTGACTTCACATAACAAATGGATATTTTTATTTTCATTTTCTATTCTAAACTGCATGAAGAGAGAGAGAGAGAGAGAGAGAGCCCGAATGAGGAAAACCGGGTTAGTACGTATTAATGAAGTTATGGGTCCTATGCAGTCTTAGCATAGCCAACTACCCAATATGCTCATCACACAACTCATACCCACATGCCCCTATAAATACAGAGCAATAGACAGATATCTTGCAAAACTTTCACTTCAGTGCCAATTCTATGTATCCATCAAAGGGCCATTAAATCCCGAGAGGTCAGTACAATTCTATTACGAGAGATAAAAAAAACAATAATTAATGGGCATCCATTTTCGGGACATGTTGTGTCACACCAAGCAAATTTTGAAGCTGCACTATTCCGGAAAGGTTTCCGGGGTTCCTAAAGGCCATTTTGCAGTTTACGTGGGCGATGATCAGAAGAAGCGATTTGTTGTTCCAGTTTCTTATTTGAATCATCCTTCATTCCAAGACTTGCTTCGTCAAACAGAGGAAGAGTTTGGCTTTGCTCATCCAATGGGCGCCCTGACAATTCCTTGCAAAGTAGAAGCCTTCGTTCAGCTTACTTCACAATTGAATGCTTTGTAAAAGCTAGCAGATCAGGAAGAATTAAGGACCAACCCTCTCTATTATACAGTTTTGTCAACTCTGTCTCTCTCTCTCTCTATTCTCTCTCTCTATATATATTTGATTAACGTTAATCAAACTGATATATATATATATATAGCTTCATTGTATTTGTGTTCCAGTATCTGATTGGACTCATTAATTCTTCCTTCCAATGAAAGGAGAAGAAAAGTTAAGGGTGAAACCACTTTTTGCAGAGTAACAGCATTGATTGGGGTTCCCCTAAGTAGCCGAATTCTAAGCATTTGGCAAAACAAAGGGGAAAAGGAGTTCCGAATTTTCGTAATCGCCTACCCAAATCTTGGATCATTTTATTACAATTTAATAAATTTTGGAACTTTTTTTATGACAATTTAATAATAATAATAATAACAACAATTCCAATGTGGAACTTTTTTTCCCATATAATCTGTCATTATCTAATTTTAATAGCCCAGGATCCAATAGAGAAATGAACCAAGATCCACCAATAGCTTAAGATCTCGACAAATCATGAAGCGTTTGAACTACAGAAGCTTCAACTGTAACAGTATGATCTCTTCTAGCTCGAGAATACCAACACAACGTTTCATTTTAAGAAACAAATAATTGATCAAGAATTAATCAACGTCAAAATCATTAGCAGTAGGTTTTATAACGTTAATAATCACAATGTCATTCGTACATCTTATCAACCCTTTTTGTGCTGATAATGAAACAGTCAATAAAGCTATAGGCAAACGCTGTGGGTAATTAACTCAAAACAAACGTGGCGTGGTCACTGTTCATTATCTTCTTCAAGCATCTCTCAGTTTCGCATGAATTAAGCATACAACTCCAAATGCTTTTGTTACATTCCGCTCCTGCTGCTGCTGTGTACTGGGTGCTTCAAGTCGATTTCCGATTAAGTTCACAAGAACAGGACAGCAAATCAAGCTAAAGCTCAGGTCAAGGCACAAACGAGCATGGTAGGCCATTTCATGATATGGTCAGAGCATTTGGTTATTTGAGAAAACGGGTTTCCCAATCGGCATTATAATGTGTTTTACACACTCCTCAATCCAATGATAGATTGCCCGTTCTAATATTCCGTTGCTGATAGATAATTCCTCTACCCAACCGTTGCTGATGGATAATTCCACTACCCAACCGTGACTGGGATGGACTCCATTCCGCTGGCTTCCCAATGAAAGGAGAAGAAAGTCTAGGCTTGAACCACCTTTTCACAGTGACTCCATTGATTCGGATTTTCCCATGTGATTCATTCCCTAGGTAAGCTAGTCCCAGCCGCCTCAATAATGCTGTAACTGCCTGGCTAATCCTGTTAACCAAAAAGGATTAAAGCTAGTAACTAAACTCTAGCATTTGGCCAACACAAAGGACAAAAGAAGTTCAAAACAATCATAGTAGACACCAACAGAATTGCAATATGGAAATTGCAACTGCAACCACCATATCTGGATGGCCAACCAGCATAAAGACAGAAGATGAATCCAGTGGACTACTGTTCATAAATATAAGCATGCATAGGGAAGAAAAGAGAAGGGGGGGGGGCTCTATTCATGACCAGCATGGGGTGGCTTCAATCTTCTTCACTAGCTCTCAAAAAATGTCGCAATCCAAACTATTCAATGTATTCATGAACACAACTTTTTGCATGCGCTGTTTGAGGAAATAAATGTTTCCAACTCATCATGATGTAAATGTCAATATGCTTAATAGAAAGAAAAAATCACTTTATTATTATTATTATTATTAATTTTTTTTTTTGGCAGGGTGGGGGGTGGGAAGAGAGAGAGAGAGAGAGAGAGAGCAAGGGTTTGATCATGATCAAGGGTTGGAATGAACTAGAGGTTGACGGAATAGGGTATTTATGGAAGGAAGGGTGAGGGCAAGGAAGTTTGTTCCCACGTGCTCAGTACAGTGGTCCCAAAGATTGGTGGCCAACTCTGCATGGTTTGATCCATATGCTAAGCGAAAGGACACCCGGTCAGGCAGTGGCAACATCTCTGCTTGGTAAGGTGGAATGAGGATCACAAACACACTGTATGAATGGCGACGTTCTTGTTGGTTTCGTACATGCATCTCTTTAGACCATCAAGAGAAAGCTCGTTGGATCCCTAACTCTAACCAAAAGTTATTAGACCCTAAAGAATTGGCGAATGAACAAGCCCCCGATGGGGTAGCTCCTGGGTCCTACTACTAACTAACCCAAAGGCAAATGCCCTCCATGGATGTTTAGTGTTGGGGCTGCATAGATAGGGGAGCTTGCCACAATAGGACTCGTGGCAGGGTGAGGTTTCTTGTTCCACTCGCAACTGATCCATCCATGGGAGGACCCTGCAGGAGGTGTATGCCATCGAGTGGGTAGGGCCACCGAGGTTATGCTAACATGGCAAGGTCTGTTTCGATGTTCATGTGCCAATGTCGCCCATGTACCCATAATGAGCAAATTATTATATACAATGTCATCTTGGCTAGAAAAGCTTGGACTGACAAGAGTGACAGATGCAGAACTAGCATCCTGCCAATTGAAAATGATTAACTACTTTGAATATGTATAATTTTCCAGCCAAAGTCCTGCAGCCATTAGCCTTTTGTTTGGCATATTTGTAGTTCTATACTTGAAACTGCATATGGCATTGAAGAACAAATATACAATATTTTAACACCAGAGACTCCTCTGCCCTCCACTCCCTTGTGTTCTATATTTAACAAATTGTATTCATCAATATCATGCAACCTCCGGTCACAGCTAAAGTATCAAAACATACTCTCTTGTAAAACGTACTTTAGATCTTCTCTGGAGATATGCAAGGTCAAAATAAAGATGAAATCACAGCACTGAGTACGTAAGGCAAATTACAGAGTTCATCTCACCTTCCCGCAAGATTAATTGTTTTCTCCCCCACCGGGGACTGAACTTGTGTCTTGTCTATAGGAAGTAAAATGGTTGTATTAGGCAACCTTGCCCCTGCACAAAATTTTAAGAGGAACAACCCAAGGGTAAGATATCACCAAGCTATCCAAAACACGAGATATTACCCACATTTTTCTGTCATTAGCCCATAAATGATGACATGACTTACAAAAGTAAAAAGTTTAACAAACTTTCTAATACTTCTTAACTTTTTGTTGTAGACACGGCATCTCCCACCCCCCCCCCCAAAAAAAAAAGAACAGTAGATGTTATATTACCAGCAGCAAGTCGATTCTTAAGACCCTTCAAAACAGTCAATAGGTATACCTGCCAAGTTATTGAGAGGAATCAATAGAAGTGATGTCATGATCAACATCAGCATCTATCTTCTTTGCATGAGAGAGAGAGAGAGAGAGAGAGATGGTGTAAGCTGCTGAATTTTGTTATTTATTAAAAGATTTAAGTCCCCACTGCCACAGATGAATGCATGCACTGATGTTACAAATATTGGTGAATTGAATAAGAAGGATCAGCAATGAAGAAGAAAACACAGATCAGAAAATACTTTTTAAAAGAAATTCAGTCGCTAGAAATTTTAAAACGTCAGTGTAAAACTCAGATATATTGAAAAAACTACATGTGGCTACATCCCCAAATTTTTTAGAGAAGATCTGGTTCCAAACTACTATTGAAAGAGAATACCCCAAAATTATAATTTTTAGAAATACAATATGCTCTGTTTCAATAAATTCTGTTAATCGTATGATAAATGTAGATACTAAAACTAGCCCCAAAAAAAAAAAAAAAAAGAAACACTCACCTCAGCCGTATAAATTGGCATGTTCCTTACATCAACAACAATTGGACTGTCTTTGAACGATACACATGGTACGATTCCAAAAGAAGCAGCTTCCTGAGATACAGTTTGCCTATCATCTAATATTGTGAAAAAAAACAGAATTCAAAATTGTAAAGATTACTACTAACCTCAAATAATGAGAAAGCCCTAGGATCATATTCTCCAAATCCATCAACTAATGAGCAAAGGTTTGACCTTTTAGGTGAATCAGTACTGACTCCCAGATTCTCAATTAGTCTATTTTTCAAGGAAGCATCGCGAGGTAATTGCAAGCAACCCAAGACTTGTGAAAATACTTCCATAGTAGGTACAACACGAGCTGTAATTGCTTCCCTGTAGACCATTAAGGCTAATGATGTCCTGCAGCAGATCAATTGAGGATATTGTCACCAACTGGATAAATGATCTCATTTTGGGAGAAAACTACATTAAAAAATATCGGGTTCAGGGCCCCCGCTGGAGGCAGCAGGATGCTGTAGAGGCTCTACCATTTGATCAATGGTGAAGGCCTTACAGCCATCTGAGCTGTTTACAGAAGGCACCTCAAAAATAGCAATGTGGGTGGGTTGCTGTAATTTCAAGAGTCTTACTTCCAAAGAAATAAAATAAAGAATAAGCCAAGAATATGGGTAAAACTCTACAAGACTAAGTTGAATGACATCCACAAATAAAAGAAAATAATCATCAAAACCAGTAAGAGAGCATTTTCAAGGTCCTATGGTAACGCTGTAATTAAGTTTTGACAATAAACCTTAAAACGTAAGCTCCATCAACAATTCGTAATTTTTTTCTGACAAATGATATTTATGCAAGTACAATAGGACACCTATTTGATTTGAGAAGCTGGTACGCTACCAAGATCTTTCATATTTCAAAGTGAAATTAAAGAGATTCTGTGGAATAATTCAGTGGTCCCCCCACTTACATAAACTTGGAATTATTTCATTTATAAAGTTGAATACAAAATCAGGATATTATGAGCCTCTGTTTAAGAGCATCAATGGAAATGATTTCAGAATCCGTTGGAGCATTTAAATTACTTGTGCATTCATATTTCAGATGAGGGTAAAGAATTTAATAGTTAAGTTGAGAAAAAGATTGCCTACTATAGTGTAAATATATAATAGGGCTAATTACACATTACTTCCTCAAGGTTTGGCCCAAAAACATATGAACCCCCTCTAGTTTAAAAGTCAACATATAACTCCCTCGTGATTTGGATTAAAGTGAAAATTTGATAAAATTTATTAAATTTATGGATTGTTACCTCACATGTAAAAATTGGTTGGAGAAAACGATTTCCACAAAAAAAAAAGATAGATAAATGCAAATATTTACCCATTTTTCATATTAAAATGAAACATTGCTTCATTTTTTAAAGAGACCCGATACAAAATTTATAGAAAATTTGCCTCTATTTTTCTTAAAAGTGTTCTTTTCCACAGTCATACGTTAGCCTTCATGCTTGTGAGGCACAAATCTAGTTAAATTTAATAGATTCTTCGATTTTGCACTTTAATAGTATCACGTGGAGATTATGTGTTGACTTTTAAACTAGAAAGAAGTCATTTGTTTTTGGACCAAATCTTAAAGACGTAAAGTGTAGTTACTCCCATATAATATTAAGGAAACTTATTATAGTTGTAAGAAGCATCTACCATTTACTATCAATTTGTGGCCGTCCCGAAATGAGAGACAAGACAGGCTCGCCAGCTGTACAAGCCTTTTCAAATCTCCGTAAGCACATGGCTGCAAGAAAAGTATATATAATACATATTAAATCAGATTTCAGAAAAAAGCATATACGCTGGTGTAAGAAAAATGGATTGGTTCTATTCAAAATATTGAGGGTTTTAGATGGAAAGAAACAAGACCTTGAGCACTTCTCATTTAGCTGAAAGAAAAAGAACTACGGTATCAAGCAATAAATAAAGAAACCACTTAGTGAGACAACATGTAATGTTGCATTTCTGATGTCTTAAGAAAGGGTACAGATGCATGAAGCAATTCTGCATTCCCGTCAAACATGCAACCCATTGAAGAAACAAATAACTGAAAATTTAAGACAAGCAAAGTTCTGACCAAAATACTAGGTGGGAACTTGCTAATAGAACCGAATGGGTATCCAGTGTAGTTCAATAACCATTATCTAATGGGCAAAAGAGAGTTCTAAGTCTACTCATTTAAGGCATCTAAGTTGATAAAACAGTGAAAAGTTTTCTCCACAGTATGGTGCAAAAATGGTACACTATTAACTTAAAGTTATGCACAATTTATTTATTTATTTATTCATTTTTATTTATTTATTGTTTTTTATTTTTATTTTTTTAGTAAATGGTAGATAATAACCTCTTAATTTGATGTTCAAAGCTAGACATCGAAAATCCTGTACCTAGTGTTCAAAAACACAACATAATATAAGTACTCAATTAAGTTAACATGGGATTTGAAGGCAAAACACCATTACTGAAAGGATTAACACGAACATAAACAGTAACCATGTAAAATTGAAGTCATCATCCCAAATGCAGAAAAACATGTATCACAAAAATCATATTCTAATGCAAAATCCATATCTAAAATGGGGAATACAAAAGAAAAAAAAGAAGAAGAAGAAGAAGAAGAAGAAGAAGAACATGAATTCACTTATTGTAGAAAGCAGGGGAAAAGAAAAGGTGAAGGGATAGATTTCAAATCCAAGCCAAAAACACTCAAACAATTCTTTTTCTCAGAATTTCCAAGGACTTCTCAAGTGAAAAGGGCACCAAAAAAAAAAAAAAAAATTAGTAGGCAAAACTATTAATCCTACCTATCTGACACCTGGACATGACAAGATTGGGGGTGACACCATCCTTTTTGGCTTGAGAAAGGAGCGACAGGCCAACATCCACATCATCCTCCCTACACAGTAGTGAAACAAGAGGGGGAAAATCATATATCGGATTCAAGCAGAAAATGACAGAGGTAAAACTCTACTCATCACCGATGATAAATAAAACTAGAGCAATTACTTTTCACTTGCCACTAATAGAACGGAGTATGTGATGGTGTTTGGGCACAAGCTGAACCCCTTCATTTCAGATAAAACTTCCAGAGCCTTCTGCAGTTGATCCCCATCACCTGCATTGAAGTTATGTTATTTCTCAAAATAATTTGCCATGATTCAATACCAACCAGGCAAATGATATCGATTCAGCCCCCATAAAACAGTTTCAATATCTCATTATTGCATAAAGAAGAAACAAAGCTTTCAATAAGACAATAGTTCAAGATCAACTTTTATACTGTAATCCAACACAGTTTGTATTTGCTTATTTATTATTTCGATGCAGTTTTTAATCTGTTGCAGGTGCAACAACTGTCCACAGGACAGCTTCCATCAGTATTGCATAGGTCTTAACACCAAAATAGTTAAATTAGTTTAATAATAATGGGCGAGTTTTGATAATAGGCATGAAAATGAGTATAGTCAACTCATGGGATAACTTCCTTAAGGAAGCAGAAGACATTGCAAGACTATCAAAACCGTCACATGCTGTGTAATCACATCAACGTGGTTGTGATGCACCAAAATTCAGTTTACTAATAAATAATAAACCAATCACTCTGCTGAGGAAGAATTTATTATGAATAATTAATCAAAATTGTATCTCATCTACTTCAACTTTGTGTGCTCATTTTAATAGACGCCATATCGCAGTATTAGAGGTTCCTATCAGTTTTCTAGTTCCACGTTTTATTTCCTAACCTGTGTATGGATCATCTTTAAATATCATAAACCCCACAAAGGAGAGAATGGCAAGCTTCCATTAACAGAAGGAAATCATTCTGAATTCCCTTTCTCATAATTTATCAGGCCATATTGAGAAAGATAAACAACAGACACTACACTTACACAAAGCAGTAATTAAGGCATTCATTGTTGAAACTGCAGGTTTCAGTTTAATGGACTTTATATCCTCATATAGCTCCAGTGCCTTCTGCCAGTTTTTTGCCTGAAAATGGGATGCATAATTTCATCATTCTTTGCAGCAACTTCTGCTACATAAGAAATTAAATAAGATGAAGAGAATGCATTTTGAAAAAAATACTGCAGTGTACTGAAATATTGACGGTGCACACAAGCCACGGAGGCTACATAGAACCTCTCAGCTAGCTTGTGAAGATCTGAGCTAAAAATACACCCAAGGGTAAATTCCTCGACATTGAGATAAGCCTTGGCTAAACAGAGTCATAAGTTAGGTATATGTGTCTATTAAGCCTTTCCTTTTCCTGTTGGTCTTCCTGTTGCAAGCTCTAACTTCTAGTCACATTTATATTGAAAGGAAAATATAATTTCTAATCTCATGAAGAGGAAGAAACGTCTTCTCTTTTTGTGGTCGATAGTTAGTAATTAGGAGTTAACAAGGGAACACCACAACAGGCTTTTTTGTAGCATTGTGTGTGTATGGGAAAGAGTTATTGAGAGAAGACTAAGAAGGACAACAAATGTTTCTAAGAATCAATTTGGTTTCATATACCATGGAGGCTAGCTTTCTCCTGAGAAAGTTAATGGAACAGTATAGACTATAGAGAAGGTCAAAAAGATTTACATTATGGTGTTCATTGATTTGGAGAAGGTCCATGATTAGGTTCCTACGAAGATTCTATGGAGAGTATTGAAAAAAAATGTGTATGTCGCATATATTAAGGCAATAAAAGATATGTATAATAGAACCATGATATCTATACAGACGACTGGAGGAGACACTAAGGAGTTTCCTATCACAATTAGTCTACACTAAGCTCAGCGTTAAGCCCGTACTTATTTGTCTTAGTTATGGATGAGATTACAAGAAATATTCAAGATGAGGTGCCGTGGTGTATGCTATTTGCAGATGACATTATTTTATTAGATGAGACGAGAGAAAGAGTGAACACTAAGCTAGAATTGTGGCGAGAAACGCTAGAGACGAAAGGGTTTAGGCTAAATCGATGCAAGACAGAATATATGGACTGCAAGTTTAGTCAAAGTAGGATAACTGATAGCACAGAAGTAAGTTTAGGCACACAAAGAAAGAAATTTTAGGTACGTTGGATCTACGGTGCAACAGGATGGAAGGATTGATACTGATGTAAGTATAGGATTCAGACCGAGTGGACCAAATGGAGGAATACTTCAGGGGTTTTGTGTGATCGGAAAGTCCCCTCAAGGTAAAAGAAATCTATTTTTATAAGGTGACGGTAAGACCAGCGTTGTTATATGGATCGAAGTGTTGGGCAATAAAGCATAATTATATTCAGAAGATGACAATTACAGATATGAGAATGCTAAGATGGATATGCGGGATCACAAGAAAAGATAGGATTAGAAACGAGGAGATTATGGGCAAAATAAGAATAGCACCAATTGAAGATAAAATGAGCAAAAATCAATTAAGATGGTTCAATCATGTTAGAAGGCGTCCAACGGAGACACCTGTTCAAAGGTATAAAAGCATGGAGATTGTCAGGAATAGGAGAGGGAGGACCCAAGAGAATTTGAAAAAAATATTAAACACGACCTCGCCTATATGGATCTAACGGAGGACATCACTAAGAGAATTTGAAAAAAGTATTAAACACGACATCGCCTATATGGATCTAACGGAAAACATAACCCTGAATAGATTTGATTGACGTCATCAAATCCATATAGCTGATCCCACCTAGTGGAAAAAAGCTTGGTTTGGTTTGATTGGTGTGTGCCTTTGCTTGAGGAGGAGGAGGAGAGGGGGGTTGTTCAAAAATTGAGAATTTGAGTCAATCTTCTGTGTATAATAAACACACAATTGTAGAAATTATAACTTTATCTTCTAAATAAGCATAAGGATTATATCCTCTCAGTCCTATTTTGCGTCTTAGGTGTAAAATTCAAAAAATTTGATCATCACTTTCCCATACCATCCCTTTTTGATATTCATGATTAATGCAATCAAAATTCCTAAAACGAATCATTTAAATAAGGGTACTTTTAATTTTCATTGTCAATGCTTTTCTTGAAGTGTATGGTGAATAACACTGGTCACAGGCTGAAGCCCAGTTTGATCAATGCAGGCCCACAAATCAAAGAAATAAAGTATGTTTCTAGTAACACTTGTTTTAAATTTTAACAGCGCAATAGGTTCAAGTGGAAAAAAAAAAACGAACGCTCATTTGGAGCTTTAGCTCAGAAACTTGAGGCCAAAACAAGATCATGGATTTTTTTTTTTTAACTTGATAAATAAGATCATGGAAATTTTATAATCAATAGTTCCAAGTCAAAAGCAAGGCAATTCTAAGTGATTAAATGGCAATGCATACAGTTATGCAGATTCGGTGGACAAAAAACCAGCCCTTCCAATAAACATATAACAATAAATTTATAAATCGACAAATAGTACATACATTGCAACAGGCCCCCATCAATGAACTATATGATATGGTTCCTGGATGTATTCCTTGCTTTCGGGCTTCATGTAGAATTTTAAAGGCAGCGTCCAACTTCCCAGCATGCCCCGCAACATCTATCAATGCACTGATAAACATCTATATCAAAGATAACTGCTTTTAGTAAGAAATATCCATTTACCTACGGAAATTGGCTTCGAGATCAACTATAGTATACAAGGACCATGAAAGCAAAAAAACTAAAAAGAGAGAGCAAAAAAAAGGACAAATCTATATCATTTGACCATCAAGTTTGTGCCATTTGACAATACATTAAACATCTCCTCTCTCTCTAATGCGGAAGCCAAAAGAACAAATATGAAATAATTATTATAATGATTTTATTTTTATTAATATTAGATTTTATATCAGGATTTTACTTTATTTTATTAAAGATTTATTTTATTTTAGGGA
>QLOD02000029.1:739097-751102 GCA_003260245.2 Sideroxylon spinosum | reverse complement strand
AAATAATAATAACAAATTTGTACAATCCGATGGTACTCTCTCTTCTTATTCTGTTGTTTCCTAATTTCCATTGTTCGGTGTGTGAACGGAGCATCATTGAAAAACAAAACTTGAGCACAATGAATTAATAAAAAATTTTACTTTTTCAAAAAGCTTGAAAATTAATATTTAATTAACGATTCTTTACTATAATTTTTGTTTATATAGCATACACCGTTTTTTATTATAATTTTCTTTTACACAAAATGCCTCAATTACTATAAAACCCTTTAGTGGCTCAAATTTCTAGAGTCGATCCTACGTACATCTATCTTATTATCTTTATTTCCGACATTAATACTTTTTCAATGAAAGTATTATTTTTTAATGATTCAACATTTTATACTATAAATATAGTGTTTTTTTTTTTAGAGTAACGGAGAGAAACTACCTGTAAACTTTTCGAGTTTTGTTAGGAACGAAACTTCTCAGGAAACCGATACACGCCTTTGCATAATTTTTTTTTGTTCAAAGTGCCATGTAACAATTAAATTTTGTGTGACTTATTATTATTTTAAAAAGTAAAAACATAAATAATTAGCTGAAACATAAATAATTAGCCACACTAAAGACTATACATTAAGAGTTCTATCATATATATTTTTTTTATTTATTATTTCTATTGACATATACAAGTAAAGCATGCCCCTATGTGAAAGAAATCTTACAGACTAAGAGAATGTTTTTTTCCCTTAGAGTTTCTAATCTCACTTGGCGCACTCTAATACTCTCTGGTCTCTTTTATTTTTTTAATAATTTTTTTAATTAAATACTCTCTCACTTTTCATTCACAAATCATTTATTTTTTTTAGAAATCTAATTTCCTAAGTATATTTTAAATTTAAAAAAATAAAAATACTTAAATGTTAATTAGATTTGAAAATAATTTTTTTCTTATAAAATTGTAATTTTAAATTTAATTTAATCATGTTAACTATCTAATTAAAAAATCATTTTGATAACATTAATTTTCGTTTTTTGTTTTTTGTTTTCAGTTGTGGTTTTCTTCATCCGAAATAAAAAACCATAAAACATGTTGGTATTGTAATTTTTATTTGCAATAATTAATTTTAAATATATATCTTATCTTTAATGTGGTTGTGAAAAGGTTGAAAATAAATTATATTTACGAAATTAATTAGTTAATGAGTTATTTTCTGTTAAAATTAAAATTACGAAGATTGCGGAAAGTAAAGGTATACAGGGCATTGGGAGTTCACCTTCTCCCATCAATGTCTAGAGTTCATATCCAGGGTGAGTTTGAAGTGATAAAAAATGAGATAAAAATATAAGTTCGTAATGCGTACAGTAAAATAAAAAGTAAATAAGTTTTAAAGGTTGTTGGAGGTTGTTGGAGGATCTTAACAGACCAAATGGTGCCTCATTGTAATGATGTAATCCGTTAGTTTTGAAAGCCCACTAGTTCCTGTATAATTTTAAGACTCTGTTTGGGAAAAAAAAGTTAATTTTTTTTAATAGTTAGCTAATATCTAATTATTAAAAAACTAGCTTTTTGTGTTCGGAAAAGGAAAAAAATTAATTTTTTAGTAGCTAATTCTTTAATTTTTTGTTAATTTGATATTTTTATCCTTAAATGTTTAAAAGAAAATTAAAATATAAAAGGATAACTTTGATAATTTAAAAAAAAAAAACCAAAAAAGCTAATAACCAAACGGAGCCTACATTCTAGGGAGAGAATTGTATTCAAAACCAACTGGTCGCTTCATTTAACCCCGTTCCCAAACACGGCACCTTCCTTAAACTTTGAGAGTCGCTGACCCTCGTGTTTAGTTTGGTTACTTCGTCTCGCTTCCCCTTAAAAAAAAGACAAAACACAACAAAGCAGAGCCAAGCTTCGATCTTTCTCCTCTTCGTTCGTGCGCTCTGCCTTTCCATCACTGGAAAAATGAGGATTAGGGTTTTCTATATTCTAGCTTTTCTCCTCCTTTCTTCTCCCCTCCTCGAAGGTCCGTATCTCAGATCTAGATTAATTTATGCATATACCCTAATATAATAGTCTGCCTTTCTTTGTGTTTTTGAACTGTTGACTTTGGTACGATTGGCACATAGATGTTGCGAATTGCTAATTCTATTCGTGTTCAGTCGATTTACAATTGAGATGGTGGTGGTGGTCTGATTAATTACATATGGCGGCGAATCCTTTTATGTATGTGTTTTTCGCATGATTTTTGTCCTGCATGTTTAGTGTAATTGATATGGATACGAGTCAGATTAGAGATGGCGGCGGCGGCGGTGTGTTGTTGATACTTTTAGTACTCCTTCTTGCCTTTTAATTAGAAGTCGAAAGCAGTATTTTCTCATTGAAGCTTAATACGTCTCCTTGCTTATTTACTACGTTCTGATTTCACAGTTTTGTTGCTCGGGATTTTCAATCCCTTGATGTTGCTAGGTTTTAACAGGATTTGCAATGTTATTCTGGGCATGCTGTATGCTTTATTGGGACAATTGTTTTTTTTCTTTTTTTTTTTTTTGGCAAGTAAGGTAATTTGGATTAAAGGGAGAATAAAGTCCAGGGGGCATACCCTCCATGTACAAAAGAGTAGTTACTATCTAGTATTCTATACAAAAGATAGGGATTCCCCAAGTTTTGCAAGTCTCAATGTTAGCATCTAAAGGTTTAATCTTAACAATTTGCATGGCCTTAATTCTTACTTCTGGGACAATCATACGAGCAAAATTCGATAATAATTTAAAGGCCCGAGCATTCCTTTCAATCCGACAATTGTTTGTTTACATGACAGTTGATGGCTGTCAATTGGCTTTGCAATTTCAAATTTTTGGTTCTTCTTCTTGGTGTAGTTATCGAAGTCGTTCCTGGTTGTATGTTGAAAATATTTTTTTGGCTGTCAATTGTCTTCAAGATACTATTCATTATATCGAAAGTTTACGTGCTAGTTACTGTGGTATTATTTTCTTTATAGATTTTGTGGAATTTGGGGCTGGTTTAACTTTTTTAATAGATTTGTATGATGCTCAATAGTTGCCAGGTGTCAATCAGATTCAGATGCAGAAGTGGCCGAAGATGCTGTAGAAGGAGGTGATCTTGGGATTGTTGGTGAGGACGTCCAAGATTTCGGGGATGCCAGTTTTGGTCCAGGTCCAGGCGTGGAAACTGTATGCGTTTTCCCAAAAAATCCCACACGATGTGAGAATCTAATTAATAATGTGTTGTGCTTCGTTTTATTTCAATTTTTCAATAGTATTCCATTTTATTTTATTTTATCTTTTAAATTGAACGTTTCCTTTTGGGATTTGTGTTTTTTATTTAGTTTGTTTCTATATGCAGCGGTGTCCGCAGGGGAAGAAAGTGAATTGTTAGTTGGAATGAAAAACGAGGGTAATATTTTGTTTTGTTAGCAGTGTTTATTTCTTATGTTTGTGATAGGCAAGACATAGGAGACCTTTTCTATTGTTGCATTGTTTGGACTGTTTTTTACTGCTAATAACTTTTATGAAATTTTGGCAGAGTGTAAAAAGGTTTCCTCCTTCAAAATTTACACATTAGCAGTTTCTTTTATTATTCCTGGCCTTTGTATTTAGTGTTATCTAGTTCCCAGAGAGAGGACCTCAATTGCTATGTTTGAATGATGACAACAGGAGAATCAAGCTTGAATGTCATTGCAATTAAGGCCAGTGTTCATCTTCCTTTTGCTCATCACCTGTTGGTTCAAAATCTCTCTGCACAGGTAATTACCGGCTTACTCACTTTTCTCTGTATGGTTTCTGCATGCTTAATATCTTAAATTAGCCCAAACTTGCTTAAAATTATGGGTGGAAGTTTCCTATACTTGTATGTGCTTCCTATTTGATCCACTTGGTGGTGGTTCTCCCTCAAAAATTTGGAGGTTTTTTGAGTGTTGTAGATTTCTTTTTATTGTATGTCAAAAAATGCCAACAGAATCCTTAAATAACTACTTGTTTACTGTGTTTGCTGGGGTGTATTGTTCTTAAAACATGTTGGATTCATTGGTGGCAGAGGGAATCTTGTGAAATGATGATTGACTATGTAGGAGAGTGCAGAACTATAGAGACAAGCTCAATAAAAAATCATGTAGTCTTCGCCTTTGGTAAGAGATAAATGACAACAAGGGAGGCTTAAGGGAGGAGTGGAGGGGTAGAGTGAGGGTCTTGAAACACAAGTATATCTGGGGACAATGATGGTGCAAATATTTCTTGAAAGAGGTCTGGAAGCCTTTTTTGTTGCTGGTCATAAGGCATTGATAGTAGTAGTTGATTTGTGTGGTCGATGCAGTACTTGGTTGGCTGCCTCCATTGAGCGAGGCACAACTTTAGTGTTGTCCTCAACCAATTGTGGAAACATTTCCTGGTGGAGATTGGAGAACTTACTTGAAGTGTGAAATGTGCCAGATTCTGGTCTAGTACCAAATAGGCATTTAAGAATTTCTTTTTGAGTTTTGAGAATGTAGGTCCCATGGAGGGAGTTGTGACTATGCCATGTCGAACCTCTATGTTGGTATTTGAGCCATATGACTTCAAGAATCAACTGATTTGTGATTGCAAAATGCATTGGGCCAGCATTGCAAGCACACACTGAGTTCTAGGAGCTCTCTTTCTAGGCTTTTCTCTCTGTTTAACCAAACTTCAATATGTCAAATTGCATTCTGGGGCCTAGGCAATGAAGGTGGAGGGTATGCTTGTGCCAGCCAGATGGTTGAGGAGAAGTAACTGCCTTTTTGTATTGCCCTTATATTTAGGTCCAGCGCAAATGTAACTTGTAGTGGTCTATAGTTTGGGGGTTGATGTGGCTCAATCCAAGGGGGTGCAAGGAGAGAGTCCGTGATTTACCGATGTCATGTTGTGTCAGATACCTACACTTGTCGGATACTATCTGGACATTTGAGAGATATAAATTGTTATAACGATGTATATGAAATATATAGAAAATTTGAAAAAACAACTTGGAATCAAATAGCAAGATAAAAAAATTATGAATTTACAATTATTAATTCCTTATCGTTTACTTTTTATTTTAGGAATTTTAATACCTAAAACTTCTAATTTATCTGGAAATAAATTTTTTTGAAATAGATATAGATAAAAGATAAATGCATTTTTAGCTCAAAATCGAATCAATAGTTTTTTATGTACATATATAGGTGTATATATATTCATTAATGTATACATGCTTTGTCTTGATAATTTTGAAAATTTGCATCAGTGCTTCTGTTCCTTGTCGTATCCGTATTATGTCCATTTCCATGCTTCCTAGAGTCTTTAGGTCCTTATGCACAGGTTGACCTATAGAGATACACAGGCATGCCATTGTTGGGCAGTTATGTGCCTCAACTCTTCATGATTGTGCGCTTTAAAATTGTGAATAGACAATATTAACCGGTTTCGAAGATTAATGGGTGGGAGGGAATGCTACTTTTGCACCAGACTATGTAAACAAAGAAAATAAAAAATAAACAAAAAGAAGAAAACAAGTTGATGAAGTTGAAATGAAATTTATTCAGAATGTTTCCTCTTCCTCTTATGACTCTTTTTCTTTGTCTTTATGGTTCATACTTGTTTTATACAGTAATCTTTGATCAAATTCTTTTCCCCTTTTCTTTTTCCCATTTGAAAAGAAAACTTTTGTCTTCCTCCCCCCTTCTGTTAAAACATGGATCCTGAAATGAAATTTATTCACAATGTTTCCTCTACTCTCTTCCTTTGTCTTTCTGGTTCAGACAACTTGTTTCATGCGGTAGACCTTGGTGAAATTCTTTTCCCCTTTTCTCTTTCCCATCTGAAAACAGAACATCTGTTTTTTTCCCCCCTATTTCTGTGAAAGAAAATTTCACAATCATCATCAGATCTAAAATGTAATCTGGCGCATCATTGTTGTGTAAGAATTAAAGAATTGAAGACATGACCTACACATTCTAGAGTATGGCGGGGCTATCTTCATGATATGCTCGTGCTTCAAGTATGGAGGTTGTAACACATGCTTCTTTATAAATTGGACCATGAACTCTAGAACGATAGTAAGCATGATAGTTTTCTTGTTTGCTATCATAGATAATATGGAGTCATGTTTGTTTTTGCATTTCAATCTTTTGGTGATTAGTTCATAATATCATTGTGATTCTCATAGCAAGATCATGACTATAATGCTTTTCATACTCTCATGATGTATTTGTCATGTTTTAAGTAAAGTCTATGTATATGGAGCATTGGTGGGGGTGGCGGTCTGGTGTTTCCTTATGGAAGAATATGGAGGTGTGGTACTCCACCCAAAGTGGCATTCTTTTTGGAATCCTGGCGGGGATTCAAATTTCCTAAATATAGGAGTGGGTTTGGAATGTTATACCTTTTTGCATTTTTTGGTTGATTTTGGGGGGAAAGAAATAGAAGAAAAATTATAGATTTAGGACAACCTTTGTGTAGGTTGTCCTTTTTTTTTTTTTAAAATTTGCAGATAGTTTGGAAGTGTACTGTAACCTCTGGGTTGCGTTTTTTCATCTTCTGGATGCTGCTTAATGACATTTAATTGCTTATCAGGGGAAATAAATTATGTATTTGTCTGAATGGTGGACTTGGTTTTGTTTCAAAGGTACAACCAGGCACAAATATGAAAGGTTACTCATAAGGAAACTAAAGCCACTACACACTTTACACTTCGATATAATCCGACAAAACCACCACCTCCCAAAAACTTATTCAAGTTTGGCTGAACTCCACCTTGAAAGCCAACTATATAATATGGACAAAAAGGAGCCACAAGTAGAAAAAAATGTGCCATCTTCCAAGCCAGCCTTCTATTGCTCTCGGCCCTACCTCTTTGTAAGCGCACCGAACAAAGAATGCCACACTAGAAATTCCCAGTTGAGCATAATCAATGCCACAATCTGACTTATCCACCATTCCTTACAAGTGTCCAATATGAGGACTTCATTCTACGCTACCTGTCTTGAGAGTCAATCCAGCATGTAGAGTCTCTTCCCTTATCTTGTCCAAATTAATAACTTGGCCAGTCTCTTCATATTGGTTAATGTTTAGTCACCATTCAATAAGTATTTAAAAGTACTCTTCAACAACCACCACCTCCCAATCTTGAAGCAGTCTTCATAACACTATCTTATGTACTTGCCTACTCCTAATATGAGCATATGAGCATAATCAGCCTGCGATGTCTCCTTGTCAATAGCCAAAGAAAACACTGGTGGGAAGGTTTCCTCGTACCGACAATCACCACACCAACACAAGTGTGCCTCCAAATCTGCCTCCCCACTTACATTTTGATGAATTCACAAAGTCGTTCCATTTCTCGCACAGGCCATTTCATAACCACATACCATGTGATATTGTCACATCCTGTGATGCCCAATTACCTCATGCTGTTTGTGTAAATTTCTTAAAAGTGAGTCTTATGTTTTTTCATCTTTTGAAATTATTGTTAGTCTTAGGAAATGCTAAACTCCCCTTTTAGCTTCCCGCACTCCATCCCCCTCAAAAGGAATAATTCTTTTTGGAGTGGAGTGCATTCCTTGTTATTATTCTACATTTTGTATTTTTAATATGCGAAAATATAATATACTTTTTTTCGCTTCTTGTATTGAAACATTACACCATTATATGCCTCACCTCATTTTCTTGTTATTTATTATTTTATCATTTCTATCAATTAGTTACCCATGTACATGTTTGTGTTCACTAGGCTTTTAACAACGCTTCAGTTCCTCCGTCGGCTCAGGCTACTTTTCCATACATATTTGCCGTCAGCAAATTTTTGCAGGTATATCCTTTGTTCTGAAAATTCACGCATGCTGTGTTAATTTCCTTATAACTATCTGTATTTTTGTTTTGGTTCTAATTTTAAGTGCCTGCAAGTCTTTTGCTTGAGCCTGTGGAAACATAGTAACTCCTTTTGTTGCAGCCTGGAACATTTGATCTTGTGGGCACCATTATCTATGAGATAGACCAGACCCCGTACCAGAATACATTCTACAATGGTACTATTGAAGTCACTGAAGCTGGTGGCCTTATCAGTGTTGAGTCTGTTTTCCTGTTTTCCCTTGCAATTGCACTTCTTGTCCTCCTTGGAATATGGCTTCGTGATCGGATACAACTACTTTCCAAGGTAATTTCCTGCCTTCATGCATGACTGTCTTTTGCATTTATGTTGTCAAATATGTAGTTTTTCCAATTTAATGTTTGGAAACAATCTAACAGTATTAATTTTACCCTGTTACACTCTTTTAAATTTTAACTATTTCATTCGCAGAAGTTCTTTCTATTATTATTACCTTTTGCTTTGGCTTTTAGAAGAGATGTGGATTTATTAGGGAATTATCAAACTTATTTAACCCATCTGTCAAAAGTCAACCTAAAGACTTAATTTATGCTGTCTGGGATAGTGGTTTAGATTTCCAAAATTGCCCTTCAAACAATGTTAGTTCTATGGCAATTTTATTTTGGAAGCCAGTTGATGTTGGTTTTGTGTGCCTTCTGACTCCCACTGCTCCTCCTGTTTGAGACTGTGGGAAACATTATTTTCGTTGTCTCATTTTTATCTGCTGATGACTGCACATACGAGACTTCTACCATCTTCTTTTCCTCCCAATAAATAATGAAGTTTCTCTATGTTTGCACGTGCATATTTCAGTTCTTTTAGATTTTTTTGTTAGGTATGTGGGTCTAGAACAGATGGATGTTATTTATCTTCCGTTACGCTTTGTATCCATGGCTTCGCATTTTTTTTCTTACATATATATGTATATATATATATATTTCTGTATGCTAGAACCTCATTTTTGTTTGTATATATTTTAATACCCAGAAAACTAAGAGGGCACCTAAGGTGGAAGTTGGAACCAAGACAACTGATGCATCGATGGACGAATGGCTGCAGGTGTGTTGCTTATCCATGTTCGCCCTCAAATATTGTAACTTGTGATTTTGTTTTCCTTCCTTTCTGTGCTTGTCCTCTTTTCAGCAGTCTTATCTTTGTTAATATACACGTTACCTTTTCTTTTGTTGAGAGTTCTCTTTAGTAACTTTGATTGCTAATGTTGAAAGCCATTGGTGTTTAAACCCAAACTTCAACTTGAAGTTCTGATTATATAACTAGGATTTAGAATGATTTTTTCTGATTAACATCTCTTTACTTCTCAGGGGACTGCATATAATCAGTCACTGTCCGGCAAATCAAAGAAGAAGAAGTAGATCAGCATGCGTTTCTAGATTATCAGCTCCATAAAGCACCGTGTTGAGGCTCAAATTCCTGTTATTTAAGTTAGGTGATTGGAGATTTTGAGAGTGCACCCAAAACGTAGGTTGTTGGAATTTAGGCCGGGAAAGACTGCCTATGTTGTATCATGCAGAAGAAACTTGTTTACATTTCATTTTTTTCTGGGGACACGGAATAGTTGAGTTTTTTCAAAGCAAAACTAACATAGAGTTGAGGAAGACAGTTTTGTTAAACATAAGGAATTTCTATTTGATGACATGCCTGTTTTACGCTGTCAATTTGATGATTCTATTTAGCTTTTTTCTATGGATGATTCCATGTGCTAGAGAGAGGCCATATAATCGACTGTTTCAAATGATGATGTTTTTTGGTCAGATCCCTGACATTTACATTGGGTTGGAGTTTATTTTGAGGTAGAAGTAAAGGTCTGCTCGTCTTTTTTGGTAGTGCTGTTCTAACAAGATCGTGCGATTAAGCTTTCTTTTTAAGGACTCGAGAATAGGTTTCTTGCAATATATGCCTTCATATGGTACGTTGCCCCAACTGCTTTCTTCAACGTATCCAAGAGGTGGTCGTTCGGTAGGATGGCAATGGGATTGGTTAAATGGACAATCCAATTCAATTCGGAGTGAGATTTTAGTACGAGAAAATAAAAAGGAAGTGATAGGTAGGGAATGGATAAAAGGGGGAAAAAAAATTTCAAATACATGTTTTTACCTAAAAATATAATAACATAATTTTCATGTATTTTTTTTTTTCATTTTTTTCCATAAACTGGACATGAAAAAGAATTTTGAATTTTTATTCATATTTTTTTATTGTTATTTTGCATAAATAATAGAAGTTATTAAGAATGTCAACATGTATTCAGTTTTTGTACTGATAATTTCAGTAAATATAAAATTATTAATAATACTTGTTTTTACATAAAAGTATTAAAAAAAAAAATTACAGTTACCCACGTTGAGACGGAACGGAGTCTTACTGATTGGACGGAATTTACTTGACGGGTCAAAATTGAGGAAGAGGTCCCCGCTTTCATTGTCATTAGTGGTTCCCTGGTATAATTAAGGTAACACCGACCTACCCACCCCGTGTGTGTGGGTGGTCTTCTTATGGTGGGATGTTACAAGGAATGGATAAAAGATAGCCGTATTTTCGTGTTCTTATTTGCTTTGAGTTCGGAGTGAAATTGTCCATGTGAGTTATATAATAAGCATATATGTAATTATATAAATTCATTATTATTATTATTTTTAGCCTGAGTACAATTTGTATTTTTGACCTGCAAAGAAATGTTGCGAGTGACTTCCAATTATCAGGTGAAGATGGTTAAACATAAGTGTAAGTCTCTCATTCATTCTCAAGAATATATTAACTCTTAGTTTGGAAAGCAAATTTTTTTTTTCTTTTTTTTTTTTTTTGTATTTGGAAAGAGAAAAAAATTAGTTTTTTTTTTTTGGTTACTTTAACATTTTTTTTCTTTCATATTTTAAAAGAAATTTAAAATATAAAAAGAATAAATTTCATCATTTCAAAAAAAAAAAAAAAAAAAAGTCAAAAAGATAAACAATCAAAAATTAAGGTCTCCCAAACAGAGCCTAATTTTATAGATCAAGACATCTGTTTTTTGAGTGATAAACAGTGTCCACCTCTTTTATATGGGCTATTTAAGTGGTAGGGAGTATGCATAAATCGCATCAATGATTATATATATATGTATAATATCAGGCCAACTGGCTCAACTAAATAAATCATCACCCACTAAGGTTGCTTCATTATGGCATGAAAACTCATCAAAACTTGGCATCTTTTGGATCTATTTTGTTGTGTTGGCACCGTCTGGGTGTGTGTATTATAATTGTTCTTTCAAAAAACAAAACGGCATGTGCATGCTAATTAATGCATAATACCTTCTTTCTGTGTAAAAATAGTTGGATGGCACCATCAATTCTCCATCTATTTATGATTTTAATTTTATTTATTTTTTCCAGTGAGAAATAATGCCATCAAACATGGTAAAGGTGGTCTTAGCGCTTGGATGAAAAAATTTAAATCATTTAATTTAATATCAAATTATTTTTTATTAGTAAAATAAAATAAATTGAAGTCTACAATCAAATGCCCGCCAAGCGTGGCTTAAATATGTACCCTCTGGGGCTACGTTCATTTTAAAGATTTATCTAGGAAAATGAAAAGCAGTAGGGATTCAAAATTTAATTTGCTCTCTGAATTGTGATGAAAAACGAAAGAAAAAAAAAGGTATGAAATTTAAAGCATTAAAATTATTAAAATTAAAACTAATATATTGATGAATTTCTTTTATTTTATTATCTTTTTAATAAAATATTATTAATGTTTCCTTCCTATTTTTCATACATCTTTCCCTTTCATTTTATTTTCCTTCACCAATACTTCACTCCACACCCACCCTTAGAGGATGGTTTTTATCGCTGGCTAAAGAAAAGCAATTAGCATCAGACTCATCTTGTAAGGTACATGAAATTGGATCTAATTAGGTTTTGAAATGCCAGGTTAAAGAAACAATATGCAAAGATACTAATTAATTAAGAAGTCTTTTGGATCAGCTTATATACTGACTATATATATACACACCCATTTTATTTTTTTTTAGTTTTTCTCAATTAAAATTCAATATTACTTTTGTTTTAATGAATTTCAAAATGTATTTTCATTTTCACTTCTTTACAAAATCAAAGAGAATGAGTAGAAATTGCACAAATAAACT
>QLOD02000029.1:727543-738997 GCA_003260245.2 Sideroxylon spinosum | reverse complement strand
CAATGAGGATTCATTCCCTTAGTCGAGGGGCTCTTCTGGGTTTGTGGGTGTTCCTGTTGTTTGCAGTGAGTTTCTGCGATGGCAATGATTAGACTCTAGTACTTGAGGTGGTTGGATTTGGAGAATGTTCAGATTGTGCAGAGACTAATATTGAGACCACTCATGCCTTTTCAGGTAATTATTTTGTACTGCAGGATCATCCATCGTCTCTTCATGATCTTTTATCGTATTCCAGTTGGATTCTCATTACTGTCCCAGCTCGCCATGCATGGTTATATATATATATATATAATGAGTATAACATATTACAGTCCAACTAATGATTAGACGGGACAATCTTTTATATGTAAATTTTTTTAATTATAAATACAAGACATCTTATGAAATTTTTAAGATTACGAAGGGTCCTGACTATGTGAATATATATATGGATGGATGATAATTTGCTTCAGTATTTGTACACAGGGTTGGGAGTAACAATTGACTGCAAGGCTGCAAACGGGAAGTTCAAAACAAGGGGGGTTGGAAAGCTTGATGAAGGAGGAAAATTCAAGGTCTCTCTTACTCATCGGAGATCTTGGAAGATGGTAAACTAAAGGAAGAGTGCTTTGCGCAGCTTCACAGTGCATCAGCTGCACCATGCCCTTCCCACGGTGGGCTCGAGTCCTCTAAGATCATCTTCAAGTCCAAAACCAATGGAAAGCACACGTTCACACCAGTTGGGAGACTCAAATTCTCACCCATCACTTGCACTTCAGCTTTCTTGTGGCCTCACTTCAATTACCCACCTTTGCACAAACCTCACCCATGGAAAAAGCCCTTTCCAATGTTCCAACTTCCACCATTAAGGTACTTTGGTCACCACCACCACCATCGTTCTTATCTTCCACCACCAGTTCATATGTACAAAAAGCCACTACCACCACCACCAGTTCCAATCTATGGGCCAAAACTAAAACCAAAACCACCAGTTTACAAGCCACCTCCGGTTCCAGTCAGGCAGCGAAGACCAAAACCACCAGCTTCCCCTCCTCCAGCCGGTAACCGAGGCCCAAGACAAAAACCAGTTGTTCCTCCTCCCCCAGTTCCAGTCTATGAGCCAAAACCACCAGTTTATATGCCTCCCCTACCTCCAGTCTATAAGCCAAAACCACCAGTTAATGTGCCTCACCCAGTTCCAATTTATAAACCAATTCCTCCAATCCCTAAGAAACCTTGCCCACCCATCCCTAAGATTCCTCCAAAGTACTTTCATCACCATCCCATCTTTCGGGGCTGGCCTCCCCTGCCTCCTCACTTTCCTCATCATTAATTAGGCTACCATACAATCCACTACTGCTTTTCTAAGTTATTTGGTAATTGGTGCTTCGTGCGATGAAGAGTCCTGGCTTCAATTTTAATTAGCACTACAAATTTCCGATTGTTAGAATATATGATTTTGTTACAATTTGTGTCCTTATTTAATATTGACAACTTGATCGAGTTGTCACTGGTTGTATAATTCCCTTATTTCCTTATTTAATGTAAAGTTTTGATTATGAATATAATTTATGAGAGAAAAATAAAATAATTCAATCTTTCTCATTCTCCTTATTTTTTAACTACAATAAAAGCCTTCTAGTTGGAGAGAACCTAAAAGAGAGAGGTATGGGAGAAGCAAAAGAGTGAATCAGTTCACTTGTGTTAATTTGTGTGAATGCACTTTCTTTTTTTTTTGATCGGTAAATAAAGGTATTCATTGATCAAAAGAATGTACATAACTCAGGGTTTATCCATGAGCAAAATAAGCCAAAGGCTTTTACATAGAAACCATATTAATAAAGATTCCTTTCCAACTACATACATTCAGCTATTCTTTCCTGTGTGGTGGTTGAAAACATGGAAGCCAGCTTGTACATGTTCAAATTAATGGATCTGCTTTGCAGAATGCATTAATATGATAGAAGGGTGTTTGGAGTAACAAAAAAAATGAGATAATTTGATGAAAATTATAGGTTTATAACATGTATAGTAAGATAAATGTGAATAAATTTTAAAAGTTTTCAAAAGTTTTAAAAAAATTATAATGTACCAAATGCACCCATAATAGCTTTTTATGGCAAAATATAATTGAAAAGGTTGGTGTAAAAAATGAGATGTAATCAAATTTGATTGAAGTTGATGAGTTTGTAATTCGTGTAATGAAATAAAAAATGAATAAATTTTAGAAGTTTTCATGAATTTTCAGAAAATTATAACATATAGCTTTTATGGAAAAAAATAATTGAAAAAATTGGTATAAAAATGTGACGTAACCGAATTTGATTGAAAGAATTTGATAACTTTTTGTGATTTTTGATGAAGTTTGGGAAACTAAACACTCCTTAGAAGCTATAAATTCTGCATATAGGCTCTGATTGATTTGTTTACAAGTATTTTTTTTTTTTTTGGGTCACACCAATAGTTGCAAAAATGTAAAGAACGCATCCAAATGCTATTTTACCATAATTTTTAAGGTTCTGTTTGGTGCAACAAAAATTGATGAAAGTTATAGTTTGAGAAACTTTTTAACGTTTGGTGTGTTACCATCAAACCATGTTTTTTAGAGATAAATGAAAAAACTTTTTGACTTTTGTGTAACTTTTTGGAGAGAGAAACTATCAGAACGGTTTCGCGTTAGAACTTTTTGACTTTCCGTCAACCGTTTGGACGGCATGAAGCAGTTGGAAAATCGTCGGAACGGTTTGACACTTTCTGTCGGAACGGTATATAAAAAATATACAAAAAATAGATAAAGTGGATGTCGTTTGATAGTTTAGGAGTTCGTGTTAACATCCTAAAAAAATTTTTGCTTATTTGATTAACGGAATTCTATTTATGTAATTTTTTTAAAAGATATTAAACTTTTTTTTTTAAATTTGAGAGGGTAAACAAATATAAAAGTGTAACAGAGAATTTCAAATATTTTTAGAAATTTTTAATTTTTTTCAGTAAAAGTCGTTGCACCAAACACCTCCTTAATATGAAAATTGTAATAAAACTATAAAATAAATGCGGCATGATATTTTAGCAATAAAATATTACTTTAGTGAGTTTTTTTTATTTTAAATAATTAACCTATAATGAATTCATGTCATTCTGATTAACTATTCTGAACATTACACGAAAATAATTTTGTGAAAGAGTCAGTTGCCTTCCTAGCGAGGCAGGTTTGGAGCATAAATGCCATAAAGTGACGGCTGAAAGTAAAAATAAAACAATTGAATCAATTAATGATAAGCAAAGCCTTATGAAAAAGAATTTTGAATTTTTATTCATATCTTTTTTTATTGTTATCTTGCATAAATAATAAAATTTATTAATAATTTTAACATTAATTTACTTTTGTTTTGATAATTTCTACAAATAAAAATTTATTAATAGTTTTTGTTTTTACATAAACGTAGAAAGGTGCATTTGGAACACCATGTTTTAATGAAAAATTCTGAAAACCTCTGAAATTCTCTGTTACACTTTTACATTTTCTTTCCTTCCTAAATTCAAAAAAAGAGTGACATATCTACCAAGAAAATAATATAACTACAATTCCGTTAATCGAATGGGAAAGTTTTTTTTGGGATATCATCACGAGATCGTGCGCTACAAAATTACATCCACTTTGTCTATTTTTTTTAAGTTTTTGAAAACCGTCCTGACGGAATGTTCCAAACCGTCCCGATGGAATAACCACTTTATCTTTTTTTTTTTTTCCAGTTTCTGCATACCGTCCCAACAGATTTGCAAACCGTTCCGATGGATTTTCATTACCGAAAACCGTCACGACGGATTTTCAAAACCGTTCCGATGGATTTAACTATATCTTCGCAAAATCTTCAGATTAGTTGTCCCGACATGCAAAAAAATCTTCGGACCAGATTCGGCACTATTAATCTATAAATTTTATGATTTGAATTAGGTGTACTAAATACCAAAAAATAACTCAAATCATATTTTTTTATTATTTTTTACTTTTTTTTTTTTGTTATAGACGTACCCTAAACAAATAAAACGTTATACTTTTACTCTAGATGAGACGGAAACACAGTATCATTGATGGGACGGAAATTACTTTTTTTTATTTATTTGACAAATAAGGACGGAAATTACTTTACGGGTCAAAATTGGGGAAGAAGTCCCCGCCTTCATTGCCATTCATAGTTCCTCGGTTTGGAAAATAATTATGGTAATGGTTTTCTTGTGGTGGGATGTTGGAAGGAAATGATAAAAAACACCCGTACTTTCATATCCTTATTTGCTTAGAAGATGTTTGTTTTGAAGGTAAATTTTATTAAAATAATTTTTATTTTTTATTATAACAGTTTAGATAATAAGAGTAACAATTAATCTGAATTAATAATTACTCCCATTTGGGTAATGGGAGTAATGGAAAAATTGTATTTTTTTTTCTTATTATCCCGTGAGATATTCCTTTACTCTCATGTAAAATCTTAAACAATATTCTCCTATAAATAAATAATTATAATAAATATTATAAAATAATAATTTATTTAATCAAATTAAAATAATTAATTATTAAATTATTTTATCAAAATAATATCTAATAAATCATAGTTTAATATTTAAATAATTTATTTTATTTTATTAGAATAATACTATTGAAATATTAATTTATGCTTAAAATTATTTATTTTTAATTTTAAATTAATGTTTAAGAAATAATAATGACTTACTAAGATAATTATTTTATTAAAATATTTTTATTAAATGAAAATTATTTTCATAAATAATAATTTACTAGATTATGTATTGTATTAATATAATTGATTAAAATCAATAATTTATTTAAATAAACTAAAATTATTTGTTTTATTAAATTATTTTATCAAATAAAAATAATTTTTAACAAATAATAATTCATTATGAAAAGTAATTAATGTTGAAATACTAATCTATGATAAAATTATTTTTATAATTAATCTTTTTATTTAAATTTTTATATTTTAATAATAGATATTTTCATTTAAATTTACTAGTATTAAAATAAAAATAATTATGATGATTTATTTTATTATAATAATTTATTAAAATTAAATATTAACTTTTACCCTTAGTCAATTTATCCTCATTTCAAACATAATTAATTTTTTTCTCTTCAAAATTTTTAAATTTTCAGACATATTATAATTATTATTGAGTAATGTTTACTCTTTGATTTCAAATATAAGTATCACAAACTTGTTACTTCAATAAATATTATTAGGATAACAATTACTTTCGTAATCTTTTACCTTTAAAAATTTTCATTCTATACCAAATATCTCCTTAGAGTGAGGACTGAAACTGTCCATGTGAGTTATACAAGGAGCATATATTTAATTATATGAATTCATTATTATTGTTTTTTTAGCCCGAGTACTATTTGTATTTTTGACCCCTAAAGAAATTGTGCGAGTGAGTCCCAATTATCTGTTGAAGCTGGTTAGAGATAAGTGGAAGCACCTCTTTTATTCTTATGGACATATTAATGCTTAGTTTGGAAACAAAAAAAATTAATGATTTTTTTAATTGATTTTCCAATTAATAATTAAAAAGTTAATTTTTTTGTATTTGAAAAGAGAAAAAAATTAACTAAAAAAAATGAACTTTTAGTTTTTTTATTAATTTGATATTTTTGCTTTCATAGTTTAAAAGTAATTTAAAATGTGAAAGAATAAATTCAATCATTTCAAAGAAAAAGTCACAAAATAAAATAACTAAAAATTAAGACTTCCCAAACAGAGTCTAATTCTATTTCTATAGACAAAGACATCTGTTTTTTTGAGTGATAAATTGTGTCCACCTCCTTTATATAGGCTATTCAAGTTGCCGGGAGTATGCATAAATGGCATCAATGATTATAGATATATGCATAATATCAGTCCAACTGGCTCAGTACTCAACTAAAAAATAAATCATCACCCACTAAGGTTGCTTCATTATGGCATGAAAACTCCATCAAAACCCACTAAGGTTGCTTCATTGTTCACCAAAGCAAAACCGCATATGCATGCTAGTTAATGCGTAATACCTTCTTTCCTGTGCAAAATAGTTGGATGGCACCATCAATTCCCCGTCTATTTATGGTTTTAATTTTTTAATTTTCTTTTACTGGGAGAAATATTGTCTTCAAACATGGTAAAGGTTGCATTAGCGAGTTTGAATGAAAAATTTTAAATTATTTAATTTCAAGTAAAATGATCTTTTTTATTGTTAAAATAAAATGAATTAAAATTTGTAATCAAATGCACGCTTAATGTGTACTTTTAGGTTAGCTGTATTTGGATTAAGAATTTAGCAAGGAAAATGAAAAGCAGTATGGATTCAAAATTCCTTCTCTTCTTTCGATTGTAACGAGAAATGAAAGAAAAAAGGTATAAAACTTAACAAATTAAATTAATAAAATTAAAAACTATTATATTGATGAAGGGAAAGAGGCATTAACAATATTTATTCCTTTAGATAAATATATATATATATATATATTTAGAATTTAATGCTTCTTTCCTATTTTTCTAACGTCTTTCCCTAATTTCATTTTTTTTCCATTACCAATTAATCAATTCCTCACTCTAAACACACCCTTAGAGGATTACAACCGAGTTATTGTCACTGGTTAAAGAAAAGCAATTAGCATCGGTTTAATCTTCTGAGATACATGAAATTGGATCTAATTAGGTTTTAGTATGCCAGCCGTTAAAGAAGCAATATACAAATTAATTAATTAAGAAGTCTTTTGGATCAGCTTATATACTGATTATATATATATATATATATTAGTTTTTTTCAATTAAAATTCAATATTACTTTTGTTTTAACGAATCTCTAAATATATTTTCATGCATTTTCACTTTCTTTGCCAAAATTAAAGAGATGAGTAAAGGATTAAAAATTACTTAAATAAACTAGAAAAATAATATTTAAGAGGAACTTATTTATTATTGTAATAAGGGAGAAACAGAGAGTGCATTACCCATAAATATGCTTCTTCGAATTATTTAAAAGTTGATTTGACTGTAAATAACTCTTATTAGGAAGTTATTAAGTTATAAGAATACTATATTGTATTGATAAATGTACAAGATCGCAAATTAATTAGAGTATAGAATACATAAATACATACTTATTCTCAAACTAAATTAATGGTCAATTGTAGTTATTATCTTTTGCTCCTCCCACAAGGATTTCAGTCGAGCAAACTTTTTGAGTCTAATTGACAAGTACCGACAACATTTTACTATCTTATTTTATTTCATTTTTTGACATACATTTATATATGCACAGTGCTCAATGGCACATGTCAGTATTTGCATGCAATTGTTTCTGGAAAAAAAAAAAAAAATTTGACGTTTGGCAGCAATTTATAGATATTTATGAGAGGTGCAAGTTGGGTTACAGATAGAAAAAAAAAAAAAAAGTACAATAAAATAAAATAAAATATAAAAATAACAATAAAAAATAATAATGATCACAAGTTGAGCAGTTGAGACCTCTTTAATTCATCAATTAAGAAGCAATGGCCTCAATATTGTTACAGATGGAGAAAACGCAGAAAAATATGCAGTTGAGCAGTTGAGAACTCATTACTTCAATATGAAAAAATGGTCTTAATTTCATGAGGTTTGTTGCTATTCATCTCTCTCTCTCTCTCTCTCTCTCTCTCTCTTCCTCCTCCTCAAGCACAAGTCAACTTCAATGGGTCCCCAGGCCCTTAATTGCAATGTCGGTCAGCCTCTACAACTAATTATATATAACAAAGTTATCTTCAGGACTCAAAACTCAAGAGAGAGGTGGTGTGGGTGTGGGTGGGAGGGGCCATAAGGGGAGCGTTCCAATGAGAATTCATTCCCTTAGTCGAGGGTCTCTTCTGGGTTTGTTGGTGTCCCTGTTATTTGCTGCGAGTTTCTGCCATGGTAATGATAAGACCGTACTTGAGGTAGTTGGATTTGGAGAATGTTCAGATTGTGCAGAGACTAATATTGAGACCACTCATGCCTTTTCAGGTAATTATTTTGTACTGCAGGCTTATCCATCTTCTCTTCATGATCTTTCATCGTATTCCAGTTGGATTCTCATTACTGTCCCAGCTTGCCATGCATGGATTGGACGGGACAATCCTTTACATGTAAAATTTTTTAATTAAAAATACAAGACATGTAATGAAATTTTTAAGATTATACCATGAAGTGTTCTTATTATATAAATTTATATAATAAAACATAATTTATGATTTGATATTTGTTTTAATCATCAAACAAATCATCAAATTTTGTTACATCACTTTTTCTGTTATGTTTAAAATTTAAATTTATATAATAAAATATATCGATTGATGTGATAATTATATATATAATGTAAAAAAAAAAAAGATACAAAGGAAAAAGGATGCTAGATGCTTTATACGGATATTCGTTAGTGTATAAATGTGTGTGTATTTATATACATATATAGATGGATGATAATTTGCTTCAGTATTTGTACGCAGGGCTTGGAGTAACAATTGACTGCAAGGCCGAAAACGGGGAGTTCAAAACAAGGGGGGTTGGAAAGCTTGACGAAGAAGGAAAATTCAAGGTCTCTCTCACTGATCAGGAGATCTTGGAAGATGGCAAACTGAAGGAAGAGTGCTTTGCGCAGCTTCACAGTGCATCAGCTGCACCATGCCCTTCCCACAGTGGGCTCGAGTCCTCTAAGATCATCTTCAAGTCCAAAACCAATGGAAAGCACACGTTCACACCTGTTGGGAAACTCAAATTCTCACCCATCACTTGCACTTCAGCTTTCTTGTGGCCTCACTCCAAGTACCCACCTCTGTACAAACCTCACAAGTGGAAAAAGCCCTTTCCAAAGTTCCAACTTCCACCAATGAAGTATTTTGGTCACCACCATCATCATCACTATTATCTTCCATCACCAGTACCCGTGTACAAAAAGCCACAACCACCACCAGTTCCAATCTATAAGCCAAAGCCAAAGCCAAAATCACCAGTTTACAAGCCTCCCCCAGTTCCAGTCTATAAGCCAAAACCAAAACCACCAGTTTACAAACCTCCTCCTGTTCCAGTCTACAAGCCAAAACCAAAACCTCCCCCAGTTCCAGTCTATAAGCCAAAACCACCAGTTTATATGCATCCCCCAATTCCAATTTACAAACCAATTCCTCCAATCTCTAAGAAACCTTGCCCGCCCATCCCTAAGATTCCTCCAAAGTACTTTCATCACCATCCCATCTTTGAAGGCTGGCCTCCCCTGCCTCCTCACTTTCCTCATCATTAATTAGGCTACCATGCAATCCACTACTGCTTTTCTAAGTTATTTGGTAACTGGTGCTTTGTGCAATGAAAGACTTGGCTTGACTTTTAAATTAGCTCCACAAATTTACAATAAAGCCTTGTAGCTACGTAGAGAGAACCAAAAAGAGAGATAGAGATGGTGGGAGAAGCAAAAGAGTGAATCAGTTTACTTTTGTGTTAATGTGTGTGAATGCACTTCCTTAATTTCTAGTATGGTGTTTGAAACATGAAAGCTAGCTAGCTTGTAAATGTTAAAATAAATGGATCTGCTTTGCAGAATGCATTAATATGATATAATAGCTCTGTTGCCTTTTATTCTAGTACTCAAAACTATGATATTCTGCATATATGCTGTGATTGATTTGTCTACAAGTATTTTTTTTTGGACCAATAGTTGGAAAAATGTAAAAAAAAAAAAAAAAAAAAAAAAGCATGCAAATGATACCCTACCATAATTTTTAATGAGAAAATTTTAATAGAATTACAGAATGATGTGTCGGTAATATTTTAATAAGTGAGTTCTTTATTTTAAAATAATTAACTTATATATAACGAATTCACATTATTCTGCTCAACTATTCTTCTAATAGTAATGTTACATAAAAGTAATTTTATGAAAGAGGCAGTTGCCTTCCACGGCAGGTTGCATAAAGTGACAGCTGCAAATAAAAATAAAACAATTGGATCAATTGATAACAAGTAATGTCTTATTCTAATCATTTTTACATTGTGAGAAAAAAAAAAAAACACTTACTAAAATGATATGTTAATGACAATTTTGTAATCAGAATGCATTTAATAAGTGTTTTAATTTAAAGTAATAAATAATATTTTCTAATTAGAATGCATCTTAACGGGTGTTATTATTTAAAGTAATAAATACAAAAATCTTAATCGGTAAGACCTTGATTTTGCTCTGGAGTGATCATTAGTTGGACTCTCATCAAGACCACTAGAGGATTTACTTGATAATTGACTTCAGAACTCAAACATTAATCGAGGTGTACGTAATCAAACTCCAATACCCCTAGTTATAAAAAAAAAAAAAAAAAGCTCAGTATCATTCTAGCAATTGATTTTAGTAGAATTTTTTGGTACAATAGAATTTCATTTAATGTTATAAAACCATAAAATTGTACAAGAATTTTAAATAAAATAATGACGCTTTGCTGTGGGATTTTCACTTTTAATAAGATAACCTACTAAAAAATATTTTTATTAAAAAAACATCATTGTAACATGCAAATTGCTTTGTAAAAAAGTAAGAATAAATTACATTTATCTTCCCTCAACGTTTGACTAGTTGTAGATACCTGCTCTTAACATTAGAATTTATATTTACATTTCTAATATTTGTCATAACTAAGTTTTTCTGTTGATTTAACCATAAATATTAGATGAAAAGTAGTGTGATCACATGAAAAAAATCATATAAGATGTCTATTTACGTTAGACTACATAAAATGTCTAAAATACCATTGAAATCTTCAAAAATTAAAAAAATTGCGAAGCGAATAATCTGTAATATTTTTGTTTTATTTTATTATTATTATTTTATTTCCCGACAATGGCTTCGATTTTAGAAATGAAATCGGAATATATTGTGAGAAGATAAAGGCCTTTTATTTTTTCAAATAACATTTGAAGATCTCATTTGTAAAACACATCTCATATTGTTTTTTTCCCCTTAACTCAATTTTTTGCCATTTATCGTCAAAAGCTAGAGAAGCATATTTCTTGGCATTTGTCATCATTTTTGTCCTCAAGGTTCACTGATGGTAATAGGGTATTCAACAAACTTTATTTTCATTTAAAAACCAGTATTAATGGATAAACACACACACACACACACACATATATATGCTTGTTCATCAAATGGTTCTGCGTTGATTGCAACAATAACTGAATTAACTACAAACCAAAGGTCAGTGAGTTTTGTAATAATGTTCGGATGGGTGCCAGATAGTGTTGGAGAAGTCAACATAAAGATAAGAGGAACCATTAGGTGAATATTGATTCCTTCTCAATGCAGAATAACTAATGGATGGAAAATCCTCATAATAAAGTACAGTAGAATGATTGAAATCTTCCCCCCATCCAATGAAATTTGGAGACAATATGTTACTTTGAAATTTAAGGAGTACTT
>QLOD02000029.1:515063-548992 GCA_003260245.2 Sideroxylon spinosum | reverse complement strand
CATGTATGTTTCATATGTTACATATTTATCATTAATATAAATATATTTAATTTTTATTATTTAAAATTCATTAAATATATAAGTTACATATTTATTACAGTTATATACTAAAATATTTAGGGAGGGTGATGAATTCGTTCTTACAGCAAAAAATATTTAGAGAGGGTGATGCATTCTTACTTCTACACATTCATACGTGAAAAAAGTTAAAAGGTCTATTTCTATGTTCAATATTATTTACATAGAACTTATAGTTTATATATATAAATATATTTTAATAGATGCTTTGATAACTCTCTGAACCATATGTTTTTTAAAAACCGACGCTCTCACACGTCCGCTCCACTTTCTAATTATGTGACTTAGGTATGTAATTTGGGCCATGTTCATGGCTCTTACATGCGGTCAATACTATTATTAGGCCTAGAAAATTCTTAATTTCAATTTAGGAGTCTTAATGCTATTAAAAATTAGGAGAAGGGCACTGTTTGGTATTGGTTTCAAAAAATTAGTTTCGAAACCATGTATTTGAAAACTTGCTTGTAAAGAAAATATGTTTTGGTAATTATATCCAAAAATTGATTTGAAAAGAAAAAAATAACAAAAATAAAATAAAGATGTAAATAAATATATGATTTCAAGGCACATTGGAATGTATAAAAAAAAAAAAAAACACAAATTTAGTCTCTTTTAGATGGTCTCAGATTTCTGATTTCTTTGGTCCTGATTACTAAAAAAACAAAACCGAAAACAAGATTACCAAATTTAGTTTCAGAAAATAAACCAAAATCAAAGAATGGAAAACGAAACTAAAACTATAATACCCAGTATTTAATTTTTACCATTTATATGTTATTTTAGGCTAATAAAATATTTAAACTGAAATTGGATCGATCCATTTTATCTTTCTTGGGCCAAGTTTCGTCTGAAGTAGTAATAGGTTGGACATCAGGGCCAAAGGACCGGCCTTTCTTTTCTCTTTCCTTCCCTTACTTTCTTTTTCTTTTCTTTTTTCTTTTTTTCCCGAGGCGGCTTCCAGAGAAGGGAGAGAGAAAAGAGAGAGAGTAGAGAGAGAAAATGAGTTCCAGGAAGGAAGGTTGGCAAATTGGGGTAGTATTGGATGCCGTAAATGTCGTGGTGATGTTCATTTTTCGTGGTTTCGCTCGAGGTGAGAGAAATCAATGCCGAAAGTTCAAAAGTCAAAACTAAAATCTTCTCATTTCTTCTATTTTTTTTCAGATCTAAGGTAGATAGAACTTATATTTGTGTTATAGACGTTGTTACGATCATTTTAACATATTATATACTTGATTTGGTTGAGTATTGTGGGATTTGTGATATATACATACATGTATGTATGAATGTGTATATATACACATATATATGTGGAGATTTTGCGTATATTTGAGTTACTATTCGATTGAATGTTATAGAAACGTGTGGTTTAAGTGTTTAAAAATTTATATATGATTGATTGTTGAATTTGTGGCTTGGATGAGTGATATTGGGGATTGTTTTGGAGTTGGGTCCGTTGAAAATAAACCCACTAATCGGATTTTTGGTGCTGGTGTCCAGATAGCACTTGGCAATATGGCCGGATGCTGGCGTTTGGTGTTGGTGTCGGGCAGAATGTTCAAAAATGTTAAATTTTAATTTCTAAACATCTATTTTGTAACCAAATCCATTAACTGTTGATTTCTAGAGATTAAATAAACCCCAAATGATCATCAAGTTTAATGAGAATGTATATTTATATTGGGATGATATTTGTTTACAAGATCGAGTATATCATGTGCATGAGGTTGGGGTTACATCATCTGGTTTGATATTATGAGTATTGATTAGCTAAGAGTGCCATATTTCTATTGTGACGTTCTGAGGCATGGGTTATATATATGGACGGGATTTATGATTTTCAGAAAAATGATAAAATGAGATTTGAAAAATACTGGATGATCTCCAGTCAATATATATGACTAGAGCTTAGTTATTTGGAGCTGGCACGTTAATTATGAGATGTTATTACGAGATATTCTCCGAACTACAGCCGAACCTTGCTTGAGTTAGGCAGATACTTGACTAGGGGTGTAATACGGTTCCCTAACAGAAGAATCAAGGAATGTAACAAAGTTCTCTGAGTCTTACACCAGTGGGAGTGTAACACGGTTCCCTACCTATGATTATATATTGGGACTATTGTTTACCGTGAGTGTTAAACAGTACGGTTGGTTTTACCTCGCATGTCTTGCTAAGTGGCACCCATCCTAGGATAAGGTTGGGAATAGATGAAAATTAAAAAAAATGAATTCGCATTGCATTTCATCATTATCTATTATATGATATTGCTTAAATCATTGTTATGTGTTGATACTCTGAGGTTGTTAATTATGATGATGTTTAATATGTGATTTATTGATAGAGAATTGAGTTATGAACACTGAATAATAAAATAGAAACTACGGTGACTTGATTCCCGAAGTGGGATACATAAGCAGTTTAGGCTTGAGTAGTCTAAGTCCGATCTTAACTTTAGATGACAATATTTGTGTTTATTCTATTTAACTGAAGGTTGGGTTATTAGAATTATATATTGTGTGACCCAGAGCGTGGGTCCAATATATATATTTATGATGTTATTGAGTTTGAGAGATATTAATATAATTATATATATATTTGTGGCCATGTAGGTCTTTGATACTATTTTGGGGAACGACGTTCAATTGGATTATATAAAATTGTGTAATTGAGGACAATGTACTTTAAGATTTTCTTTATATGGGAATGAGAGATGACATTAGATGATTTGATTATTATTGTTCATTATGAATTGACCTAGAATCAGGTTTTATTTCATTCAAACTGGTTCTCATATTCCCATACCATTCGTCCCGAACAATTAAGTTAGGGGCGTGACGAAAACCAAACAATATCTAAACAATTTATAACTACTCACAATATTTCCATTTGATAGAGTTGAATTTTGAGATGTTACACAAAGTTACCCAACACCTCCTAAATTAACCACTTTTGTCTCCTACCAATCTAGAAATTCTAGATCCTTTCTTTTAAAAATTAATACAAGCTTTCCATTACTGCAGACTACCACAAACCTCTACACAGCATTGTTCCAAATTTCCCTTTGTTGTCCTGCATTATAACAAGCATGCACTAACAGATAGTTCACACTTTCCCACTGTGCGAATGAATGGGATAAGTAGTATAGCCTTCCCTAAAGTCATTCATTAGCTTTAAATAATTTAGTCATGTGTGCATATGCATGAGTATTTACAGACCAGCTAAGTTCGGTGACATTGAGGCAATAACAAAAGGAACACTTTCATCGTATGGATGAGCGTGGACAATTCCACCTACGTATTCTAAGAATCCAATCTCTGCTATGTCGCCTAACACCATCATATTGAACTTTTTGAAATAAACAAGAAAACAGTATGACAGCAGTCACACCACTCCCATTGCCTTCACTTTCTACAGTGTTACAGGAAACGCCATATCCGAGATCTCCTAACGTCTGAAATTTGTTCCTTGCTTAAGAAATAATCTACAACATTGCAATAAGGGCACCACATACTCTTTAACAAAGCGATCCCAAAAAAAAAAGAAAACAAAAAAAAAATTGATAATAATAATAATAATAAATAAATAAATAAAAATTCCAGTTGAAATGCAGAAGAGAATCTTTGTAAATTTTGATAATCAAAGCTATGCATTTTATAATTGACAATGAAAATAAAAGGTACTAAGAGAACCCTCTAGCAAATTAAGCCTTATACAAGCTACCTCACATCAATTAGATAAGATGAGGTATAAAGTATCAGAACCCGGAAACTCCTTTTCCCAGTTGTGTAACTATATCATTTTGACGTATACTTTTCATAGTGACAAAATCAAATTTCATTACGTTCGGAAAGGAACCAAAAAAAAAAAAAAATAGAATTACCACAGAAGTCAATTTCAATCTTCAACCCATTGTTTGAGCCATGATTATGCTCTTCATCGTTCAAAATGGAGCCATTAGGGCCTCCTGTTTTCGTGTTAACATCATAAGTTCCTGCATCGTGCCACCTATAACAACATAACCCGGTCTCACTCTAGAGACCATCGCCGAACACAAATAAGACTATAATCAGAACTTTTCAGGAACCAATCCAAAGACATATATAAATGTTTGAAGAGAGAGAGAGAGAGTACGCCAAGCGAAGGATGATGGGGGCGCAGTTCTTGCTGAAGATGAGAGCGCAAAGATCGTGACAAGCCTTGTCGATTTCCTTCAGATAATCCATGTTAACGACTGGCATTGCCATTGAACTCCCAAAGTCTCCGGATTTGGCCGGCGACTGATTTCTGACATTTGTCTCAGCTCTGAAGGGAGAGTTGGAGGAATTGGATTTAGGGTGATTTTGACGTTCAGAAATTCAACAAAAATCTTTCAACGTGTCTGAAAATGTTATTTATTTTTCGTTTTATTAAATGAGTTCCTATGTTACAAGAAAGTTCATTTGATGTAACCATGGTCTACGTAGCCTGAGGGATATAATTTATCTCTAAATATAATTTGTCTACGTGGTGCTTTTGTTAACCGTGGCTTTAGTCACTTACAATCTCTTACAGATATATAATTTATCTCAATTTTTATTATTTCAAATAAATTTTTAATTAATTTCACATTGATCGAGATCCAACTTTTATTATTTTTTTATTCCTATAAATCTTAGGTAACATTTAATTTATTTTTTTATTTTTTATTTTCTGTTTTTATTTTATATATTAAAAGTCTTAAAATAAAGAAACAAAAAATATTCTGTTTTCCTTATTTTGATATTTTTCTTGTTTTAGATTGAAAACTCTCAAAACGATTTTTTATCAGTTTTTATTTTATGTGTAAACTCATTTTCTATTTTTTTAAAAAAAATTTGAAAACATAAGTAACCAAATGCGTTTAACCTATTTTTCTTATTTTTAAAAATACAAAATGGAAAATGAACTCAAAACAGAAAAAAGAAAATAAAAACACAAAAACAAATCAAATAAGGTCTTTTTTTTTTTAATTTATTCAAGTACTAATAATATAATATTTGTGTAAAAGTATTAACGTTTTTATTTCATTACTTTTATTGTAATTATCGTTATATTTATTATAAATTAAATCTATATTTTTAATCATTAAATAAAAATAAATGATTAAGATTTATAAAAAAAACAGAGAAATAATAAAATAAAAAAGGTGCCTGCTCCGGTTAACCAAACCCGCCCATTGATTCACAATTGTGTAATCGGGTCGGCGACCCTCAATTGCGCTTTTGATTTACCAAACTACAACTTTTTTTTTTCCATTTTTTTTTTTTAGAGATTTAGCTTATTTTTGTTTATATGATTTTTTTTTATTTTTATAATTTTTTATAAATAAAATTAATATATTTTAAATTTATTAAACAAAAATAAATTAAAAGATAAATTAAATCCAAAAAAGACTTAAACAGACTCTTAAATTATGTAAAAACAAATTATTATTAAAATTTAAAAAAGCAACCATATTTCTATACCTCAAATTGATAAATCGAAGCTCATCTAATAATTCCCTTATTTTGTTGGCAAAATCAGCTTTTCAATATTTTTAAAATTTATATATTTTTTTTGATAAGTAAAAAATTCATATTTTCTCGTGTCTTTTTCTCCCCACAAAAACCTTTTAAATCCTTTTGCTTTATTGAAATATTATTGTAATAATGGTTAATTGTACATAGAAATATTTGAAATAAAAAAAGTATGAATATGAAAATTAATAAATAATATTTACTTTTCAGTGATTACTAGTTCGAATCCTCTCAGGATCATTGGATGTTTATCCGATCGTTAACTTCAGGACCCTAAAAATTAGTCCAGATACACGTAAGGTAACTGGATACCCTGAGTTATAAAAAAATAATATTTTCAGTAATCTATTTCAGAATATTTATAGTGCTTTTTATTTATAAGTCTGTTTATTTATTTTTGTAAAATTTTAATTTAATTAATTTATGTACTAAAATTAAAATTAAAATGAGATCTAAGAAAATTTTGGTCACAGTAAAGAAGTGTGATTCAGAGAATTGACATCACGTTCTCTCCTCTGCACAGAAGAAAGCACGGCGGACCCGAATCGATTTACATCTATTGTTATCGGCGGTGATCGACGGCTGTGAGTTCACCGGAGGAGATGATCGTGTGCGTCGCCGTCGTCGGACACCAGGTATGCATATATATATATGTATATACATAATCTTACCTCAGTTTTCACACACGTCTGTATGCGTATCTGTGAATGCAAATACGGAGCGTGATCTAATGAATTAACACCGTTGGCGGCGAGCAGAACAACCCGCTCTATATACAGAGCTTCACGGAGGCAGACGATGCCCTAAAGCTTCACCACATAGTTCACTGCTCCCTGGACGTCGTTGACGAAAGAGGTATTCTTTCATTCTATATGCTATTTTATTTAAATTTTCGCTTGTGTGTTTTCTATTTGCGTTCGATTTTTATCAGTTTGATCCGTTAATCTTGTGTCTTAAGAGTTTAGATTAGCTTGATGTGTGGTTGACGGAGTGTTAATTTCTGTGGTATTCGAATTACTTGACTGGAGCAATTCAGAACCACTAGAAAACTTTTAGGGATGTACCGTATGAGTTTTTTGTTTTCCTGGATTCACGAAATTGAAACAGTCACTAAGCCCGCATTTGAAATGCCTGCCTGCCTTATTCACCTATAAATTCTATTTTATGATGATAGATTTCTATCTTGAAATGACACTTAAGGTGTTAAATGAGATCGTTTAAATTTTGTGGAATAGAAAAATGTTGAGCAACTTCTAGATGCTCAATTAGCAATTTTTTTCTCACCTGGAATTGACGACAATAAGTTATTTATTTAGCCTGGATTTGTATGTACGAACTCAGCCCTTTTCGTTTATAGAGTGCAAGTATGTTTTGGAACATGGATTTGTTATTTGTGAAAGGAAAGGAAAATTGTATGAAAGGAAAATGAAGTGAAAAGGCCAAATTTATTTCATTTATTTTGGTTAAGTTAGAAAAATAATAAGAAAACGAATAGGTACTTCTGAAAGGATTTTAAACTTTACTTGATGAAGTATGAAAAAATAATGCGAACTAATAAATGTGTTTTCCATTAACACGAACTAGTAATTGTATGTTCCATTCACTTTTCTTTTTTCTCCAAAAATCTATGTTCCGAACATGGTATAAAGCTATTTTAAGTTTCCAAGAATGTAATGGGAGTCTATAACCAACATCTCTTGCTTGATTCAAAATTTCACTGGTATATTAGTGTTACACTTTTTCTTTATCTTGAACATTTTTATAGCTTTGTGGAAGCCAGTTTTAGGTTTCCTTGAAAGGATGTTGCTCATGCAAAGGCAGACTCAGCATTTTATTTGAGTTCAATCTCTTACTTCCTTTATAAAGGATGACCTAGTTGGACTTCCCTAAGTTCCTTTGTCCCAATTCATCGATTCTTTCCCTTTTTTCCTTATTAATTTTGTCAAGGCCATTTCATACTGATGGTGGGATATTGGATTTCTGCAATAATTTATTCCATGCATTGGATCAGATGGTATTGGACTTTTTGATCTTGGACAGGCTTTTGTGGGAAGCTTTTGTCATTTATCCTTTGAAGATTGAGAATGAAATTATTTCCCCGGCTCCTTTCTTAAACTTTGGGTAACATTTTCCAAGTTAAAACTATTTTTCCACGATAGTATAAAGATCATAATAGATGACTTGAGTTACGGTGTTTGGAGGTATCTTTTATGGTAGTGAAATTGGTTGTGTGGATCCCTTGTAAGCTTTTCCTGTCTGTTCTTGGGCGTAAGATCTTGAGGTTTACCGTTTACTTACTTGATATCCATTTCCCAATTTTTTCAAGGCAATATGTAGAGAACTTAAGTGATTGCAACTGATTAGTTGTTTGCTTCTTTTGTATTTTGAATCAGTTTGGTTAATGATTTCCTGAAGTAGTTGCTAAATTTTGGATGATTTCGTTAGGATGGAATAACTTCAATTTCAGAATGCAAGGTTAGCATCCAATTTGACTTACAATTGTTTTTTTTATTTTTATTTTTTTACAGTAAATAATCCAAAAAAATCAGGTCCTCTGCTGAATGAGACATTCCTTGGTCTGCTTTATCCAACGGAAAACTACAAAGTGTGAGTATGTGCAGGTCCTTTAGCTGATTTGGTTGGTTGCCCAACATACAGATGAAAACACAATTTTCATTATAGGCATGTTTTGTGATTGTTTTTGTATAGGATGCACGATTGATATTTTATAGTATGATATCTGCAGGTATGGTTATTTGACTAACACGAAGGTGAAATTTATATTGGTGACAACAGATCTTGATATCCGAGACACAGATGTCAGAAATGTAAGTATTGCTTTTTACAGGTGAAGTTTCCATTTTGCGGCTTTTTGAAGCTATGTAGTGTGTGTATCTGCATGCAACTGCTGAAATTATGACATAATAAGCAGAACTAATGTGCAGATACAATACTAACGAACTAGCAATGTTTATTTTGTTAAGAATATATAACTGTGGTCCAGCTTAGTTGTTGCAATTGTAGGTTTTTCTTTGCCCTCTGGCATGGTTTGATGCTTAGAAAGGAAGAATGAAAATAAATGAAAACATAAGAAGCTCAAAAGATGTGTGGACCTGGTTTGATGCTTAAAAAATTAAATGGAAATAAATGAAAATGTCTTGCAATAATGACAACAGTAATTCAACTGTTTCCTTTGCTTCAATAAAAGATTTTTAGTTCTGAATTGATGGCTGCAATTTTCTAGCTAATCCATCTTTTACAGATGTTCGGGTTCTTTCCAATACAAACTAATCAATATGGTAGTTTTATGTGTATCGAATAAACTTTGACTCTTGAGTTTCTCACCAGCTATTCACTTTCAAATATGTACGGCAGTCATATCTGATGTATCTGTACTTAATATCAGAGGAGAGCTATATTTCATATTATGTTTGCTTACTCTCTTGGCTGCTGTTCTACATCTCCACCCTTTTTGCTTATCATCATTTTGTGCCAGCAGTTACTTCCTCTAAAGCTCTAATTACTATCGGCGGGAGAATCATCGATATTTATGATATGTTTGCTTGCTTGCGATGAACCTGTTTTATCACCTTGTCTTTTTCCTTATTTAACACAATTACATCTGCAGAGAACTACTATAACTATTTAAAAATGACTTTTAACCTGTACTTGTGTTTTGGTGGAAACCACCAAATAGTTTTTCAGGCGATTCCACTTAGCATACGTGGATGCAGTTTCAAACCCATTTCATGTACCTGGTAAGAAGATAACCTCCAGAACTTTTGCCGAAAGGGTAAGCAACATTGTCAAGTCATTTGGATTGAGTTCAGCCGGTTGATCTACTGCTGCTGGAAGAGGAGATTTACATTTTCAAGTCATCCTTACTATCAATGGAATTGTTTTTTTAATTTTTATTTTTATTCTTTTTCCTGTCATCTTTAGGACTTGTTTCACCAATTATGGACTTAATTTAGCTAAGCAAATTTCAGCTCAATAACACAATCGAACTGCATTTGTATTATTGACCAATCGAACCTGTTCGAGAACTTGAATTTAATTCTAGCAGAAAATGAGTTTTTTGTTTTTTCATTTTCTTATTTTTTATGAAATGGGAACCTGTTTTTATACCTCATGTGATGATTTTTGTTCTTGCTCTCAGTTCATATAGCTTCATTTGTTTTTCCTGGAAAATTGAACTAGGAGTTTGGGTGATGTTATCCAATGAATGGAAGGTAGATGTGTTCAATGTGGGCGGAGGAAGGATTAGCATTTGCATAGGGGAAGATGCAATGATATTTCACTGCCTATGTATGCAATGATATTTCACTGCCATATGTAGCCTTCCAGAACAAGGTACAATTACTAATGCATATAGTAAGTGTTTTACTATGACAGATGGGGAAAAAATTGTGAATTGATGATATCATTTTTCCAAACCAATCATTCTCCTAACAGCTACCAGTTCTCTAAGTTCGGTATTGTGTAAGTTCCTAGGTCATATCTCAATTGCTCCATTGAGAGTAAGATCTGTTCGATGTGCAAGTGGACAAGTCATTACCTGTAACGCAAGCCCCAGAGACACCACTTTCTAAGCTCTCTCTCTTGTCTCACCAATCTCTGTGGAAATTCAGGTCTCTTCGGTTCAACTAGAATCAATCATGGGTCCAGAATTTTTACATGAATCAAGCTCGTGAAAAGGAAGTTTTTCAATCACTGACTCATCAAACCATCACCCCCTTAATACAACACCAACATTATTTGATTCACTGCAAATGTATTCTCAATTTCTCTCAACACCTGCCCCATAAAGCACCAAATGATTACAATCTAATAACTAATTTTGCTTGTAGTTTTAAAATGTCAAGCTTCAGGAAAGGTATCCATAAATTGAAAGAACCTGTACACAATAACATTAATCAGATATACATTAGGACCCTAGAAATTAGTCCATTTACATGAAAAAATATTTTTTTTTCAGAAGCAAGTAAATGTCATTGTCCAGCAAACTTGATAAGAGAGGAGAGTACCTCCACTTGATGATCATATAATGCAAAGAATCATATAGTAACATTAATCGGCAATAGGACCTGAGAAATCCATTCCATTTATGGGAAAAACTTTCTAGTCAGAAGTGAGTGCATGGCATTGTTCGGTAAACTTGACAACAGAAGAGTACCTATATTATGTCATTAAGCGACAGCACAATGCAGTTCAAACAGAAAATTCTCAAGAAAAAGAAAATTGTCAAAAAAAAAAAAAAAGGCAAGGATAAGCACCCCAGAAGACAAATCCTAGTTAATGAAACAGTAAATCACTCAAACCAGAAGCAGGAGGCAGTTGCATAATTTAAAATTGGAAGCAGAAGCTTAAACCATGAGTGTCACAATCCCAAAAAATAAAAGCAACCTTGCTAAGTAATATTATGAATGGAAGCTTCTGCAAAACTAAAAAGTTCCAAAGTGCGACCACATGCAACCAGATATCATAAACCCATCAAAACTCATCGTCATCCTCCTCGGCTATATGCTTTGCAAGCTCTTGCTCCTGCTGTTGTCTCTCTCTCCGCTTCTCAGCACTCTCTTTTTCTTTATGAGAATTTGGCGGAAATCGAAGTGCCCGGACTGCTTCATTATGCATATTGAGACAGAAAGAAATCCTTGAGTTAAATGCAATTTGAGGCTCATTTGTAGAGTAAATGTCCCCAGTCTCTTTTGATACCATCCACCCATTTCCATGGTCCAGTGTGGCATCAATTGCACCATCCCGGATTGCCTTGGCTACAATACTCTCCGCATCAGCAACAGGATTTGCAGAGTCCAATCTCAGCTTTTTGGCTACATCAGCCAGTGAGATACACGAATATGAGATACTAATGTTGCGTAACCCAGTCCTTATAACGTTATGACGCAGCCTAACAATTAAATTGTGGGTCCGGTCTGAACTGAAAGTACTGGAGAACTTCTCAGCAACAGTCTTAAACAGCTCAAGATCTCCAATTCGAACAGCCTGAAAACACCAGAGATCATGTTAAACAGCAGCTAAATATTTGGAGTCAACAGGCAATTGGCAGTGGTAAAATCTCTGGTTTTTTCGGTTGGTCGTTTTTAGCCCTGTCCCTACGAGAACTCGCTGCCAAGAAAAATTAAATATTTGTTATAAACTACTTACATTTGTAAGTTCAAAGTATGGCCTCAAGGCCTTGTCCATGCCCTTCTGCATAAAAACTGTCCTCTCAGGTATTTCTCCAAGAAGAAGGCGGACTATCACAGCCCATTTATTGCATTGCACACGAAAGCCAAGAGCTGCAACAGGAGCTTTGCGAGCAGCTTGGAGGAGTGACTCTTTCGCATCTGTATATTCCAACTGTATCGTCCTTATCTTTCCTAGATAAAAGAGATACCTGCAAAACTGGAGGACGACTTGGTGGTGTCAGAACAAGGAGATTCAAAGGAAAAAAAACATTATGATATACAGAAACAAGGCAGCCTTGGAGTCGCCAGAGCAAATTAATAATAAAGAGAACTCCACAAAAAGGAACAATGAAGAATTCCTTTTAATTAGCACAGAGGCCCTAAAACAGAATTTCTTTTTCAATGTTTAAGAGGTGTTTGTGAGTTCAATACTTCTTTATTAACTTCCTTTCACATTGTTTTGAAACCATGCAATCTTTCATCTTTCCTGCTTTCCTTACTTGAATTCATAAAAATCCCACATATGGTTCAAGTTCATAGCTTTAATTTTCATGTTTCCACAATGTTTGCAGAACATATCGGCATTTGCTTATAACTATTTTTCCTTGGATTTCAAGTCTAAATTCTTACTATTTTGTACCGTGATCCTGTCAATACTGTCTAGAAACCAATTGTGACAACCTTAGATCAACTATGTACTTTGTGCTTTCTGAAGTTTGAAATCTATTGGTAGATAATATATCTCAACAAGCACCACTTTTTATGCACCGGAAAAGCACATCCTTAAAAGAACTGAACCATATTCTACACGGATTTTATTTTATAGCACATCCTTCAAAAAAATGAACCATATTCTACACACACTTTTTTTTATAGATACCATATCCTACACAGATTAGTGTGCCCAAAAATGAGAGAATAAAAATAGGAATTGCCTGCTGATTTGAATGAGCTTCAAAACGGGGTGCCTTTGACCTCAGCTTCTCTGCCTGATCATACAAATTGTAGTGGAGGTAATTTCGAAGTAGCAAGTTGAGTAGAGTTTCCTGCATCACCATCATATCAAAGATAAGACACCGTTATCATGACATCAACCCATTGCTTATCCAATCTAAAACAAACCTGACCCAACTCGTCATGGCGCAATGTGGCGATTCGGTGCAAAGCAAGTAGATTACTGTTAAAACAGAGAATTACGTTAGGCAGAGGATAATGAACGGAAAGGAGTTGTATACCCACAAAAAAAAAAAAAGCAAATCGGTCAAATTACAAAGTATTCAGCACTAGTCTTGTTTCACCGTCCCATTTCTTCCGTAGAAACATGTAAACATACAATACCCTTGGATGCTAATCATGCCAATGCTAGCATGGACATAACACTAAGACACAATTTGGGGAAAAAAAATAGAGGATTGATATTACTACAGCACTAACCCCCGAATTTCAGCAAGATCACCAGTGAGTTCATAGCTGAGAGAATAGTAGAAGTAAAGCCTGGCAGCTAGAACATCAACTGTTCGCCTATTCAAGTTCTTCACACGGGCCATACTTGCAGAAGAACATGCTTTAGCCTGTAGAAGAGCAGCACTAATTTGATTTCAAAAACATTACCAATTGTGCAAGGTGTACGCAGGCACTTGGTGTAAACATATACTATTTCTGTACCTCATTGTATTGCTTCTGATCAATTAAAAAGATTAGCACAAGCAAATAGCAGTAAATTTCGAGCTCAGGCAAAGAGTGCTTCACAGGAGCTTGAGTTGCAGATGTTGCAGTATCAATTTCCATGTCATGATCATCCTCCTACAGATAATATTTTAACTTGTGAGACTAGGATCCAAAAAAAAAACAAAACTATTAGACATTGAAATCTTGCAATAAGCATAATATACACTGTGGCAATAGAAGTCAAATCAACTAATAGATTTAACAAAAGTAGTAAGCGAGGATTCATAAATAACAACCAGTTAAGTGCCTAAATTCATCACTTTCAATAGGAAATAATTTAAATTTTTGTACCTTGAGTTTTAGTAGTAAATTAAAAGTAGTAGTAGATTACATGAGTTGCATACGTCTACATAAGAGATGTTAGGAAGATATTTGGTTGAATTAAGATAAGTTGTTTTCAGATTGTTTAGGAGAGTTGTGGGAATTTGTTCCTAGTTTGTAGAGGAAGTGGTTTAGTTTCATTGAACTTTTTTCTATTTATTTTTAATATTTTGGCGATAATTAGCAGTGAATATATCCCTTTCATTAATAGTTGGCCTGAATAAGTTTGGAGGTTTCTGATTTCCCTCGAAGCAAATAGATCCTTGATTGCTAGTTGATCATTTTAATTTTGTGCCTATCCAAAATAGGGAAGAACAAGAGGCAAATAGTTGATCTTTTTAATTTTGTGTCTATCCAAAATAGGGAAGAACAAGAGGAGAATCTTTACTTCTCGGGCCAACCAATCACCAACCAACAGACCCAATATCAGGTCAGTTACGCAAGCACTTAACATTTTGTTTTCATGTAACATTAAATCAAGTGTCCATTCATGAGTATTGAGCTTCCTTTTGAATCTTAAAACTTGCAACACACAAAGACTTAGACAGAAATAGAGAGAACTGATAGGAGTGTACTTTTTGTTGGCAGTCAATTAGTCAAACATTGTACAGTCTAAAATCTTTGAATTCCCAAAAATGATTTGGGTAGTTATTTACTTTTATAATAACTTCTACACACCATTTGCCAGTTTACTGCTGGAAAGCTTTTCATCTTTTATGTTACAGCCACCACACCAAGAGAAGGAAAGTACACAATTCAGACTTGATGCAATGGTAGCTGAGATCAAGATCACTAAGCTAGTTTCTTGGCTTACTACCCACCCAGTCAATCCATGCATAACAAGCCTAATAAAATCTGCATGATGATGCTCCCACTAACTAATTTGATTCAGATTTTCTTTTTTTCTTTTTTCTTTTTTTTAAATAAATGATTAAGATGTTTGTTAAACAGCCTAATCAGTGAGTCTAATTGTCCACAAAAAGTCGCTCACAAAATCAAGATTTGGTAGCCTGGCTCTCACAAGTACGTATTTGAACACGTGAAGGAAAACGAATTCAGACATGCCAAGAGTAAATAAAAAGACCCTTTTTTTCAAATATGGCAGACAACAAAGATAAAAATGAAACATAGAGAGACTAAAGACGTAAGGAGGGTGTTGTGCATCATATTAGCCTCTCATCCCTCTCGGTTATGCAAGAGGAAAAAGGGAAAGAAAGGATTTTTTTTTTTTTGGGGGGGGGGGGGGATAAATCAACTTCACAAAGCTTTAGTCCTAAACTAGCTATGGTCTGCTACATAAACTATCTTCCTCCATTCATTTGTCATGGTTATATTTTCCATGAGATTATATGAAATTCGTTAGTTGCAATCCCAATCCATGTAATCTTAGGGTTACCTTTTGTCTAGGGGTGAGAGAGAGAGAGTAATTACAATATCAAACAAAGTTCCATGCATTTGTAACTACGTCATGAAAACTCAGCAGCCCAAACAATGTGATCCCTAAATTTTTAGGTGCAAGCTAATGTCATCCAATCCATCAAACAAAATTCCTCATGTTGACCAACAGAAGCACAGAGAACACAACACAACATAACATAGAATACAAAAACCAAATTCACGCCCCCCAGAGGCCAAAAGACTACCTTGGGAAGAAAAGAGGACAAGCGACTGTGCACTTCAGATCCTGGAACAAGGGCAAAATTCAAGAATGCAGAGAGCACAGACAATTTCAGCTTTCGCCTAAGTGCGATGGTCAAGCGAATAGCACGCACAATCCTTCGAACCTCCCTGGCATATGCACCGGTCTCAATTAATGCTGCAATCTCCTTCAAATCTGAAAACCCCACCCCAGCGGCTATATGTCAAGATTCTAATAACATAGATGGTATACATGCAGTTTTGTTTCTTACGCTGCAAAGTAGAAGGGCCAGTTGAAGAAACGGAATTAGAAGGAGCCGCTTGCTCTTTCATTTCCACATCTTGAGTCATCTTTGCAGAAACTCTAAAATCCCACCCCCCCCAAAAAAAAAAAAAAAAAACGAGGTTCGTCAGAGACAAAGATGAAAGAGATGCAATTGATAAAGCAAGCACGCTTCGGATTAAGGTACCTCAAGTTATCAGAGAACTCGTGGTGAACTGAAGCGATCGGCAATGGAAAAGATGGGGTTTCTTTCTCTGCAAGACAAAAATGAAATTTTAGACACAATACAAATGTGTGTGCCTATATATATATATACACACATACACACACACACAAGCATATATATAGATTACGTAATGAGAATTGGAGAGAGGTAAAGATTCAGAATCGAACCTGAGATTCGTTGATTGTGATTAGAGAAACCCTAGAATTTTTATTTTCCAGGCATAGAAACAGCTCTCATCTTCAGTAAATTTACGACTTCCGTCTGGGAGTGAAGAAATAATAAAGAAACAATGGACACCACTTTTTGGACAATTAAAGGGGCTTTACAGTCATTTAAAGCCTAACATCTTCAATTTTTTGGGTTCCAAGCTGTCGTGGAAAAATTCACTAAATTATAATGACAATAATAACAACTTTTTTTCTTTTTCTTTTTTTTTTTGTATTTTCGACATCATATAATTATTCTCGAGTTCTCTTGTTTTCAGATTTATCAGGCATTACAATTTTTCATTATAATCTTTTCTTAAATAAATTTTCACAGAATTTACCCAAAGTTTAAATTTTCCTTTTTGTAATTTTTGACAGAAACAATAAATAAGTATACCAAAACAAGAATAATTACAACAAAATGACCAAGATTTTTTCTTAAAAAATAAAATAAAATTTCAACTTAAATTCTTGTTTAGAGATAGTAAACCATGCCCTTCAACAATTATGCAAATCTCTCAAATTGTAATTAATTACATGATTTTGCACCATATGTAGTTTATTATTTTTTTTCTGTTCATACCCCCTTTAATTGGAAAAATGACACTAGATTCTCGAAACATTTTAACATTATTCTGTTGTCTTCTTTTTCTTTCCGAAATTATACATTAAACCCCAGCTTTTTCGTTAAGAAAAAGATCATGCAGTTACGACTTGGGCTCGATTCATGGTGATATTTTTTGTTTTCAAATTCAAAAACCCTTTAACATTAGAAAATGGAAACATTTGTGTGTGAGTGTGTGAAACAACTTACAAATGAAATTATGAAATCACCCAATTTTCACAGGACAAAATCATAAATTTTCAATAGTATGTTCAATGGTGAAACAGAGATTCAACTCAAAGCGTCCATTGTGATCTGTCAAAATTCAAGGTGGGTAAGAACTGTTGCATTATTTAAGTTTAATGGTACTTATGCTCCATCAAAATGTTACACGCAATTGTACATAAAACTACCAGCTTTCAAGTCAAGTACTAAAAGCCATTACATTATCTGAGAATGCAATTTACGCTAAAAGACACAGGAGCTATATAAAAACGTTGCACACAAAGTTTCTGATTCAGGAAACACTCAGCCTGCCACAATCAAAATCAGCCCTCTTCAACAGCAAACCAGCTAGGAATTTAGCTAATATTTTGTCTCTCAAAAAGTTCATCACCATCCCATCACTTTGCTGTATTAGTCCCACCATATAAGCTGCAACAATGAGCTCAAAAGCTCTCCACCTCCTCTCTTTGGCAAACTTCTTCAGTCCCATCTCAATCCTCCTATACTCATCTTTCTCATTTACTTCCTCTTTCCCCTCAATTGGAAGTTTTCCTTTTCCCATGAAAGCTTCAGCTAGACATCTTGCTAATACAATACCATCTTCTAATGCTGAGCAACCACCTTGGCCAATGTCCGGTGTCATTGGGTGGAGTGCATCCCCGACTACGCAAGCATTGCCTTTGCTGATGTTTCCCCATAGTAGCTCCCATGGATTTCTGAATCTTAATGGGGAACAAATGATATTATCTAATTCAGTGATTTCTATAACATTCTTTACTTGGTCAGGTACTTTGCCAAGCTTGCTGAGCACAAATTCCTTCATCTTAGCAGGGTTCTCCTCAACCTCTTTATCTATACCATTCAACAAAGCACACAACAGACTTCAGTAGTACAAACAATTAATAGTGTGTATGCACATACATGTACAAAATGGGAAAAAAAATAACAAAGAAGGGCGGTTCTAACCTTGGGTGGAGGAAGAGAAGGTGAAAAACCAATACACCGAGTGATCATCACAAGGGAGGAAACCATATCGCACACCTTTCCCAAAGAACTGCAGGAATTTGGGCTCAAAGCCATGTCTGCCTTTGAAATCAGCAAACCCCCTAATGGCAGATCTACCTGCATAGGATGGTTTTTTGAAGGCCAGCCATTTCGCCACCACTGAGTTCACCCCATCACACCCTATCAATACCTTGGTTTTTAGGATAGAGCCATCAGCAACATGCACCAGCTTGAAGCAGCCTGAATCCTCAATAGAGACCACTTTGGATGAGTACCTGATGGTGCCACTAGGAAGCTCCTTTTCAAGGGCTTCAAGCAACAACTTCCTTCTTACGCATCTAACATCATGATCTCCACTGCACATCATATGAAATATACACGTCACAACCTTATACCCATAACTCAAATTTATTATTAGGACATATAGATGCAAACATAATATTCTCGATGGATAAACTTACGATGTCCCTTTGGTCTTAAATGACATTTTTGAAGTGGTAAGTCCTGAAATTGTAGATGTAGCCACTATTCTGCATTAATTCAACATCCAAAACTAACTGAAATTAATTCATCAAAACCAGAAAATTTTTTATGGGGGGGTTCAGTATGAACAATTTATTTGTTAGTTATTTATTTTAATGCAACGTTATGAGAAGGTGGGAAAAATTATTTTACTTTTTTAAAATCACTCATAAGAAATGAAAAGGATAAAAATAATCACTCATAAGTTGGCTCAATGAATACAATGAACAAGCCAAACTCCACTGGACCACACCACCTATAGTCACAGGACCAACTGGTAAGCGAAGGTCAATTCCATGAAGAGAAAAAAAGGGAAGGAAGAGAGGGGGGGTCACTGTCATTACCCATGAAGCTGTTCATGTTGGTGGCGGAGCGAGTCACCTATTCCAACAGCATCCAAGGCCCTCCAAGCATTTTTCCAAGTGGTCAATGCATACCCTGCAACTCTCAAACACTCCGACGATTCTAGTACCAAGTTCCGAATTCCCAACCTGCAAAACCCAGTGATACTTCTTGCAAGTTACATCTACTTAACTTTCACACTATTACCGAATATAATTTACTTTCACAAACATATATAAGAGTGTTATGTTTTGTTGACTGGGGCACCTGTGAAGTGCTAAAGATGTGGTGAGACCAGCGATTCCAGCTCCAACTATCACTGCATCTTCCACTACTTCCATAGTAGAAAGACTATAGTTCTGTTTTGATTTATGCAGTTGGTGCTAATAGAAAGACTATAGAAAGGGATGAATAATATGGAACTAGAAAGCACCTATATATAAATAAACTCCAGAAGCACTGAACATTAAATTAATACAGGATGAAAATGGTGATGTCAGCGATTACGTTTGTAAATTTGAATACAATCATACAAATGCAGACAATTTCTATTTTTTGTCTGTACTCTTTGGTGCTTATCCTCAACAGTAGCCATGATGGGGTTCCTACACAAACAATAATTCCGATTAAAACAGTGCAAAGTGATTTGAAAATTCTTGCCTATCTTCCAATTGCCCAGTTCAATTCAATCACAATGCTTACAAGGCTACAACCATTTTCCACTACTATAATGTAGTCCCTTGCTACGTTGCAGTTCTTTTTATTTTTGGCGGGTATCTGCAGGTCACTGCAAACCATTTCTCCATTGAAAATATGTAGATGTAACATGAAATCTGGTGAATGACAGCCAACTGGTTAAAATACGCAAGGAAAAGCTTCATCATCTGTCCATGAGCTCGCTTTCTTATCTCTGTCCACGAGTTATTTGAAAAAAGCCACAAAACAAGGGGGTGCTATATTCATCATTTATTTAAAGCTTCACCATCTTCATCGTTGCAAAATTTGGGCTCCAACTGGCCGAGTTGCATAAAAAATAGAGCAAAGCATGCAATTGATACATAAGAGTATATCTTAGCAACACGCCAACAATCAATCATAATCTCACCTGATCACCTGTTTTCTCTCATCAAATAACATGAGAGGGGGAAAGTCGAAACCCAACATCCTCATTCTACTTCGTAACACAACAAATTAAAAAAAAAATGGCTGAAAGCCCCAGAAAACAAGAGACCAAACTTTAAAACAATGACTTCACAATTTTCACATACAGAACCGGGGGCAAATGGAGAGAATAGTAATTTTTATAATCCATATCATTTTGTGCTTCGTGCAATTATATGAAAACCTTCGAAAACTATGTTGTCAGCAGTCATTTCTTCTGCACCAGCGTATGCCACCCTTTTTTTTTTTGTTTTCTTGGATACACCAACCACTGTACGCCTCTAATAACTGGATGAATGCAGAGAAGAAGCTGTGTCAACATTCATGGATACTGGACTATGACTCCTATTGCATCAACCATCCTGTCAGCTGTCAGGAAATTTGGCCTCATAATTCTGGGGCAGCTGCATGGTTGTTGATAATATTAATTTTACACTCGTTTTTGTGGAATAATAAGAAAAGGAAAAGCAAGGTCAAACTCTTATCATGAATGCTTGCCGTCAAATCAAAATAAACATTTACCATGAATGTTGCAGTGATCATCTTCCCAGCAAACCATCTACCATGTAGCGCACGCTGAGCACTTATTGCAGATTGTGTATTTTCAAATCGCAAGTATACAAACCCAGCACTATTCCTGTTTGCCAAAAAAGTAGTGAACTTAAAACGCTATGCAAAACATTTGCAGCTTATTGCAGATTGTGTACTTTCAAATCACGAGTACACAAAACCAGCACTATTCCTGTTTGCCAAAAAGTAGTGAACTTAAATGCTATGCAAATGCAGCTGTCTGGTAATTAAACATGAGAATGAATTGTAACTATGTACTTTACAATTTCAACCTATTACGGATATCGTAAAATATCAGAAAGCAGTTGTTGGGGCATTTTTTGTTACTGAAATGTTATGTTCTTAACATGCCATGTGAAAACATCTTTTTCATGTTTCTATAATTTTTAAAAATTTTTAAAATAGTTTTCATTTTTTTGGAAACTGAAAATTGGAAACAAATTTGCCAAACGAGTTTTCATGTTCAGTTCCAAAAAGCTGAAAACAGAAAGTTTTGTCAAAAGGGCCTATTGAGCTTCTAGCTAGGGAATTTCAACAAGGAAACAATGCATTGACATGAAAAGGAAATTGTCTTATTGTTTTGAACTAAAGCATTATAAAACTGGATATTGTTTGCATTGACATGAAAAGGAAATTGTCTTATCGTTTTGAACTAAAGCATTATAAAACTGGATATTTTTTGATATCTCAGTGCATCCAGACCAGCTTGCGCGTACCTCGACTAATCCCTGGGGCCCTGAAGTTAACGATCGGATAAATCCTCCAGTGACCACGGTATCAGTGGCAAGCGAGTTTCGAACCTGAGACAACAGGGGAAGCAAACCCCTTGGCCCCAGGACAATTCCCACTGAACCACCCACCGTGGTTATTATAAAACTGGATATTGTTTTTGACTAAATTTCATTTTTCTAATCCACAAAGCGAGAGTCACAGTAGTACCAAGTTTATTTGAAGACTAAAAAACAATGACAAAACCTTGTTAAGTATGTACCGAACTTATCCTCAGGAAACATAATCCAATAAAGGGCACCAAAATTTAGCCAGAGATATCGTGACCCCAGCAAATAATTTAGCACATTTCTGAAAATTGGCCACCCAACTATGATGGAGAGGCTTCTATCCCAAGGTCAAAGCCAAGCTTACTTTTAATTGAACAGAATTCAATTTTGAAATCCGACAATATTCTCAACACATGTAAGAAGATGGATATCAGAAATAAGCCATGCAGCAACTTACTTATCCACATGCGTGTGTTTTAGTCTTCCAAACTTTGAGCATTCATCTTGAACATCTTCTTTGATATCCAAATCGAACTCTGGTTCCATCTGCAAAATGTATCATGAGTTAAGAATAGCAGTATCAACAGAATAAAGAGAGATGGAAATTAAAAATAAATAAATAAAAAAGTAAAACTGTGTACTAACCTCTACTTTTGGATCAAACATGTTCTTTAACAATAAACACTCGCTAGGAACACCAATGGTATCAACACAAGGAACAGTAATAGCAGAAACTGAAAGCCCTGCACCAGGCAATCCTGCAATTGTAGGAACAGAACCATGTACGAGAGAGCTAACAAGGGGAGGAACTGCAGGTGCAGCACCAAGAATTGGCGCTGTTTGTAGTGCAAAACCAGGGCTATTAGCAATAGAGGTCCCTAGTGAACCAGGAATACTGCAGAAAATGGAAGATGTAAGATTGACAGGATCAATTTAGGACACAACTAAAAATTTCACAAACCCAAACCTTGAAGCGGTGCTACTACGATCCAACTTCTGCATGAGGATTGCCCGAGAGCGTGCATTAAGAGCCTGAGAGTCATTCAAAACAAAATAATTAGCAAACCCAGGACTTGAGATGAATATACTAAACCTGATTTCACAATTAGTTAATTATTGATACACAATTTGATAAAAACTTGTAACCAAGAAAAATTTAGCGAAAAAATATGTACAAGACATAATTTCAAACCACGTATAGTTCAATTATAACTGAAAAAAATGCTTTACCATTATTACATAGAAGCAAACAAAGCCAGGTAAAGAAACAAATCACACTGGTCCATGAATAATAACCATGTTCAAAGAAGCAAGGATGTTCTGAACCACCATCCCTCTCTTTTATCTTTTTTTATGAAAGGTCAATCACCATCCATCATTCATCCATACCCCACACAAGCTCTTTTAACAGAAAGTGGTAAGAACATAATGATTCTGTTTCGGTCAACTCAAAATATCATAGCCACCCCCTAGTAGCAACCAACCTCGTCCAGCCCATGAAAGCCTCTCACAGTTGTCTCAATTTCGATCAATACATGCTGGAAGAACTTCTCAACTATAGCTAACTAGAGATTCTAAAGCAAACAAGCAAGCAAAACTGCAGTTCAATGCATTCAATTACATTTAACAACATGAGTTCAGTGATAATTTGATGACTCAACAATGATCACAGGCACTGAGAGAAGCAAAGTTCAGTGCATGGTATTTCTTCTTGACAAGTAAATGCCATTATGATGATGATAATAATAATAATAAATAAATAAAAAAGAAAAGAAAGTGAGAAAGAAATTTTCAACAATTAATAAATAAGGGAATCCATATAAAGACATGCATTCAAATTTGTAAAGACACAGTGCATAATCATTCATCAGTCAAAAACAAATAACCATATTATTACTGAGTGCAGTAGATGAAGAAAATAGTTCAAGGACTAGGACAGCCAAATCCACACAAGTTTCCATAAAGCATCCAAATTTCAGAAACATGACTAACCAAGCCACTGCCTGCATCATCATCAAAATCACCAGCATTTGCCCCAGTATCTAGCATTCCAGTTTGATCAGTAACAGCTGACACCTACACACACTCAGAGTAAGCAGATAAAAGAGAGCATCAGAGGAGAATGCAAAGTAGGGATTTTGGTCACATAAGTCCTTCGATGGACCCATTAGAGCATAAATCAAGGATGTGTCCAGGAATGACAGAAAAAAGAATGCCATCTAGGATGAAATAGAAGCCGGTAAAGAAATATAGAAATGTAGCAAATGTTAAATTACAAATAGAACAGGCTCAGTGGCAACCATGAGACTAAATTCATAGAAACAGTTGAACCCTGGTAAACACAATCCTTCATACAAACTATTGTACGAAGGCCAAAATGCAACACACAAGTAAAAGAAAAATTATGGATCAGTAATAGATCCATGCCACCAATAGATTGATCAGGGAAAACATATTTTTCCGGAAAAAAAAATGATGAGAAAAGGGTAAAATTATTGCCCGAACTTGTTTTGCCACCAATAGATCCATGCATTACACTTGAATATCGACTGTTTGCTCCGGTATAAATAGGTAATTTCAAGGCCGTTTGGTATCATTTTTGGAAGTGAAGAGAAAAGAGTAAAATTATTGCTCGAGCATGTTTTGTCACCAAAAGATGTATTCATTAAACCTGAATGTTAATTGTTTGCCCGCATATCCATGGGCAATTTCAATGCCTGTTTGGTATCATTTCTGGAAGCTTTTTTCTGCTCTTAAAACCAGAAAAAGAACCGGCCGGGGGGGGGGGGGGGGGTTTTGAAAACCGAAAAAAAAAGTTGGAACCATTTGGTATTATTTTGATATGGGATTTCAGGCCCAAAAGCATTTATAACCTCAAATACATACAAGAAAATAGAAAAGAGATGGAGTCACCTTGATAATTCGACCAGCAATCTCCAGCTGTCCATTTAAACTCTGTGCGGCTCTAGCATCTTCAAGGCGTGCAAACTGCAACAAGACCACACAACTTACATGTCTGCAACCTAAATTGGTGTTTAGCAAGAATCTTAGCAGGACATTACTCTAATTCTTTGCATTTCTCTTTGATCAAAAAAATTGAAACCTTTGCCGATAGGCCCAGCAAGTTAAATTTTACTCACCTGAACAAAACCAAAACCTTTGCAATGCCCAGTCTCTGGGTCAGTAGGCAACTGTGCCAGCTCCACAGTACCAAATGATTCAAAAACCTGCCCAACAAGAATAAAACAAATTAAATGATCAATACCATCTTATGAAAGCAAAAGTAAATGTTTACAGCATTCCGAGTAACAAAAACTCTGGCGGGAGTTCATCAATAGCTTATAACAATCATAACAAGGATTTCATGAGAAACTATGATGCGACATCACATATCATGTTTACAAATAGTTGTTCCACATATATGACATAAAAATAAGAAATACAAGCAGCATTAAGAACAGCCCAGTGCATGAGGCTCCCGCATTGTGGATCTATGAAGGGCCAAATGTAGAGAGATTGTTTCCAAGATTCGAACTCATGACCCCTAGAGGCAACGGAACAACTTTACAGTCGCTCCAAGACCACCTTAAATACAGGCAACATTAACCAAACCAAACCAAACCAAGCCTTTTCCAACTAGGTGGCATCGGCAAATACAGGCAACATTAAATAACAAAAATATGAGATACAAATGCAATATGAAACGATGAAATAGAGGCGATAAGATTAAAGTGCCCTAAGCTGACTGCTGACCCCACCAGCCCCTGGCATTTAAAATTTGAACCCAAACAACATTGGATAACTACTTAGACCTGCACAAGGCATCAAACCCAACTCCACATATCTTTCCATGCAGCTCATAACACAAAGTAATGTACATCATCCAATGCTCCCTTGTCTGAACTATAACTGTCAATTCCAGGCATTAAACTAAAAACTGAAAATCCTGAAATAAGAACTGAATATTTTGACCTGACGAAGTTGATCTTCTTTTATGTTGAAATGCAGATTGCCAACATAAAGCCTTCTAGCTCCCCCTGAATAGGGGCCCATGAACCCACCTTCTGCCCCAGCTGTGGTTGTAATAGACTGGGCCAGATTCTTTTCAGCTTCTGATGGTTTGACCATCATTGGCTGTCCAAGAAGGGGGCGGCCAGATAATGCTATTGCCATAGGTACTGACATAGCATCAAAAAATTCAACATACCTGCAAAGAAAGTGCATTAGTGCTGAGATTTGGTGGCTTGTGGCTTGTATCTGATGCTCGGGTGGATCGATGAGGTGTTCTAAGAGGCGTGTTCAAGAATTGAAGAGAAGAACTTCTCCAGTTTGTGGTTGCCAGTGATTGGCGTTCTAATGGGGTTATTGCCATTCAAACGTCGGTAATTAGCAAAAATTGGTCACTGCCAATTAGCATTCAAACGCAATCATCCCGTTTCTGGCAGTCATTTGGACAGTTTACAGACAAATACTCTGGCAGTTTTCTTCTGTTATTTAAACCAGATTTTTGGTATATTTTAGAGCAGGGACAAGAGGGCTTTCACGTGTGGTATTGCAAAGGGTTCTTATGTTATGTACCCTAGTAGCTGAAAAAAAACAAATAGCTAGTTAGTTAGAATGAGCTGTCACTTTGTTAATTACATATTACAGTGGGTATAAATAGCTATGTACAGAAGTTAATAGGAAAATAAATAAGAAATTTTGTGAGAACTCCATTCTTTTGGAGGTCTTGAGTTCCCTTAAATAAAATATTTTTTCCTTTACTTTTCTATTAAGGGTCAGTTTGCAAGAACACAAGTACACAACATCTTGGGAGAGGAGAGGAAAGTTTTGAGTGCATTCTTGTAATCCTATTGTACAAGAACAAGGGCAATATGTTTGAATGCATTTCTGGGTTTGTGGATTAGGCTTACACCAAGCCAAGTTAGCTATTCGTTCTGTGAATTGAGTGATTATTTATTGTCGTCCATTTCTTGTTCCTTTATTCATCATTTGACAGCATTATGATCCTATTCGACCCGAACTACAACATTTAGCATCTACATCGTACAAAAAACAGTAAACACACAAAAAATTAGAGAAAGAAAATGAAGCTAACCATAAGCTTATGATGCATAACAAATTAACTGCTCAGTTCAAATACATATATTTTTCTCTCTTATTTTTTCTTGCTCTCCCCCGGTTCTGTTGGTGGGTGGGTCAGTGGGTGGGGATTGGCCATTTGTGAGATATTATTAAATATGCACTCAAATCAACTAACTTGAACATGATTTAATATGTAGTTTTTAGAATTTATCCAATTTTGATAGTTAGGATTATGAATAGTAGAATAAAGAAAATTAAATTTAGCTAATTTTTAGGTTCCTGGCAGAAAGAATGAACTTTACCCAACTCCCTTGGAACGTCTTGAACTGCGGTCCATTATAAGGCGTACATCTCGCACCTAAAATGGAAATTCAAAGGTATTAGAAATACCAGAGAGATGATCAATTTCATCACTGATACTATTAAGTCTTATCACATCCTACTGCAACCGCGAGGCAGAAGCAGCAAATATTATTTAAAGAGAATGTTAAATGATTTACACAAACAATGTATGTGGACTTCATCTCAAACTAACAGTCAATACAAGGACTAATGGACTATGAGAGAGAGAAATCAATAACCTTGCCGGCCTGTGAGAAGAAATCATACACATCCCTTTCATCTGCCTTCAAAGATATCTGTCAGAATTGTAGACAATATAAATCAGCAAAGTGCACATAATAAACTAAGAAAAACAACACAAAAGATGCTTTGTGGCATTACAGTACCTGATAAGCGAAAACGGTCCTCTGGTCCCGTTCAGGATCAACCTCTGGCTCTGCCACTTCTTTCTTTTTCTCTTTGTGTTGCCTGCAAGAAAATATTATGGTTACTTGATTAATTACTAGTAATAACAATTCAGCCATAGTCAAAAGAGCCCAATGCTCAAAGTGAACCAAAAGCGTGGAAACTATATTTGATCTTTGAAATAATGAAAATTAGGCTGTAGTCAAGAGAGCACAATGCTCGAAGTGAAGAATAAAAGATTGGAAAATATATTTGCTGAATATTTATATGGAAACATTCCTCAATCTTTTAAGCAAAAGAAGGCGGGGAAAGAGGGAAAGAGATAACAATCCAAAAGGGAAGCCAATTTTCTCCAGCATGTATAATGGCGAATCCATCAAACATTACCCTCCAGGGAATTGCACCAAATTAAAACGAGGGCCATATGCACTTGAGAAATTGAGATAACATCTTACTCTTGAAAGAGAACCAACCTGTGAATGAAGTAGCAGTTAAAAAAAAAAACAGGAACAGTAAGACCAAGTACTAAACTATGTTATCCAACTTCGGGCAATTAACTTACAACAAAACTTTCCCCCTTCAACAAACAACCTAATCTTCATCCAAAGCAATATCATGATACAAACAAATGTTGGAGGATATAAATTATAACAGTATCATGATTCAAGGTAAAAATGAGTGTTGGAGGATATCATACATCAATTCATCAGAAACAACACAGTGGTACAAATGAGAGTAAGCATACTGCAAACACATCAATACAGAACCAGCTAAATGTTTATATTCTATTCAGGGAGAGAAATTCTTAAAAGGCAATACAAAGGCTTAAAATTGCAAGCACATCAATACAAAACCAGCTAAAAGTTTATATTCTATTCAGGGAGAGACATTCTCAAGCAATAAGAAGACTTAAAATTACACGGAGATAACAAAGTATAAATAAATTGAAAGGAGAAACATCACTAACATCCTTGATTTTTCAACCCCATAGTTAAATAATAATAATAAGTTAATAACGACATGCAGCTCAACTTAACCCAGAATAGCTGTTGACAAGCAGAAATAAAAATAACAATGATTTAGGACTAAAATACAAGATTTTGGAGCCGCCTCCCCCAAAAAATAATAATAACTTTAATAGAAATGTTATATCTAACAAAACTACCATAAAAATTAAATAAAAATCAATAAGTTCAATAACTGTCTTTGAAAGTAACAACAACGCAAAGCTGATTAAAAACTCAAGACGGTAACAAGAGCATCAATCTATGTCAAAGTAATTGATAATCTAAATAAATCCATTCTATTTTAAAGCAATTGGATGGCAAGCAATTAGAGCATAAGATATAGTCAAAAAGTTGATTCCCACATATGCAGTTTGAAAGTCGGATATCCAACTCGCGAAAACCAGACACATTTCTTATGAGAGAAAAGAACATATACTTATTAAAGAAAGAAGGTTACACCGGGACAACAAAGAATTCTGTTGAAAAAAAAAATGCCACGAATTCTGGGATGTGAAAAAAAAAAATCCCACAGAGTTCCTAATAAAGTATTTCCACTTCATTGCAACAATGTTTTTAAAATGACTAGAGAATAAGAAATGCCATAGAAATGGTGCAACTTGAACTTTGCAAGAATAGCTTTACAGCCCAACTATTTGTATCAAGAAACCTGTAACTTTAAGACATGAAATCGCACAACATGTTAAAAATTTTATTACATATACAGCAAAAGAATTATGGCCAATCTTGCGGCCAACTGAACAATGATTTTCCACAAGCATCAGAAGATGAAGTGCTTCTGTGAAGCAAAGCTCATCACTCCCACACCAGCATTTCTGCAACAGAATAAATAAAATTGAGCAACTAAGTTCAGAGGTGGAGGATAATGAAAATCATAAATGATATCACCACCCCAGTTAAAGACCTCCAAAATAGAAACACTCAATTCTTGTAATGCAAGCATCTAACACCCGAGAGTCTAGAAAGGAACATTTAAACCCATGACCTGAATTCCTCAGCCTGGCTCATTCGCCAGAATGACCATCCGAAGATTGCTCTAGCAGATCTGCGAGTCCCCAGAATCTAGCGTTCAATATTCAGAATTTTTAAGACTTAAAATATTACAATTAACTATTTAGAACTTAAAAACTACAAGCGAGAGATGATTTGGATGACAGTGTAAAAAAAACCTCCTAAGCAACCCAGATCTAAAATCTGTTAAGCAAGCTAATTCTGTACCTGGGGAAAAAAAATGTGAATTATCTTCCTATATTGGTTGTGATTCCATGTAAAAATGGGAGGTCTCCAACAACTGAACTAAACGGAGCAATTTAGGTCAAATAGACTCTACACCTACCACTCAACTCAACAAAGGCTTAGTCTCAAATTAGTTGACGTCGGCTATTGAGTTAACCACTAGAGGGAAACACAACCCAGAGAAGTCAATATCAATGAAGAAGAGCGAAGTTTTTCTCCACATGATTGTATATGCATCGTAAAATTCATCAACAAATCCAGATATGTACACTAAGTCACTAACAAAGGAGATCTACAAGGTCTCCATTAGGGGCTACTTGCCAAAATAATCAACAGAAAGTCAATCGGTTTACCATAGACAAAGTAAAGGAAAAATTACCCATGATGACTTTCAAATAGGCAACTAAAAGACCAGATAAGGCTGAACACACAAACAGCTTAAAATTCAAGTAATTTGTATTTTAGCATAAAGCATGGAAAAGTTCTGCGAGTGGTGATAAATGCAGCACCTTGGGTTGAAGAAAAAACTGTATGGAGGCCCTGGCTCTAGAAGTCTACGAAGGGATCTGAAGGATAACTACAATCAAGTAATTAAAACAATAACCTATAAGTAATTTGTTCCATGAATTATTGGTACATCCTACTCCCTATATTATTAATCCCCTAACATGCTTCTTAATGATGGCATAGACAACATGCAATGACATGGATATAGCATATGTTTTAGACACTTGTGCAAGGAGAAACTGAGTAATAGACCCATAAAGTATTCTTTCATCTGCTTATATAAACTCATTAGTTTGTACAATTACCAGTGAAGGAAAGCGTATCTGCTTCACAAAGTGAACAAATTATTTGAGAATACAATATAAATTTAAACCATTTTTCTTGTAATATGGCTCTTCCAGGTTGTTGTAAGCAGATTGTAAATCTTAAAAAAAGAAGCTCACAGATACACAAGTTGCAGTTTGTAGCAAAACAAAACCAAATTATCAAGTGATTGCCTGATTGAACAAAGCATCCATGTGATTCTATTTAAAATGGAATCAATATGAAAAACTGGAAACTTTATACAGATTTCACGCATTTAAAAAATGCAATATGAGTCAATAGTTCAATCTGAAGTTTAAATAATTGCCATAGAAACGTAAACATAAGCATTACCTGTTTTCTCCATCCTGTTCTCTATATTCTTTCTCCTTTTCTCGTTCTCTGTGCTCCGTGTCCCAGCTCTTCTCTTTATCTAGCTCATCCTGATGTCTTTCTGAATGGCTTCTACTTCTATGTGACACCTGATGTTCTGACAGCTGCTGTTCTCTATCCTTCTCCCTTTCATAATCATGGTCATGCTTTCTCCTATTCCTATCATGGCCCCTCTCTCTGTCTTTGTCTCTGTCTCGATCTTGCCCACTCTCTTTATCTCTCTCTCGGCCCCTCTCACGGTCTCTGTCCTTCCCATTCCTTTCTTTCCAGTCCCTATCCCTGTCCTTGTCTCTATCTTCTCGACTAGTTCTACGTCGGTCCCTATCACTCCTTTCTCCGACTCGCGGAGATGACCGATGCTGTGAAAAGCCCCTCTTTGCATCACAATCAAGAGATTCATCTCCCAACTTTGACCTCTTCAACTGGTGATCCAAACCATCATTATCTTTATCACTTTTGTGCTTTGAACTCCGACTCCGATTTTTGTCTTCAGATTTCACTGTTTCTTCCCCACCATTCGTTTCTTTCTTCAGTTTTGGGGGGTCTGGATTTTCAACCATCATCTCTAAATAATCATATTCATCAAAATCCATTGAGCAATCTTCAAATCAAACAACTCAGAAATAGAATTTGGAAACAACCGTTGTTGCCACCGGATCTGAGAATTAAATATCAACATTTTCATAAAAGACTGTCACACGGATGAAACTTGAAAATACATAAAAAAATAAAAATAAAAATACAAACAAGCGTATTTGGAACCATGATGTAACACCTTATTAATTTGAAATAATTCCAGGGGAGCTTTCCAGTAGAATAAATCCTTATTCTAATGGTCATGATATCCCATTTCCAGAAAGACTAACTCAAACTCAAAATCTTTCCCTTAGAAACCCTTTCTCCAGGTAAATACCTTGCACCAGATAAAGTTTACAAGAAAATAATTTTGCACCAAAACGAAAAAGGGTTCATCTCCGAAAGATTAAACAGAACCGGCCTCGAAAGCAATAGAAATTAACCAAACCAATCAAAACATGTTAAGCACCGGAATTTACAAACAACAGAACAGTATTGATTCAGGAACCACTATTATCGATTTCTTCAAACCCTAATTTCAACGGCCGATCAGAAACATCTCAATATTTGAAATTTAATACGTAAAATCTAAGAAAATGAAATGCACATGAGGCGGTCACTGTAATTTACCTCTGAGAGTTTAGCAGCGACAACAGAAGACTCCAAACGAGGAACGAAGAAGACTTGAGCGAGCTCAAGTTTCGTTCCTATTCGGGTTGCGGAGGTTTAAGGTATTTTGAGTAAATTTTGGGGTGATGACATCGCCAACGCTTAACAGATTAATTAAAATTTAATAGTTTAAATATATATTTATTATTTAATAAAAATATAAGATTGCGACTGAACAATCTAGGATTATTTAATATATCAAAATTAATCAAAATTTTATCTATTTTTTTATATTTTTTTAGAATAAAATTTTACCACATATCAATTTTACGATAAATACTTATATTTTTATTATACTTTTTAATCAATTTTTTTTATACCAACGAAGCACCCTAATAATTTAAAATATGTTTTTTTCCTTTTCAACTAATATTGTTTTCTATATTAACTTTTTTTTTATTTTGAGTCGTATATATTTGTCTCATAATATATATATAAAATCTAATTTCTGAATGGAAATATTTATGTGAGTGAAAAAATTTAGAAATTTGAAGTTTTGGATTAAAAATTTTATTTTAATAAAATAAAATTTTGAACGTAATAGTTGATTTAGAAAGAACAAGGGTGGAAAAACAACATAAAATAAAAAATATAATTGTTGAATTTAGAGAAAAAAGTGAAATTTAAAAATTCTAAAAGAAATTCAATTCACACTCTATATTCTCTTTCTATTTTCTCCTCATTTTCCTATTTATCTACTTTCCACTTCCCTAATCAAAATTCTAAACAGAACAACTAAAGTTTCAAATACGTAAATTTTTTCTTCAAATAAAATTAATTTTATTTTAAATGTAATAAAAAATTTTATATTTTTAAAAATTTAAATTTTTTGACTTCTTAAAATAAAATTATCATTTCAAATTTTTTTTACTTATCTTTTAAAATTTCCCTACCTATTTAGGCAACTCACAAGGTATTGAATTGCCCGTTAATCAATTTTGGTTTAAACAATGAGGCGAGTCTGAATAAAAATAAAAATAAAAATTATGTATTAGTTCAGTAAATCAGCCGCGTTTGATCATACCATTGGCAACTTAATTTAGGATTCAGATTCATTTAATGTTTATATATAATTAAATAGTATACATATAATAAATTTTCACTCTCCCACGACTTTTAAATTATGTAAACTAGTATAAGATATAGGATGTGTTTGGAGTTATATAAAATTATATAAATTTTGTAAAAATTAATGTCTCGTACTTTATGCAGTAAGTAAAAATGTTAAATTATACAGTCTCGTAATTCATATTTGTAGAGATCTGTAAAATTTGATAACATTTTGTAGAAAATCAAACAATGCCACAGTAGTGTGCCTAAGAATTTGGGTTAGTATAAACCGAAATCAAGAGTAAAATTTATAATTTTAAATAAATGCATAAAATACAATAAAGTATAAAATACTATACATTGATATCAAATACATTACCCTTTTTCTACTTTGCTAAAATGATTTATTCCACTCAAAAAGTTATCAAAATTTTTACTAAACATACAAAAGTTATCAAAAATTATTAAAAGCTATTAAAAAGTTGTCAAAATTTGTCAAAAATTTTAACAAACACCCAAAAGCTATAAAAAAATTATTAAAATTTATTATTTGCTTTACCGAACATATCAAAATTATAACTAATAATTTTTGATAAAAAAATACTAAAATTACTAAAAGATGCGTCCAAAAATACGTAAAACTTTTTATAAATATTTATAATTATCTATATCCAATGATTTTTTGTTTTTAAATTTTAGCATAAACCTCCACCTGTTGTGCTCCATGTGGCTCCGCGGCTGATCAGAACGTGTGTCGCCCTAAGACGGTGAATCGCTGCCTCGAATTGGAGTAGCCGCAATTACCCGGCCCAAGCCCAATCGATAACAGGCCAATAAAATAATTTTTGTGGGCTGGGTTCAAGAGGCTTTGTTGGGTTTGTACTTGGGCTATTCTACTTAAGTCGTCTTCGGCCGATCATTCACT